>JAYESA010000016.1:61008172-61398172 GCA_036927795.1 Iris macrosiphon
ATTCGCCCTAATATTTTACCTTGGGAAGTTCTAGTGCTGTTTGTGAAGAAGAAAGATGACACAATATGTTTTTGCATAGATTATCAAGAATCAAAAAAGTGACAGTCCGAAACAACTATCCGTTGCCAAGAATTGATGATCTGTTTGACAAACTTCACGGTGTGACAGTATTTTCAAAAATTGATCTTCGTTCAGGGTATCATCAGTTGAAGCTCAAACCAGAGGACGTCCTGAAGTCGGCTTTTCATACGGGATATGGATACTACGAGTTCTTGGTTATGCCTTTTGGTTTGAATAATGCTCCAGCAAATTTCATGGATGATGAACCGAGTATTCTGACCCTTCTTAGACAAGTTCGTCATCGTATTCATCGATGATATCCTAATATACTCGAGAGATCGAGAAAATCATATTAAAGACTTAAGGATTGTGCTGTAGACACTTCATGAAGATCAATTATATTTAAAGTTAAGCAAGTGTAAGTTCTGGATGAGCATCGTACTTTCCTTGGGCTTGTTATTTTAGCAGATGGTGTATCAGTTGAACCAAAGAAAATAAAGGCAGTGGTGGACTGAAAATAGCCCACATCGGCTACTGAGATCATAAGTTTCCTTAGCTTGGCTAGCTACTATCGGAGATTTATAAAGAAATTTGTAATGATTGTGGCACCTCTGACTCGCCTCACCCAAAAGAGAGTAGTATTCAAGTGGAAAGGCGACTATGAGAGCAGTTTTCAAGAACTGAAGCAAGGACTCATCTCAGCTCCAATCCTTACTCTTTCGGATGGTCTTAAAGAATTTTAGATATATAGCGATGCATCTCAGCTCGGATTATGATGTGTTCTTATGCAACATGGGAAAGTAATTGCGTATGCTTTAAGACAGTTGAAGCAGCAAGAAAAGCATTATGCGACGCATGATTTGGAACTTGCGATAATTGTGTTCGCATTAAATTATGGCGATACTATCTCTATGGAGTGTCCTGTAAGGTCTTCATGGATCACAAGAGACTTAAGTTCATATTCACACAAAATAAATTAAACTTAAGGCAAAGGCGATGGCTGGAATGGATAAAGGATTATGACTTAACAATTGATTATACGTCCGGGAAAGGAAAGGTTGTGGCTGATGCATTGAGTCAAAAAATTGTTGGATAGTTATCTGTGTCAAGTATGCTACTTGGAGAGTTGAAAGAAATAGGTATTGAGTACAGAGTATAAAATTAGGGGGCACAACTGGCTCAACTACAGCTAGAGCCGATCTTGCGTGAAAAGATAAAGTCCGCAAAAAAGGATGACTTATTCCTGTAGAAGATACGTGATTTAATTTTAGCAGGAAAGGCAAAC
This sequence comes from Iris macrosiphon, assembly GCA_036927795.1. Classification (NCBI taxonomy): domain Eukaryota; kingdom Viridiplantae; phylum Streptophyta; class Magnoliopsida; order Asparagales; family Iridaceae; genus Iris; species Iris macrosiphon. The sequence goes on from JAYESA010000016.1 coordinate 61,009,518, forward strand.
GATTTCGTGGAACACGAGGATAGAATATTATGGCTTAAAGGCAAATTATGTGTACCTAAGGATGATAAACTCAAGAAGGAAATACTGACTAAGGTTCATTATGCTAAATAAACCTTACATTTCGGGAAGCACCAAAATTTACAAGGATTTGCGGACAATATTTTGGTGGCATGGCATGAGAAGAGATGTGTCATTATTCGTTTCACAGAATTTAGATTGTCAACATATGAAAGAAGAACAGCAACGTCCAGACGGAGAGTTGCAGAACCTCATAATTTTGGAATGAAAGTGGGAGGATATCTCAATGGATTTTATAGTGGGCTTATCAAACAAGCAAAAGGGAAATAATGCAATTTGAGTCATCATGGATAGACTGAACAAGTCAACTCATTTCATAGCAATCAAAAATACATGGAGCGCTGAACATTTGGCTCAAATCTACTTAGATCAGATTGTCCGGTTACATGGAGTGTCAGTCTCAATTGTGTCGGATAGGGATGACGGTTCTTTTCTCGTTTCTAAAATAGCCTTCAGGCGGCAATGGGCACTAAGTTGTATTTTAGCTCGGTATATCATTCATAGACTGATGGACTGACCGAGAGAGTAAACCAAATCCTTGAAGACATGTTGTGACTATGCATGACTGATTTAAAGGCAAATTTGGATACCTATCTATCGTTAGCAGAGTTCGCTTATAACAACAGTTATCAAGCGAGTATTCAGATAGCGCCGTATGAAGCACTGTATGGACGCAGTGTTGATCGCTAATATATTTGGGAAAAGTCGGTGAATGGCAAGTGCTCGGATGGGAACTTATTGAACAGGCCGTCAAAAAAGTTCGCATGGTTCTGGAAAATCTACGACTCACTCAAAGTCGTCAAAAAAGCTACGTGGATGTACATCAATGACCCTTGAAATTCATAGTCGGCGATCATGTGTTCCTAAAGGTAATGCTTATTCGAGGCATGATGCAGTTCGGCATCAAGGGAAAGATGAGTCCATGAGTTTTTGGACCCTTCAAGATTCTAGAGAGGGTAGCGCCAATAGCTTATCGACTAGCATTACCTCCGACTTTAGCGGAAGTATACGATATCTTCCATAATTTTCAACTAAAGGTGATACATGTATTACTCGAATCACGTAGTAAATTTCGATCAACTTGAATTGAGTGTCAATCTATACTATTCGAAAGAACATATTCAGATCTTGGACCGGAAAGAGAATACCTTGAGGAATCGATCTGTGGCTTTGGTTCGTATGTGGTAGAATCATTTAGTCGAGGAATCGACTTAGGAAATTGAGGAGGAGATGCGGAAGAAGTACCCTTCCTTATTCGATAACCAAAAGGTAGAACCTTTGTTTCAAGTTTCGAGGACAAAATATTTTCTTAATGGTATATTATGTAGTGCCTCGCTTCTAGCGGTTCACTATATAAGGCTTATGGCTCGATTAACTCTGTCAGAATTGACTAGGGGAAAACTTTACGACAAAATTGATCACGGACAATGCAATAAACATTTCCAATTGATGGATCGGCTTCTATTGGAATAAGTTTGATAGTTTTCTTTAGATTTTTGGTTGGCTTTATTGGATTTTTGCAGCTTGGTTTTGATGAATGCATTTCCATTATTGGTTTTCGATGATTGGTTATTTAGCCTATTTTTATCGATTGCATGTATTCATTCTAGAGAACTCTAAGAGAAAAGAAGATGATAGTCTAACCAAATATTGGTGGCGATGCAGATGAGGCGTAACTGGAGCCTAAGCGAGAAAGCGTCCTTTTCTTTTGATATTCTCTATTCGGTGAGTGGTTATGTCCCTTCTTCTCTGCTCCTTCAGGCCAATAATAAATAAGTTCTCTTAAATCTTGATAAATCTAATGATCGATAAAGCTACTAATACCACAATTTTAATACCACTGTTGTATCTTATGCCACGCAAGTAGAGAATACTATTTCATATTCATTGTATGCTATGATAAAAATAATCAATAAAGACATGTATATATTGACTGTTCTGGTCCCCATAAAGAAAAAGATGGAAAAGAAAGAAAGTATGGACTGTATAAGTCCCCATCGAGAATAATATTGGCTGTGAATATTTTATTACATTATCATGCAATATGTTTATAACTTAGTCATTTATGCATTTGCATGGTCATGGACAACTTATGCACAAAGGAGTAAGTTCCCTTGATCTGGACACAGGGCACCAGGGACTGCTTCATCCTAGGGGAAATAATTTAGACGGGCTATAGGCACGAGATATTACGGATTCTCAGCGGAGGCTAGTTACATTCCTGAGGAGGTGTACTGCGTACCGTAAAAAAAGTCCTATGTGGTGAAACAACACCAATGAACCTATGAGAGTTGAATGTTACAAGAATGACCATTGGTCGGGGTAAGAATTCATATGTTGTAAAGAATATATTTCACTGCATGAATTATTGCCTATTTAAAACTGTTGCCTATATGAATTGTTGCCTATATGAAATATTGCTTATAAACTGTTGCCTATTAAAAACTGTTGCTTGTATGAATTGTTGCCTATATGAACTATCGTTTATAATCTATTGCCTATTAAACTGCTGCTTTAATTCATAAGTATTGGTTTATGTGAGTTGGCATGTTCTGCTTACTAGTACAAGTTAAGTACTAACCCACGTCTCTGTAGGCAAACCAGGTAACAGAAGTATGCGGGAGCTCAAGGAAGATAAAGATTTCTGTTGTAGTTCTTTTCGAAGCTTCTTCATATTTTTAAAGTATTTCATATTTCTATTTGCTGCTTTCAAGTTTCTAAGAATGTAATCAAGGGGCATAATGTATGGGATAAAAATATTTATTTCATGTTAGCCTATCATTCTTTTCTTTTTACAAAAGCTTTGTAAGCCGTTCAGGCATTTTCATTTCAGTGCTGAGAAAATTGTAATGAATCAATAAAAGAATTATTTTCTTTCTATACAAAGTGTGCTTTATATTCTGTTGTTGTATTGTGGAACTATTTACAAAAGATTTTGACATACGTTCACGTTCTTGTCTTGTACAAGTGCAACCCCAGACTTGTACGACATCACGTCCAATGAGGACGAATGGTTTTACAAAACCAAATGCGAGGACGAATTGGTTCTGCACAAATGGGCATGACAACTAGCAGTTAAATAAAGTAGACTACCAATCATACCTCGATACTTATGTGTGTCGACTTGTTTGCCATGTTCATCAATATAAAGCTTGGTAGAAGTTGCCATAGGAGTCCCAATTGATTTTGCATTTTCTATGTTAAACATCATTAATAAGTCGTTAGTGTACTTTGCTTGGTTGATGAATGTCCCTTATGAATTATGTTTAATTTGAAGTCCTAGGAAGAAGTTTATCTCCCCCAACATACTCATTTTGAATTCACTCTGCATACACTTATCAAATTCTTTGCATAAAATCTCATTAGTTGAACCAAAAATAATATCATCAACGTAAATTTGTACTAAAAGGAGATAATTATCTAATAATTTATTAAACAGTGTTATGTCCACCTTTTCTTTTGAAAAGCTATTTTCAAGTAGAAAAGAACTAATACCAAGCACGAGGTTCTTATTTAAGTCCATCGAGAGCTTTTGTAGCTTAAAAATGTGATTAGGAAATTTAAAACCTTCAAAATTAGGTAGTTGTGCTACATAAACCTTTTTTTTAATAAAACTATTTTAAAATGTACTTTTTATATCAATTTGAAATAGTTTGAAATCATAAAAATAAGCAAACACAAATAACATGCAAATAGATTCGAGTCTCGCAACTAGGCATAAATCTCGTCGTAGTCAATACCTTCTTCTTGGTTGTAACCTTGATCTATGAGTCGAGCAATGATACGAGTGACTAAATCATTCTTTTTAAGTTTATTTCTTAAAATCCATCTAGTAGCAATGACCGGGTGATCATTAGGATTGGGAACAAGTTCCCAAACTTGATTCCGTTCAAATTGGTTTAATTCCTCTTGCATAACAGAAATCCAAAATTTATCATGAAAAGCTTCTTTTAGATTTTTAGGTTCTACTTATGAAATTAATGTCTATTAGAAATGCAAGTACTTACACCTTTTGTTATATCGTCTATTACCAGTTTTTCTGGATGATCAGTCATGAATCTTATTTTCTTTGGCAAAATTTTCAGGTAGCTGGTACTGGGTGCAGTTTCTGCTGGTACTTTGCTCATGATTTCATCTTCATCATTATTGTCATTCACTGCTTGATAATTTAACTCATTAAAAGTAACGTTAATTGATTTTTCAATAATCATAGAACGTTTATTAAAATCTCTATACCGCTTACTCTTGGCATCATATCCAACAAAGATACCCTCATCTGCTTTAGCATCAAAATTACCTATGTTATCTTTAGTATTAAGAATAAATCATCTACAACCAAAAACTTTAAAATAGTTAACAAATAGAGTCCTACCAAACCATAATTCATAGAGAGTCTTTTTCGATTTAGGTTAAATCAAAACCCTATTCAAATCATAACACCATTTGTTAAATTGATTTAGCATTACTCTAGCCATCTCGCTTAGAGTTCTATTCTTCCACTCTACAACACCATTTGTTGGGGATTTCTAGGACAAAAAAATTCATGAGAAAACTATTTGAATCACAAAAGTTTTGAAAATCAATATTTTCGAATTCACCACCATGATCACTTCGGATTCGAGTAATCATGAAGCCTTTTTCGTTTTGTACCTTTTTACAAAATTTTACAAATTTAGAAAATGCATTATTTTTATTTACAAGAAAGAAAATCCTTATAAATCTTGAGAAATCATCAACAATCACAAAGGCATATTATTTACCGCCAAGACTGGAGATTCTACTTGGTCAAAATAAATCTATATGAATAAGATGCAAACGTCGAGAAGTTCTTACAACATTAATTGATTTAAAGGAGAATTTCATAGCTTTGTTCTTTTCACATATACTACATACCGTATCCTTATTAAAAATAATTTCTGGTAAGCCTCTTACCAGCTTTTTATTAGAAAGTCTTACAATTTTGTCCACATTGGCATGTCCTAGACGCATATGCCATAGACAGCTTTTATCTTTGTTGGCGTATTGGCATCTATTTGCATGGTTAGTGTCTTTCGAAAGATAAAATACATTAATATTGTCTTCCCTTATTCCTTCAAATACTATTTTACCAGTTGATCCATCAATTATAGAGCATTTATCTTTTACAAAATTGATGCCATACCCGTGATCAGCTAAGTGATTGATACTAAGAAGGTTATGTTTCAATTCAGTGACAAGACAAATATCTTTAATTACTGGAAAAGGGAGACATACCAACACCACCGTTACCTATAATGTACCCTTTTAAGTTGTTGCCGAAGGAAACATATCCTTCTTTCTTCATCGACAGTATTGCGAATAGATATGCGTCACCAGTAATGTGCCATGAGCAACCGCTGTCGAGGATCCATTTGCTTTTAGAATAGGAAGGGCAGTCCATCTACAAGACAATTTATAGATGTAATATTTGGTACCCATTTCATGAAGGATCAGGGAGTGTTAGTCTTTGGTACCCACTTAAATATTTTCATATTAACCAACTTTCTAATTCTACATAGTGAAGAAATATGTCCATAAATACCATAATAATCACATTTAGCATTAACATAATGATTGGATCTTTTGTTGGTATAATGGGCATGCTGTGTGGTCTTATGTGAAGTGTGTGGATACTTGTAATAGAATGCATAATTAGAAGGATTGACCGTCTTAGGCTGTGATTATGCGTATCCTTGGATTTTGAGTGACTCGTGCTAGATTGGGAAGCAGTCTGTATTGGCTAGTTTCCTAATCTAATTTCCAACTTTATAGATGTGTCATACAGTTCAGTATATTTAGTATTCTAGGCATCTAATCTAATAAGTGCATAACTATTTTTCTTCTTCTCTATCATAAACTCTTCCATGAGCTGGGAATAGTCCTTGTCTTTTGTTCAACACTCAGTAACGCTTAATGCAAGTTTAATCTAATAGCAGGCAATTCATTTATGTTGCTAGATGATTGTGTCTTTTTAATATCATATAAGAGTGTAAAAAATCTATTAATCTATAGCTTGTGCTTTGAGTTCCTTCTTGGTGTCCTTGTATTTATTTAAAAGTATCTTGTGGTCACTACGAAGATCACTAAAAGCATCACCCAATTCATCAAAAGTAAAATCGTCATAAAGGGGTTTGTTAGATACCTTATCGAATGCCATTAGATAAACATTGGCAGCGTCTTATGATTGATCATCATCTAAGTTATTGGCTTTACTTTTGTGCCAAATACTTGTGTTAGCATACTTTCGGGAGGATGGTCGCCTTATGAATTTTTTATATTTGTTTCCCTTGTTTCCTGATGGACAGTCTTTCTTGATGTGTCATTTCTTATTGCATCCGTAGCAGATTTTCTCTTCGTCATCATCGTTGTAGTCTTTGCTTCTTTTGTTGAACATCGAGAACTTTTTGAATTTTCTAACCATGAGGGCTTTTTCTTCACTCTCAGAGTCATCATCTTTGGAGTCTTTTTCGACGATCTTCTTGTGTTATGCCTTAAGTACAATAATCTTATCCTTGGGTGTTGACTCTTCAAGGTCTTGTAGGTCTAGATCATGTATCATCAGTTCTCCCATGAGTGTCTTTAGTGACATTGTGGTGGATCGTTCCCTTCAATTATCGTTGTAGTGTAAGCCCCCTGATTTTCAGAATTTTAATTTGCAATTTCCCGGGATTTTTTCGATAATTAAAACCTAGGCTTTGGTAATTCAATGATTTTTAATTACGGTTTATTCATATTAAAATATTATGGAAATAATATTTTACGGTGTAAAATGGAAAACCGGACACAGGGTAATTTTCCGTGAATTTATTGGACTCCGGAAACCCGTTTAAAGCCCTGAAGACCCATGTAGATTTTAAACCGAATTAAAATCCGTGCCAACGCCCGACATCCCATGAGACCCGAGGCCAAGCCCAAGGAGCGCTGACCCAGCCCAAATCCTAGGTAAAACCCGAGCCAATTTCTGTATATATATAAATACTTAATTCCCTAAGTTTTTCTCTACAAAGAAAAGAAAAAAAGAAAATTCCTAAATCCCCAAAATCCTAAATCCCTAAACCTAATCCCTAATCCCTAACCCTAACCCTAACCTAGCCGACCCGCCGCTGTCAGCCCCTAGCCCCACCGTGCTCCTCCCCCGAACCCTAGCTCAGCCAACGACACCCAGGCCGTCGACCTCCTTCCCAGTTCTCCCTCCCCCGCGTTCGTCTCCTCCCCGCCTCGCCGCTGCAACATCCCCCATCTCCGCCGCACCCCACGAACTCGACGACCCCGACTTCCCCCTCAACCCGCTGACCCCGCCTTCCTCCTAGCCATCAGCCCGCTGCCAATCTCTCCTCCGGCTGCCTGAAGCCGAGCCCAGCCGAGCTTTCCCTGTCCGGCGCCGTCCCCGGAACGTCCCGCAGCACCGTGACTTCGTCCAGTGCTCCCCGCCCGCAACGCCATCACGCCGCCGGAGCCCGACTCCGCTGCTCCCCATCGAACACCCCTCAACCTAGCCGCCTTCTACCGGCGCATCTGACCTCGACTTCGACAGCGCCGAGAGCCCGTGGCCGTCTCCGACGTGTCCGCCTCCAGCAGCACCCTGACTCAACCCAGCCTCGGCAAGCCCACCAGCGAGCGCCCGGCCAGCAGCGACCCTCCGGCAGCTCAAAATCCAAACCCTAGTTTTGGACACGGTTTGGAACAGTATCCAGGACACAGGACACGAGTTGGACTCGAGAATTCGCAGTTTCCCGAAGCCTTGTTCAGGTACTCGCATCTTCCTCATCGTAACTCTGATTTCAAATCCGTCAATTGTGTTACGAAGCCTGTATGACCCTCTCGGTGCCCGTGCAACTCGCTCGGTGCATCGCGTCCTGTGGTGATCGCGAGCGGCGATCCAAAAACAGGAAAAATAACGCCCTGTTTCACCCCGGAACTGAGTCCGCCCCGCCAATCGGGACGACTTGGTCGCACGCGGTCTTTACCGAACTGTGCGCGACGTTGATACGGTCGTGTAAGATTTTGCAGAAGTCAATTCGGAGGTGCGTGCACCCCGAAATCAACGCGTATCCGCCAACGACACCCCGTAGCCGTCCTTTCTGGAACACGCTGTAACTTCGTGTACATACGTCGGATCAAGACGAAACTTGCGCCATCGGATCCGTAGCAATACGCTGGTCCTGTGACCCAAGTTTGGTCCAATTCTGAGAACGTTGACAGAATCGCGTGTCGTGGGTCCCACAAGCCCCACTTGACGGGCAATTTTGTGATCGGCTCATCGGAATCCAATTCTGGAAGTTCCGTTGGGTTCGTATCATCGTTCCTGACTTGTAGACACTGAGTTTGCAGAATTTGGAGACCTTTGACCCTGGCACACTTTTCGGTGCAAAGTGGCCCACATGTGGACCCCGCTTTGGCCCGAAAATGATCTTTTTGCCCCTGTGTCCAAATTGGACGTAAGGACAGGCATTTCCAGCTATTTGACACCTTCTGAGACTGTTGGTGATATTTATTACAGCTTTTGGAGTAGTCCCTACCGGATCCACCGATACCAGGACGACAGTGATATTCAAACATCAGGCAAGTGTACCTTGCCAAACTCTGCAGCTTAGTGATCTATTTTCCTTGCTTTATATATACTGCTATGCATGCTCAACCTAGGACCGTGTGACATACTTAGCGTCCGATTATCAGTCGGGTGCCGACACTGTACGCAGTGTTGGGTACGGTCATCTAGAGATGGATATCCGTGACACTTTATATTCTCGTACTTGTCTTATCAAGTACCATATGACCCAGGACACTTGACACCATTCATGAGACAGGATCTTCCTGAGATATTCGTGGTGATTCTGTATAGGATACAGGACATGGACATTATACTCTTAGATACTTTATGACTTGTGCATTAGTTATGATCACGCTTGACATGGACATGAGACGTTATGGTCATGATATGCGCGGTTACATTGGATGGGAAGAGACATACAGGCTACAGGCTGTTTATACATATATCTTCTATTATTGAGAGGTCGTAGACTCTCGTAGCAGAGCTAGGCCCACTACCGTTTATTACCGCTACCGGCTCCCCGATACAGAGCTTGTAGTGGCTCAGCCTGAGACTAGTGATGCTCTCACTTGCATTTACACTTAGATGGTTACATATTTACCCTTTTGTTTCATTTAGTTATATATTTGCTGCACTGCTTATTTATATATTTTGGCATGAGCTTTCTTGTACCTTGCTATGTCCCCTGAGGACCTGGATCCGGATTTTGTCCCCAGATTTTGCAGACGAGGTTTATCCCGAGATTTACGGGACCGGAGCAGGAGCTAATCCAGGAGCCGTACCACCATCTGAGGGCGAGGTCTTCGCTGAAGACTTCTCTTGAGCATCCATGTTTATGCTCAGTTTTCATTATTTATTTCGGTCTTTTATATTCTGGTCTGTTGAACCATTGTACTAGATATTTATCGGGTTGTTCCCCGAAGAACTTTGTGAGACTGGTTGATGATTTACATTCCTTATTTATTCTGTGGATCATATTTTATATCTTGTGTGGATGAGATTAGTTGTGCCATGATTGTCGTAGACTTGTTTTACAGCTTAAGTATGCCCTGATGGATCCATTAAATTGGGTTTGTCCATCGGTGCGTACTGCTGGCCATTGACACGCGTCCGGTCCCACGGTATTTTAGGACTGGGGCGTGACATATAGCCTTGGTGTTCCAGTTTTTGGTGAGTCCCCGAAGAAATTTGGGAATCTTCTCGTGGTTATTATATTCTTTGCCAAGAGATGACAAAGGATTTACAATATCAAGTAAACGAGTAAATATTTGTGTAATGGTCTCGTTGGGATTCATCTTGAAGGTTTCATACTCTTGTGTAAGTCAACTAATATTTGATTTTTTGACTTGTAACGTCCCTTCATGTGTGACTTAAAGTAGATTCCATACTTCATGTGACATAGTATAAGTTGATACCCAGTTGAACTTTGTCCTGTCTAAAACATAAAATAGAGCATTAATAGCACGGGCATCTAAACTAGCTTTCTTCTTCTCGTGATCTATGTACTTGTCATGTAGCTTATCTACAAGTGCAAATGTACAACAATTCTTGGTGGCTTTTTCTAGCTGTTAATAATAATTGACCATAGGTCAAAATAAAGTAATTTTAAGTAAAAGATCATTTGTGTCTTCCAATAAGTATAATTGGTTCCATTAAATAGTGGGGGTCTATTTGTGGATTGGCCCTCTCCTGTGAAGAAAGACTTCATGTTAGTCGTGTATATTCTAGAGTGTATAGTCTAAGCATAATTAATATAATCTTCTATGCTAAAACCATGTCATGCCACAAAACCAGAATACTGGAGAGCGGGACTAACAAGGCCAACTACGTATACTTAGAGCACCCTGGTACTCCACCTATACGGCAAGCTGTAAGACATGAGGGGTCACTACTATAAACTAAACGTTAAGCCTAGGTCTAACAAACACTAGTATCTCAATCACAAGAACAACATGAATAATAACAAGATGTATGATTAGCTAAAATATAATAGTAAAATGTTCCAAACTATAATATACATATGATCATGAAGCTAGTGAACAAAAAATGAATAAACTAGCCAGAATCTAAGTCATACATGATCAACCCTAGGATATATCAATTATGCTATTGCCCGTAGGCTATGTCACGCCCAGTCCAAAAATACGCAGGACTAGGACACGTAAGCATGCCAGCCGTATGAATATGGCACTCCAATATATGGAACCCATAACACACGTACGCTGTAATGTGAATAACAATTCACCAGTGGTATAAACCATCATAAATCACAGGGTATAATCTAATCTCATCCACATGAAATCAAATATAACAAATTACCAATATCTATGAAACAAGCTCTCAATATAAAGTATCTAAAGATGACAGTCGGATGGAAACAAATCCACTGCCGAACTAGAATGAAGAATAAACAAGACAAATACAATATAAATACAACCTCTAGCAATCACGAGGCTCGAAAAGAAGACCTCTCGCAATATTAGTAGCCAGTCCGGATCTGCGCTCCTGCAAATACTCATGAACAATACACCTGGAAAGGGACCAGGTCCTCAGAGGGACGTAACATGATACATAAAAGTATGCCATAAGGTAAATATTGTAAAAACTCTAGGGTGACCTAACCATCTAAGTGAAATGCTCTTTGAAGACAACCTTGGTACGTATGGGTAGGTGAAAAGTATAAAGCGTAGCGTCAAGCCAGAGGCTAAGTATCTGGCATTAGCTGTAAACTGGATGCCAGATGTATATGTTAACTACATCACCGATCATGATAGCGCGCAGCAAATAACCTCTGCCGGATGTATCGACAAGCATATACTCCCATAACCGGGAAACACTGATCCCATAATCGGGTAACACTGATCCCATAACCGGGTAACACTGAGGCTCACGGTCCCACAGTTTACTCTGAAACTACGGCAACCAAATATTTGTCCCATACTCCTACTAATTGTCTACCCCGCCCAATGATCTATACATGTTGTATCCACAACACGCAGTAGCTACTACACCGAGACAGAGTGCAATTATCGGTATCGTAACTCTTGCTCATAGTCTATCGTTAGAACGATAGTCCAACCTCACAACCATACAAGGACAAGGATTGGACCTTCGTACTAAAATAGCCTATGCTCTGACTACTGATAACTGCTAAGTCTCTAACATGCAACACTATTAGCAGTTATATCCTATCCGTCGCACGACTTACACGTACAGGTGGCTAACCGCATACGCAAGTCCATGCCCTACATGAGACTCACAATACATGTAAGAAATATGTCAAGGCCTGGGGAGTCATACCAATACTCTATAACTTTAGGTGGGTCTACTAGACACTAGGTCAGACACAAGTCCTAACATCAACGCCTCCGTTGACTGCACCTGAGTCTCTCTCGGACGCGCACAATTAAATAAATAAATATAAAACTAATAATACAAAATTTAAACAGTACAACAAGGCAAGGTATACTTGCCTGGCAAGAGAGCTGCAGAGTGTAATGTCAAGATGTCAAACACCAAGAGTCAGAAACTACGGCCTCAGAATGAACGTCTCCGGATGCTGAAATAAACATCACCAACATTCCCAGAATAAGCAAAATAGCTAGAAACCATTCCCCTTTCGTCCAAATTGGACACAGGGGCAAAACGGTAATTTTGGGTCAAAGTGGACTCCACAAGTGGGCCACCTTGTACCGAAAAGCGTGCCAGGGGTAACGATATCTAAATGGGACAAATTATAGGTCAAACAAACTCTAAATGTCATTAAGAACTCATCGGTATATCCAAATGTGGATTCCGGTGAGCCGAACGCAAATTCGTCCAAAAAGTCAACCGTTGGGCCCGCCAATTGCCGACTTGGTCAATGTCTCAGAATTACGTAAAAATTGGGTCACAGGACCAGCGTGTTACCACGAGTCCAGTCGCATAAGTTTCGTCATATTCTGACGGGCGTGCACAAAATATGTAGGGCTTGCAGAAATGTTGCGACACGGAGATTGTCCGCGAATACGGGCTGATTTCGACGTGCACACACTTTTTGAATCAGTTTTTGCAAACTCTCACACGTCCGGGTATACTGTGCGCACCTTTTGGTATACTTGGTACACGGAGGGGTGGTTCCGTTTGGCGGGACGCGCTCTGTTTCATAATTTTTGGAAATATGGAAAAAGTATATTTTCGAGATTTTCCAACGAATTTAATTCTACATACAGCAGTTAACAAATTAATGTTAATTAACAAAAATTAAACTAGGTCAAGTGGTCTCCGCATACCAAAAAGAAAAATCGAATTCGGATCTCTGTGGTAGGAGATACGAATCCGGGAACATAGGTAGTCACCGCAGTTTTCTGTGATACCCAAAAGTGGTCTTTTTCTGTCAACTTGGACGCTATTTTCGCCTAGAGTTTTGGGCTGTTCGAGATCAACTATCATACAGATATGGAAGGGGGATAAGTGAAGATCATACCAGAGAAGACGGGGTTGAGTTTGGTCGAGCGAGGTGACGGCAATCGGGTCCTGAACAGGGGTACATTGCTATTCAAATTACGCAGCGCGCGCGTTGGTGCGGACGGCGACGAATGGTTCTCCAGCGGTCTGGTGTACAGCGGCGGCGACAACTCAGGGTCGGCACGGTCGTGGCGGGGAGAGGGAGGAGAAGGCTCTAGGGTTAGGGTTTGGTCGCTGTGATATATATATAGAAGAGAGAGGGAGATGGTTAGATAATGCGGGTCGTGTGGGGTGGGGTCTGTGTATGGGCCGTGGGGGAATGTTCCCTAGTTGTTGCTGTTGTTGCTTCATTCTAAGGGTGAGCGGGTAGGTGGGTTAATGGGTTGGGGTAGATTAGGATCCAATAGTTTAATTGTTATTTGTTTTTCTTTTCTTTTCTTTTCTTTTCTAACCTTTTTTTTTTCTTTTTCCATTTCCTTTCTTTCCTTTTTCTTTTAAATATATATGTATATATATATATGTATATATATATATATACGTATATACCCATAGAAAAAAATCTAAAATTATATTAATGCATACCATTAAGCTAGCAACTGCTCAAAGGGTCTCCTACATGAAATAAATTTAAAAAAATTTCTAATGGCCCCATAAATCCCCTAAGTGCACGAACACCTAACATAAAAATAAAATAAAATCTATTTCTACTAATTAACCACTAATTACTACAATTAAATTAATAATTAATTAAAAAGGGTAATTATGGTTTTTAGGATTAGAGGTTTTACAGGCTAACTGATCAATCCAAAATACGAACTAAACATGTGCTCAGTGGCTAAACGCCAACAAAAGTAGAATGTATATCAGAGTGGAGAAAGTAAAAAAATACACTCAATTGGTCTAGTGCTTCTGGTGGTCACCATCCTCAGGAAAGTACAAAAGATCCTCCGGTGCTTCTACTAGATCTGGCCATACAAAACCATACCCTAAATAACTGGTACCACAAATGAAGCCAATCTAGGAATTAAACCAACAACACAAGCAATACTAATACTGAATGTAAATGATCTCAGGACAATAAAAGAAGTACTGTAAACCTGCAATGAGACATATCATGAACTGATAAGCAAAATAGAATAACAAGTGCTAAAAATAAAGGTATGATCATACAAAGCCTAGACTAACCATCATCCATAAATTACGGCAAATCATATTAGTACGGCTTGATACTTTAACTAACTAGGGTTATCACAATCCTAATTACTAACAATTATAATGCAACATGATACTAGAGTTCCTTCTGATCGCATGCCCCTGCAGTTTGTCTGGGATATCCATATGCACAAACCAGCACCGGATACTCCTCAAGATAATCAACAAGATAAACTACTGGAAAATCCATAAGATACTCCACAAGTTAACAATATGAATAACCAGGATTGCATACAATCTAGGAAAATACCTAGCCATGTACTAAGTGAATCTCTAGTTATTAACCTCTAGTAGTTTCTTGTATGAATCCGGGTATGGCATTCCACAGAATCCATCCTAGACATGATGCAAAAAAATAAGTTCTAATAATAATATAAACAAGTTTTAATATATATTGCACAAACGGACTCATGTAAGCCACGATAATAAATGAGCCATGTGAATCCAAGTGGAGCCAAGTAAAGCCATATGAAGCCAGGTAAAGCCATGTACAACCATGTGAAGCCATGTCCATCCCGTTGAAGCCAAGTGAAACCAAGTCAAGCTATATCCGATGAAACCATGTAAAGTCATACCAAGTTAAGTCTAGACAATCATGTCATCACAGATAGCAGGGCAAAGCTGAGTAAAACTGAGTAAAGCCAAGTCAAGTCAAGTCATCTGAAGCCATTTAAGTTTATGTCTAATCAGGTCAAGTCATCGCATGTCTAAGCAAAATCCAAAATAATCAAAATGAAATCATAAAACACCAAGAATTCCTAAAGAAAGAGCACGATCGGTATACCGTAGGTACAGTGTAGTACACTGTCGGTATACCGGTCCAGAGATAGGAAAATACAACAAGTCTGGAATACAACAAATTGGTATACCGTCGGTATACTATAGTATACCGTCGATATGTCGTTCCAAGTAGGCAAGAAAGGGTCTGGAAAATAAAGTTCTACAAATTGGTATACGATCGGTATATTGTAGTATACCGTCAGTATTTTGCCCAAAACAAATATCGATTAACAATGTTGGAAAGGATCAGTATACCGTCGGTACATTATAGTACATTATCGGTATACCGATAAGGTTCACATAAAATATCTAGAAATCCAAGTCGATCAAAATTGGTATACCGTCAGTATGCCGGTTTCCAAGGATAAACATGGTTAAAGTCAATTCTGATTTCCGGGACCCAAATCAAATCCCAAAAATTACCAGAACCAAGTCTAGCAAGAAGTGAAGTTTGAGGTAAGTCTCATGTCACCATATGGACTAAATCTCACAGTCACAACTCCGGTACCGTATCAGTTATCGAGTTAACAAAAATGGACGAAATATGATTCTACCAGAAATCAAAACCGAACGGTCACTAAGCTAGAAATCATGATATAAAAAACTATAGTAAAATATGTCTAGCTAAAAATAATAACCAAAGCTCCAGGAAGTAAAATGATAGAAAGTAAAAGAAGTTCACAAAATCGGCAAGGTATACTTGCTTAAAGCGAGCTCCCAGCCTAAACCTTTGTTACGACCCGTACCCGATGAAGGGGCACGAGTACGTGGGTACGTCCAGCCTACGCTGCAGTATCAATGGTAGAACGCTATCTTGGTCAACTATACTATCTAATTATCTCATAATAATGCATAAACCTCCAATAATAACTCAACTCCAAGAAGAGTGTAACACAATACTCAATCACAATTCTATAGCACGATAAGGTATCAAGGAAGTCTAACATAACTATACAATCTAAACAAATATAACAACAACAATAAAAACAATAACAAAAATCTCAAATATAAGCAGAAAATAAATTCGGTACCATGCTAAAGAGAACTAACTTTGCTAATAAGTGATTCCGGCTAGATCTCTCGACAGTCACTCCAGAACTAGTAGGTCCAAGTCTGCACCATCTATAGGTCGGGGTCCGTAGTATATCGGACACCAATTTTTGGAATCCTCTAAAAAATATTTTCCAGTCAGGAATGGAGCAAAGTACAACCCAATAGCAGTTCCAATTAATTGATAATAACTATAAACAGAAATAGAGAATATAATAAAAGATGAGAAATAATGAACAATATCAACTATAGTAGAAGAAACAGGTAAACTAGAACAATATGGTATACACTGATCACGATGAATAGAACAAGACAATAGAATGAAATAATGAACTAGAATGTGGTGAAGAACTGTAACTATGCTAAGTGATTGAAATACTAGTTAGATATGTGATCGGTTTGGGTGAACATTGTCTACTTTAATGTTAGATAAACATTGTCTAAGTTAAACATTGAACATTGTCTAGGATTTGATCACATATCTAGCTAACACTTTCTCTTTCCCCCAACTAGTACAATGGATCCAACCATGACACGTTATGATGCAAGATACTCTGGGCCATATAAACAATAAACCTTGAACATTAAATATTAAATATTGAATACTGAAATTGAACATTGAACATTATCTAAGTTAACCATTGAACATTGAAACATTGTCTAAGTTAAATATTGAACATTGAAACATTGTCTAAGTTCAATATTAATAACACGAAGAACAATGAACAATATATATAATATTCCATGACTGATCCATGTGTATACTAGTCAGTGTACCAAAGTGTCAAGAGTCATGTAAAATATTTCTAAATCCTTGCATTATAGTAATTATCAAACAATAGAAACTATCAGAGAATATACTCGTCTGCTGTCTAGAGCAATGAATGTCAAACTGTGTCCGAACTGGTATCACACGGACCTATATATGGAATATTCTATTAATATAAGGTGTTGGAATAAAATTAAGTTAAACTAGTCAACTTCTAGGTCATAAAGCCATTTCTAAGTTAAAACAGTCAAACAATGTCAACTCTATGTCATGCCCCAGTCCCAAAATACGTAGGACCAAGAATACGTGACACGCCAGCTACGCATTTGACCAGACTCTGGTTTGACTCGAATACGTATAAGCTGTAATATAAAGGGCACAATCTAGATATCCCATAAATGTAAACCTCTATGTCTCAATCCACAATGTAAATCAGTATACAAGAAAGAGCTATATGTGCTAAAGTCGCCGCCCAATAACACACTAACTCGAATAGACTCGAGAAGAAGTATGAGTCTATAAAAACTAGGCTATAATAACAGATGAACAATCAATATAAAATAAGTAACCATAATGCCGGCAGAAATGATATGAGTACCTGGTATAGTGCCGGCGAGACATGCCACTCCCTCAATACCTCCAAGTGCTCTGTAATCATCTATGCTGCAAAACTGGTAGGGAACCAGGTTCTCAGAGGGACGTAACAAGGTACAAAAAATACAGCAAGCCAAGTAAATAAAAAGTACAAGTGCAACGACAGGGTACTCTATCATAACCAAACAAGTGTGACACAGTTTAAAGACAATATTCGACGCGTGGGCTATCCAAAATAAAACCGTAGCTCTGAACAAAGAGACACACGAAGCGTACCGTAGCTCCGAGCACAGAGACACACAGGTGATACAACTACTCCAGAATACAGGATTACTACATATATATATAAGCGCGAGCAGAGGAGCCCAAGCGTCTAGTAACTGTCTTCCCCTTCCCAAGCGGTCAACGATGGTGCGCTGATCCTGAACCTCCATCTAACAGTCTCAACACACGGAAATAACTCAACAGACGCGACCCTAAGGTCATCCCAGTCTCTGGTCAGGATGTCAGTATCAGGATACAGGAATCTGGCATGATCACAGTGTATGAGTGTGTCCTGGGGTGTCGATAAGCTCAGGTACCCATATCGAGATGCTACAAATCATCAACAATCTTCTTAAGATGTTACAACGTACATCTTCACCCGGTTGTGAACCGGACACGAAGTACCGAACGTCAACATAAATATGTGCACAATGTACATAACGAAATAATAAATATCTGTAACTGAAATACAGGGTGGCAAGGTACACTTACCTGCGTGCGGCTGCTGGAGACGGGGTACTGGTACCACGTCTAAGCCCTCAGGTCCCGCAGTACCTAGAGATGAGATACAAACCAACATCAATAATCTATCACACGATAAACAGGGATGAGAAACGTCTATTCGTATATTCAAACTCAGCTACAACTTACAGGGATAAGACACTAGGGGGTTGACCAAGGTCGACTATTGGTGCGTTACATCAATCAAGCTAAACCTTTGTATCATATCATCAACCCAACCTCAATCACGATATTCAGTTAATCACCCTGATCCAATCCTCAGTTACAAGTCAGAGACACTAAGCTAGAGGGTTATATCCATTACGATCAATCACCGTATACTATCATCAGGTAATCCTCAATCATATACCTCACCAAGGTGTTTATCAGTATCTCCAGCCATGATCAATCCTCTGGTTTTCTTCTCCCGGTGTTCACAGACGTGAGCATGTACATTGAATTATCATCCTCCAATTAAATAACTAACTTATTGATTAAACCCTTATTTATAACCAATCATTTAAGTACTCCACCATTCTCACATATGCATGGTTCACAATTACCTATTTGTATTCCTCAATCGAATTTGTCACTAGCAGTCAATCCTCAATTAATGAACAATTTAATGTCATCACACCCATTTTATATTCATTTAACCTGCTCCTTGATACCCATCCCCCATCATAAAATAAAACCCTAAATGTTATATATATACTCATAACCATCAGAAGCAGGGAATAAACCATAATCTCAAAAATCATACTTAAACCCTAAGTATCTCAATACATAAATGAACCCTATACTAACTAAATTATACCCACAAATACACAATGCTACACTACCAGGAGACGGGAAGAGTTTACCTCGGCGATGATGGTGTCGATCGGGGGTTGCTGCTAGGCCAGATTCGTCCGTCATCGACGAGTGGTGGCCTCCCTCGCCTCGGCGATGCTGGAGGTCGACGGCTCACCGGGAACATAGTGCGAGCACGATGCAGCCCCGCTTGGTGTAAGCGATGCACGACCGATGCGACGACTCCTGACTTCTGGCCGGAGCACCGAGGCAGGATGGAGGTCGGCAATGGCAGCCGTGGGTTAGATGTGCAGGCTCGGCCGAGTAAAGTAGGGGGGTTCGATGTTGGGACACGGCTCGTCGGAGTTGTTCAGGGGGTGACGGTGATGGTGATGCAATGCTAGTGATGGGGGAGAACGGAAGATCGTCGGAGTGGCGAGCTGCACACTGCCGGTAGGAGATGTCGATGAGCAGCGGTTTATCGGAGTGGCGGGTCGACATCGGAGAGTAGTTGAACAGTCATCGAAGAGTAGCTGCACAATGCTGGCGGGAGAAAGAAGAACTACACAACCGCAGCGGCGGGGAGGCAGCTGCACAGTCTGGCGGGAGTACACAGTCGGCGGTCGGGCTGCTCAGTGGCCGGTCGGGCTGCTGTTCAGTCCGGTCGGGAAGAACACAGCGGCGGTCGGGCGGCTCAGTGGCAGAGCAGATTGAAGTTGGCGCTCCGCCGGAGTCGGGCCAGAGCGGGCCGGAGTCTTCTCACAGGGTGAGGAATGAAAATGGAAGAAGAAGAATAAAGGAAGGAGAAGAAGAAGTTCCTTGCATGAAGAATAAATGGAGGAGGAGAGAGAGAGAGAGAGGGGGGGTTTTCTAGGTTCCTTGGGATTATGGCCTGCTTGGGGAGTTGTGAGGGTGAGGTGATGTTTTATAGGGGAGTGGTGAATGGATGGAGGGTGGAGATGCTCCTATTCAAAATGGAGGGATAGGATCACTCATAAGAAGAATCATTTTTTCATGGGAAAATAAAGAGGGAAAGTTTAATTCGGTCCAAATTTTTGTGACCTTTCCATGTGGTTTTGGCCAATGGGGTGAGGGCACCTAAAATCACTAAATTGCAACTTAGCCCCTTAAATTCGGGAAATTGCACGAACACATAAAATAATGCAAAAATTATAAAGAAAATTATGGGTGATGATTTGCATGGCTAGGGGGTGTTGGGGGTTTGGCACGGATTTAATTTAATGGTCATCGGGATTAATTAAGGATTAAAATAGGATTAGGCAAAATTGGTATCCCCGATTTAAATAGAATTAAAGTGTCCCGCGCTTTTAAATTAAATGGGGGCACTTGTGGTCAAAATTCGAAAATGACGCAAAGGTCAAAAATGGTGGGGGCTTGGAGTCAGTCTTGGACCCTTTAGTTGGTCCGGCTCAACGGGTTAAGTTGGTATCTCAAAATTTAGAGTAACGACACAGGTGTCCGACACAGAATTAAATATGGATTAAGGTTTCAGAAAATTGTGCAATTAATTTAGAGCACAACGAAATCTAATTTTGAGTGACGAAAAAGTCTAGTGCCTAATTTGGCGGGTCAAGTCCGAAGTACAATAATCCGATGGAATTTATGGGCTGATATTGGGCTCTGAATAATTAAGAAATGATAGGGTACGCCAAGTGTTTTAATTAAATGAATTAAAATACCAGACAAACTTAACTCCACTCTAAACCTCAACATCTGCTGCTAAATCCAAAATTTTCCAAATCCAAACCTGACTATCTATAGAATAAATCGAGGGGGTTTATACTCTATGCCAATCTAGTCAAACTTGGTCAAACTAGCTATTTCTAGGTTGTATTATGAGTCTATCTCTAGGATATTGGGTCTAAACACTATAAAACTAGGCCACACTAGCTATTCTAAGATACTATGAAAACCAACAAGATGCCGTATCCTAAGATACGCAAGTTTAAAAATACAAAAATAGTAATATATATATATATATATATATATATATATATATATATATACAAGACAATACATATAGTTGCTTAGCTAACTAATACAAGTAGGATACCTTGGTTTTGATCCAATGCGTATCTCACTACTAAACCCCCATCTCGATACTCAAACCTAATACCTTAAGTATCAACCCAATTACCTTGATATTACCTTGGTATCCCAAGGTAAGTCAATCCTAGTGCATTTATAGTTAATACCCAATACTAAACTATAACTATCATACTAAACTATTACATATTACCAAATACCTAATACTAACAACATATATATATATATATATATATATATATATATATATATATATATATATATATATATAATACTTACATTTGGTACTACCTACAGTTACTTACCATTTACCCTTCTATTAATATCGAGTATCTTGATACCAAATATTATCTTAACATGTGTTTAATACATTAGTAATCTAAACTTAATACCATGGTAATACTTTAAGGTAATTTGAACTAATAGTAACTAATACTAATACCTAACTAAGTAGTAATAAAACTCTAACTAAATACTAAAATATAGCTACTAATCTATTTAACACTAACAATGTATATCAATCTTACCTACTAACTTATCATATATAATACTAATGCATAGATACTAACTTAACATCATAACTTATTAATACAATACTACATAACTGACAAGTACTAATATATCTTTCTAACTACTAGCTAACAAGGTATATAACTAACTATCTAGGTATACTAACTACACTAATAATAACTACTAAACATCCTAACTAACTAACCTCTAAACTCACTGAGCTAAACCATTTACCTGTTACTGAACCCCTTATCTCATACCCTTGCTGTTGCTGCATGCCGCAGCGCTAGCTGCGCGACCGCTTGGCTGCTGCAGCGCTGCCCCGCTTCTACTGCAGCACTGTTGCAGCTGCGCGCTGCATCGTGTGGTGCACTGCAGCTACCAGCTGCTGTTGCTGCGTGCTGCACTACGCTGCCTCGCTGCACCGTGCTGCTGCGGCACTGCTCCCCCCCACTGCACACACACACAAACTCACGCTCACTCACTCAAACGCTCACCACACTAAGACACACACACATCATAAACACTCATGCACTCATACATATATACATACACACACATATATATAAATATCTACTTACATAGGCTATATAGATATCAATATATATATATATACACACTCTCATCTTTATATATATATATATATATATATATATATATATATATATATAGCAATACCCCCATGCACACATATAACCATATAGTATATACTCTCACATACATATATACATATATACAACCATCTCATAGATAGATATATCCATATATACATATACACATATAGATATCACTATATAGATACATTCTTATACCTACAAACATATATATATAAACATACACGTATACATATAGGTAACTACTTATGTATATATAAATATATATATATATATATATATATATATATATATATATATATATATATATATATATATATATATATATATATATATATATATATATATAACTATGCATACACATACACACTTATAGATATATCACTCACTTACATATATACATATAGATATACATATACACATAGACTCCTAGCCATATACATATATATCAACCATATGCATATAGATACCTATACTCATATATACTATATACATATACATATAGGTATCATACATAATATATACCATACTAATATATATACATAAGCCACATAGAATAAAAAGGTAATAAAACAAACACGTGGAGTGCACCGCACCCGTATCACACTCATTCTATGATACGCTTGCGATACGGCTCTACCACACAACCCAACGTATCCCAAAGGACACGAGCAAGTCTAAAATAGTATATATAAACAATATGAAGAGTCAATTACACAACTACGTGTCCGTGTCAAAATATGACATGCTCAAAGTCCCGTATCGGAGAAAAAACTCCCAAATTAACCCGTATCTTCAAATTATCGGGATACAGCCTACACGTATCCAATTGTCGACACGACACTAGTCACACATAATCAAACACTTGTCAATTTGGTCTAGTTGACCAATTAACAAACACAACATGTGCCAATCTCGAAATTCTCCCAAAATTGACACAAAAATACACATAACTTTCTCCATAGGCCTCCTATGAACCTAATTCCAATTTCTATGGGTAGCCTATGCATATAGGGTAGTTCCTTATGGTTAATTCACCGATTTAGAACCAAATTAAAGGGAAAAAACTGAATTGTACCTATTGAGAGATGGATTTTCAATAAAATTCCCAAATTAGGTGAAAAGAGCCTCCAACTTGTAGATCCTTGATCCTCTTTGTAGATTCTTGCTTCTTTCTTGTAGATTCATGCTCTAATAGCCTCCAATGATGATTTGGAAAGGAATTGGAAAGAAATTTGGTAGGGATTTGATAAAATTTGGTTGAGAGAAATTCTAAATCTAGATAAAATACCCCTTGGGGCCTCTCTTGTCTCCTCCCTCAGGCTACTATATAAAGTGTAAAATACCCCTTGGGGCCTCTCATGAAGAAATTAATTAAGGAGGGAAGGTTCTAGTCTAATGGTTTCACTAATTAATTCATCTTTCTAATGAATGGGCTTAATCTTTGGCTCAATCTAAACTAAAATAAATATTGGGTCCATGGGTCTAAACTAACTAGTTGGTCCACTACACAAGTCTAAAATAAATCAAATAAATAATACAATAAATAAATATTCAACATGCATAATATTTAATTAATTACCAAATGACTAAAATATCCTTTCAAAGAAAATATGGTAGTGACAACCTTCTAATCTACCACCACGAAGGTGTTCAGAAACCACACTTCGGGTCTCAAGACCAAGCTCCAAGCTCGAGGGAAAAAGGATGAAGATAAGAGAGATAAAGAGAAAGAAAGAAAAGAAATGAAACTCAAGTACTATATATAGAGAGATTCTAGAAAATATCTCGAAAAGTAAAATAAATATTTTTCGGGCAGTATAACGTTTGTATACTATAGTATATCGTTCGTATACCGGTCAGGTAGTAAAGTTTTAATTTTTTGAGAATTTTTTAGCTTCCTCGAGAAAAATAAAATATAATAAATGGCAAAAAAATGTATCCACATAAAATACGAATATTGTGAGACGAGTCTCAAAGATAACAATCGTAGGATCGAATAAGCACCTCTATATGGGAGGGGGGTGAATAGAGTGCGTGTATATAAAGCGAAATAAAAATCACTCAATAAAAAAATTAACACAGTTAGCTAATAATCTAAATATAAAATGATAGTAAGTAAAGAGAGAGAGAGAGAGAGGGGGGAGAGAGAGAGAGAGAGAGAGAGAGAGAGATCAGCAGTCGCAAACACAAAGATGTATACTGGTTTCCCTCTAGGAGGACTAGTCTAGTCCCGAGAACTCTAGCTTAGAGTTAAAATCCAATATTAAGTGAAACACAAGTTTTAATCCGAAGTCTTACAATCTCATACAGACACAAGCTTTGATCTGAAGGAATCGCATACTTCTTGAAGTGTTGAACTTCTTAACAAGCTCTTTTTACAACTCTTAAAAACTTCTAACCAAGAATGCACAAGCACTTAAGGCTTAGGCATTATAGAAAGCTTGGGATTGAAAAGTGCAAAGGCTCTTGAATAGCACTGAGTGAATAGAAAAGAGAAATAAAAGTGAATTGAGTGAGTAAGAATTGTGAAGTCCTTCTCCTTTTATAGTAATTTTGCAAACTGAGTTTGGAGCAAATTTGGATGCCAAACATTCAGAATTTTGGAAGTTAGAGCCGAGTCTGTATGAAGAACAGGTTGCAAGGATTTACTTATTCTGGGAACAGAGTTCGGGCATAACTCGTGCCGAGTTCATACCAAGTTTATTTTCCCTAAGTCCAGTGAGAATCAGAATGGTTTGGGCTAGTTTGAACTAACTTGGTTTTGGAAAAATAGGTTGGGCTATTTTTAAAATTTAAAATATTTTGGTTAAAAATAATCTGGGTTTAGAAAATATTTTTGGTAGCCTCTAAATGCCAAGTGCGAATCGATTTACATAGTTTCCTATACTCAATAAATAGAAAAATTATATTGACTCGATACTGAAAACAAGTCACATTCTCATTCAATTGAAACTGTAGTTGTAGCAGCAGTACATTTGTATCGTAGGTTTTTGTATTTTATATCAAGTTTGAGTTTTAGTCAATTATCAAAATATGGTTTGACCATGACAAATAGGCCAATAGATGTATGGAAGTTCAAACCACTGGATAACTACTTGTCCACAGATGAAAAGACCAAGAGGGCTAGTTCAACAATTTTAGGCATTGCTAGCTCCAGGGGTAGTTCCGTATCGAGGGCCTGTACTAGCAGTGAGGCCATTAGTCCAGCGTCCGTTGTCGATGCAGGATCAGATGTTTTGGCAGGGTCAGCACCAGGTCATAGAAGCATCTCTGAGGCGTGGGCAGGCAGAGATTGGTATATCATGAGATTCTTTCATTCTTATTTATTTGGGTTCGCATATTCGGCGAGTGAAGGAAAGTTTCTTGTCCTACTCTTTCACCATCGTATCTCATGATATGCGATATCAATAATGTGTCCTATGTACGAAGGTACATCTTGAGCAAAGTTATGTCCTTGACCGAGTCGTTGGTACTAGCTTATCTCAAGACTTGACCCTTATCCACTTTGTGAGTCAATGTAGGCAAGCGAGGGCGGATCCCTACTTAGCTGACTTAGGAGACATATTTATTCATATACCTCCAGTTCTTCTCTTTTCCAGTTGTGTTTTTGTTTACGTATTTATTTATATTACTATTGCTTTTATTATCTGTCCATATGCCTTGTTTTGTTTTGTTTTGATATTGAGCTAGCTATATTTTCTTGACTTTTCTAGCATTGGCGACCATCTCGACTAGCTTTAGTAATATTTTGAGGACAAAATTTTTCTAAGGAGCATATAGATGTCACATTCGTTCCCAGATTTCGTATTTTTGAATTTTCAGTTTTTAAATTTTTTCCTAAAAATTTAATTATACCGTGTTCTATATTTTTTTATCATATTTGCTATATTTTCTTGATTTGGATTTTGTTTTATTATGAGAGACTATCCTGGACCAATAAAAAATTGATTTGCAATTGCCGTAGAACCGTACTAGGACCCACACATAGAATAAAAATTCTCTTGGTTAATAACTTCATCACCCTTTTATCCAAAGGACTCTTGTGTTTCTTTGGTTGGTTGAGATGGATTGAAGGGGCACGAATTGAAGAGGTAGATGTATAGATGGATGGGATTTAATCCCAGTTCATATAACCACCCCCTTTCTGTTTTCTTTCTCCTCATTCATTTTTACATTCTTTTTTTCCTTCTTTCTTCTTCCTCCCTTCACTCATCTTCCTCAAGAAGCTTGGAGCTTGGCCTTGAGGCCTATACTATGGTTTTAGAATCCCTCTAGGTGGTGGAGTAGAAGACTATGCTTGGATAGCTAACCTAAAGTAAGTACATCTTGCTCAAAGTAAAAAAACCATAATTTTTCTTGATATTTTATTTGTCTTAATATCTAACATATTTCTATTCTAAAATATGTATCTTTAAATTCTTTTCATCTTTTGTATATGATATTTTTTATTTCAGTTTATGGTTTTGAGTAGATCTAAGTTTTTATATATAATTTTTGTAGTATTTCATTGAATTTATTTGTCAAATTTTAGAATTTTTGAAATCTAATGCTCCCAAGTTGTAGAAAATTCAATTTCATGCAATTTTGACATTTGAAACATCAAATTCAGAGTTAAATTGAAACTTTTATGGCAAAAACAAGTTTATAATTTTTTTATAATTTTTTGGCTGCTGTTTCCAGGAAGATGAATAGTGTTCTACGCGTTGAAATGTCATTTTCTCTATGAAATGTCAGTATGTGTGCATGAACGCCATTCTGTGCGCAGAAATGCCATTTTGTGAAAAAGCACCATTTTGTGCTAGAATTATTGTTTTCTGCGCAGAAAGGCTATTTTAGGCTGTTTTGTGCGCAAAAAGGCTGTGTTAGGCTATTTTTTAGTTGTTTTTTACCGTTTTTGCCACTTTCTTTTGTTGAATTGATTTTTTATCATAATCTAGTAATTTTGTATGTGATAGTGAACTCAAGGACTTATGTTTATCATAATTATCTGGATGATGATCTTTGCTTGATGTATCATATGATAGAATTATAGGCTAACTAGAACTTGATAGACTATTACAATAGAGACTCTGACAATATACCTGACATGATATCCATGCTACGATGTTAGCGAAGAAATATTATTTAACTGAATAATTGACCCTATATCCTGACTTGACTACTTGTACTTGTGCTTATATTTTCTACTTGCGCACCGTGGTGCTATCCTGCTTTTACAGTAAGGTGCTACACTTATGCTTAGGTGCTACACATTTTTTATACGTTCTTGATATATTATTGTATACTCATACTTATTGCACGAACATTCTTGTAGTTAGTCAATGGTTATAGTGTGGTTAGGATATTTAATTGATTTTTGCATTACGTTCGGAATAAATCTAAATTGGGAGCACCAGAACAAATGTAGTTTTATACTTAGCATACCCGTACTGAGGTACGACATCTAGGAGGATGATTGTGTAACCATAGCACGGAATTCTAGATAATTATAGGGTTAATTAGTTAACTAAAATTTGTAGCAGCATTGGAAGAGAATTAGATCTCGAGATCGTGCATGTCAGCCATCCCCAAACATTCATCATGACGTACAGGCTGGCAACCTTGGATATTGTATATCATCTATACTAGTGGAGTGCAGTATTCGACTATTTTTCTTATGCCAAGCCAGCATCTCCCTATAGGAGAGCTGGAACTGTTACTGATCTTGCTTAGTGCGATGGCATTACGAAGGACCGATGCATCTTGCTTGTACTCCTACATACTTGGCTCGGCTAGTCCTGCTCGGACATAGCACGATTTGAGGATCCCTATATATATATATATATATATATATATATATATATATATATATATATTGCATTACTAGGGTAACCAAGATACCACATAGCAAGTTGTAGGACTGAGTCGCTGACTTATTTAAACCTATTGTATTGTATCTGATTGTGTATTCAACCATCTGTTAATAGTCTAGGGACATGGATTATCGTGGTACGTTGGTCCAACCCTTGTCCGTATTTTGTTGTTTGGTTGGACTATAATGCTACAATAGACTATGAACTAGAACTGCTACACATATATCTATAGCCTAACCATAGTAATGGGTTGTACTTTATCTCGTCGTAGTGAAACACCTCTTGTCCTTGTTTGGTTGTAGAGGTGCCCTACTGCATCGATGACGGGATGCATGCCTATGATCATGGCATATGGCTTACTTATGTATACTATTTGGGTTTTGGTTCTTTTATTTGTGATTCCTTGTGGTACTTGATATCGGGGCCTGACCCCGCTGGTTTTGTCTGGCCAGATATAGTCGGAGGATTGTCGCTGAGGGAATTGAATGGATTTATTCTCCACCACTCTCATGTCATCTTGTTATTCTTTTGGGCGTTTAGCCACTGACACATGTTTAGCCAAATATTCTAGATATTTAGTTTCCTTTACATGATTATACTTATTCAGAGTGTAGCTGACATACGATTATGTACTCTTGGTACTGTACTAGTTGTTTATTTTGCATAGCTAGTTTCTGGATCATTTTGATAGAGCATCAGGGATGCCTTACAGCTTTATCTTACATAATCTATATTTACTGCTTCTTGATTATGACATATATGTCCTGTGAGACCATATAAGACTTGATTCTAACATGCACCCCCTTATCTTTTAGACAACTACGATCACCGTATGACATTTCTATACATTATATAGTGTAGCTGGCCATATTTGTCCCCATATTTATCCAATATTCTGGAAGCGGGATGTGACACACATCCTATACTATGTATCCTTAGCAACCCTTTTCTCATTATGCTAGTCTATATCCAGTGCCTTACAACTCTATTACTAAGCAATGAATCCTTCCATCTATCTTATCTTCATTATTTAAACCAAACTATAGGTTGACTATAGTCAATCCATCACACACAACCTAGTAGTTTAATCAATATAAACTTATAAGAAAACCATAATATTAACATACTAAAATGGTATTTGTAACTTCTATCATAATACTTTACTTCGGTTTAGTTTACCTATTCTTAATGCACCAACCTAAAAGGTTGATCCTATTATATCAACTTAGAACCTATAACACAAGTAATTTTATCACACCATTATTATAATAAAAAATCCTCGAGTTGATCGATTCTTCTTCAAAAAAAATTTCTTAACCATACAACCATTAAAGGTCTGCTAGGATCTCCAACTTTAGAACAAATCCTATATAACTACTACCCCTCAATTAATTTCCATTCAAGCAACTATTTATCAAAAAGTCTCTAGAATTTCTCAACTCTTTCGTTTTGTCACCACGACATTCCTCAACCATTAATCCTCAAAAATATTATATCATACAAACTATTAAAAATGGATCATCCTTTAATTATTGTAATAATTCCTTAAACTTAGATCTTCCTCCATTACCATTTTTATAAAAAATAACTTGTTCATATCTGTTTTGTAATTCAACAACTATTAATGCTAATCCTAAATTTATTTTTACTCCTCAAATATTTATTTCTCAAGTCATTTATTCTTATTTATTATTTTTTCATAACTTCCTTGGGCTTCTAGTAAATTTTTTTATTAAATCTTCTAAACAAAACCTAAAATTTTAACCTCGAACATAATTTTTATCAATCACCTTTAACCCCAAAAAATTATCTAACCCACTACGACCCACTAGACCTCAATCCTCTAGGTTACGTAACAACGATAGCCATGCACACTACTCTTAATAGTCCCTATTCATAGTATTTACTTATTTTGGGATTTTTGAGGATGTGGTTTGTCCAATCCTTTGTAATTGTTGTATAAATCAGCTATTTTATTATATAAGATTCTTGAGTCAAACTACCCTCAAGTATCTTCGATAAGTTTAGGGTAGCTAAGATCCATAAGATTTCTTAGCCTAGTATTTACTATAGGCATATCCCATCTATCATATCCTCTATATCATACATGCATAACAATCACACAAACCATCATATCTAACTTTGCTAAAAATATTGTCTATGGGTTTCCTTATCTAGTTATGGATAAGTAAAAAGATAGCAAAGTCCTAGGGATGGGTTTAAAAACCATACCAAAATCAACCATGGTTAGGATCAAAGAAAGCTGGAAGAGAGTCAAAATATTTTTATGAACGGTTTGGAGCCAATCGAGATGCATAGGACGTAGTCTAAGTAAAACTCGAGAACCATATATCTCCGTAATCACGTTACCTAGAGTCTTCCTCCCCAGCACGCATCTGACTACAAACTCCTGAGTTTATAATTCAAAGGATGGCTGTAGTGTTGTTTGCCTCGCCAAATAATATAGGTTCTTGAACTTGCCCTTGGCCAAATCCATGAGATATTTTTCCAATAACTTTAGCAAAATAAATGAGAAGGATCAATCAAGAAGTCAATAAAGAAAGGTTCAATAAAATCACAGGAAGGGAGGAACACGAATGCAATCATGCTAATAAAAAAATAGCAAAAAGATAATCATGCTTGAAGTATCCTAGAGAAACCTATAATCCTAACTATGGATGTATTCTCAAATATATTTCTTAATTGGTAGCCGGCTCGTAGTAGTACGACTATCTTAAGTAATACTACGACTTCGTGTATTTTGTGATGACTCGACCTACATGGGCCACCACAAAAATTATGTCACGCCCTAGTCCAAAAATACCCGGGACCATGATATGTGACAATGGCCTGCTACGCACCAAGTTGATTGTAGCCCATCTTAAGTACGTATTATTGGAAATCGGACATGCCGTACAAGCATTCTGATACAATATCTGAGAGTGCCCGCAGTAAAACCTTTAGTCCAACCCACCTAAGATAACCAACCCTTGTTTAACGAATACCAAGCACAGATAAAGATAAGTATATGGCGGTCACTACGTCACCTGGTATTACGCCCCAGTCCCATATGTCGAGGGACTAGCCACGTGGCAATGGCCAGCATCACAACTCCAATGGGCAAACCCAATTTAATGGACCCGTTAGAGCGCACTTAAGCTGTAATACATAAAAATGGTCTAAGAATACCTGTCATAATTTATATATCTAATCTCATCCATAAATAGTAACAAAATCACAAAGAGACAAGTCTAGTCACAATAATATAAAATGATATGTCCAATCAAAGCAATATAAAAATGTCACGGGGAACAACCCGTCATCAAAATGGAAAGAAAAATAAATCCAAGTACAATATCCAGAAGTCACTACAAGATCAAATATCCAAGAACACTAAGTATAAATAATGAATGGCAAGAATATTGTGTGCTCAAGAGAAGTCCTTCGGAACAATCTCGTCCTCTGTAACCTATACGTCTCCAATAGTAGCACCTGTCCAGTAAACCTTGGGATAGCTCTCCTCGTCTATACGCCTGGGGACATAATCCGGATCCAGGTCCTCAAGGGACTTAGCAAGGTACAATAAACACTCAAACCAAATAAAATGCAGCAAGTAAATATAAACAGATCCTTAGGACAAGCTATGTAATCAGCTAAGAGAAATACAAATGAGAGCATCACTAGTACTCAGGCTGAGACCAATACAGGCTCTGTGTCGGGGAGCCTATAGCAGCAAGTAGTATCACGACTCCAGTATATGTGCCAAAGATCCGAGACAAAGTTTAAGGCACCTCCAGTAGTTTATATATAAATAATCAGCCTGTAGCCTGTGGGTCTCTCCCCAACCAATATAACCTCATGTCTCATGTCCATGATGTCTCATGTCCATAACACGCAAGATCCTGACCTCTAGCTAGTACAACGAGTCATAATAATATCCATGTAATATACAAGTCTTATGTCACGAATCCTGTAAGCCTATACAGAATCACCATAAATATCTCAGGAAAGATTCTATCACATGAAATAGTGTCAAGTGTCCTAAGGTATGGCGTACTTGGTAAAGCAAGCACGTAAAAATATAGGATCGTGGAATCAACACTCTAAGTGACGTTGCATGACTCCGCGTACGGCGTCGACATCCAAATCTCGTTCGGACGCTAAGCAACGTCTGACGGTCCTAGGTTGAACAGATACATCACAGAAGTATATATAATAAAAGAACACAAGTAAGTAATATAACAAGATCTCTGCAGGTTTGGCAAGGTGCACTTGACTGGTTTTGAACTCCGTCAACTGCTCTTGGAAAAGTAGAATCTGCATATACCCCTCTGAATGCTGAACCAAACATCACCAATATTTTCAGAATACTTGAAATAGCTAGGGTTGACTACATATAAGTCCAATTTGGACACAGGGGCAAAATTGACAGTTTTGGGTAAAGCGAGGTCCACATGTGGCCCACTTTGCACCAAAAAATGTGCCGGAGACAAAGTTCTCCAAATTTGTCTAACTTAGTGTCTACGAGTCTAGAACGATGATACAAACCCAACAAAACATCCAGAATTGGATTCCGATGAGCCGATCAAGAAATCGCCCATCATGTGGAACCGTAGGGTACACAAAATGACGTTTCGTCAACGTTCTCAGAATCTAACCAAACATGGGTCACAGGACCAGCATAACACTGTGAATACGATGGCACAAGTTTCATTATGAAATGACAAGTACACACGAAGTTACGACGAATGTCAGAACAGGTCGATATGGTATTTTTTGACGGATACACGTTAATTTTGGTGTGCACACACTTCCAAATCAAGTTCCGTGAAAGCCCACACGTCCGCGTTTACGATACGCGACTTTCGATGCAACTCACACACGATGAAGTTGCCTAGTTTGGCGGGACGCACCCCGTATCGCAAGATTTTGGGTGTTTTAAAAATAAGTTTTTTGTTATTTTGGAACACGAATAATTTAACCATTAAAGCAAACTAATAAAAACTAAAAGAACAATTAAAATTTTGGTCATATTGTGAAGAAGTCCCTTCAATTTTATTTTGAAAATAATTAACGAGATAGTAGAAAATTGTACATGAATATAGGAGTTTGGACTAAATTTTTGAACAATTTTTCGGTCAACTTTCGTCAATTTTTCGATCAAACCCGGGTGCCTAAATTCGTTCCACTTAAAGGGATCCTAGAGGGTTAGGTTATGAACATACCAGCGAAGACGGGATAAAAATCGGACGAGCGAGGAGGGCGGAGGCTGCGCGCGAATGAGGGACCGCAGCTGCTGTGTGTCCGCGCACGGGAGGGTGGGAAGGGGTCGGACGGCGGCGTGCTCCGGCGCGGGGTATGGCGGTCGGAGGTCGGCCGGAGGCGGCGGGGCGACGACGAGGGTCTGGTGTGGGTGCTGTATGCGTGGGATTAGGTTAGGGTTTGGGTTTTGTTATGTATATATAGAGGAGGGGGGTTCTCCTGTACGCGTAGGGAAAGGGTTAGGTTTTAGGATTGTATTAACGGGTTAATGGGTATGGGTTCGGTAGTGGTTAATGGGTTTTATTTTTATTTTATTTTTCTTTTCTTTTATTTCTTTTCTTTATTCAATAATTAAACACAGAAAATTCCCAAAAATAATTAGGCACTTGTAAAAATTCTAGAAAATTTATATTTCCTCCAATAAATAATCTAAAAAAAATTTATATTAATTAAATAATGTATTTACTAATTATTAATGGATATTAAATTAATTAAATAAATCTATAAATTATATTTTCTATATAATATTAAATTGGGAGCGTGTAGGGGTTCAAATAACGCAACTCGAGGGTCATGTGCTTAATAGGACCAGTTAGGCTCATAACATGGATTTAGTTGGGATCAATTTGTTGGGATGGTGTGTTAAAATCGTACGTCACGACAAAAGGGTTAATTAATCATCGTTTTCTCGTAATTGTGTCGCGAAAGATGTGCGACCAAAATAAGACATGGGATTGCAAATTTATGAGGGACAATCATGGCAGGAGCCTAATTTGACTCGTCTAAGTCGAGCATGCTAGGTTGGTTGGAAGAAAAATGCTAGTGTTGCACTCAAGATCTTAAATCCCTGGGGTTGGTTTCCAAAGTTCGATTAAATTATCGAATAAATATTCAAATAAAAAATATTCATAATTACCAAACTAACAATATATAAAAAATCAGGGTGCTCACAATCTACCCACCTTATAAGAATTGCATCATCGCAATTAAGAAAAACGAAACATAACCTGTCAGGAAAGGTTTGTTCCAGAAGAGATGACACGGTCGCATGACATTTGTTGAAGCACGACACAAAGGATAAAGGACCATGAATAAGAGAAAATTGAGAGGAAGGATGAGGGTTTTGTTCAAGCAGAATATGTAGGAAAGCAATAAAAACTTCTCCTAGGCAATGAGTGTAACGCCCCGTTCGTCCCGTTCCCCCTATTCGGGGAGCGCGGCTAAGATATGCTTGGTACCGTTCGATCGGGACAGATTGAATCAAGATCCTTTCCTCGTTATGGATTGGTTTCTTCGGAATCAGGTCCCATAATCATTGGATCGTGCCTCAAGGAAGGACTCGGCGGCAGAGTAGAGAGAGGCCTTTCCGTTGTGTTGGTTTTCCTTGCCCATTTTCGATTGCCATTTGGTTACGTACTTGTTGGTTTTAGGACTTGATTTTCTTGAACGGTTTCGATGGATTTCATTGCTTTCGTTCTTAGGATTTCGTATTTCGTATCGAGCCTTGGAGACCGAAGCAGGAGGTATTGATCATCCGTTGGTGCGTGCAGGTGATCGTGTAGACAACGCGCGAGCGGAGTCTTAGAGATCTCTACTTCTTCTTCCTATTCAACCAACTTGTGAGTGGCTCGATTTCGATAAGCACCTTCTTTCCAAGGGCTCCGTTCTTAATAAAATTGACTCAGTTGTGCATTCAATCAAACGACACCACTTAAGTAATAAGTTGGATAACAAGATAAGATAAGAAGTAGGCTTGGAACACCCATTGCTTGTCATACAAAACCTTGCATAAATTTATTGATGCATGCATGTTCGTTGGGTGTTGAATGGGTTGGTATTTATTGATAGTTCAAAGTGCTCTTCTATAAGTTCAAGGTGTTCTTCTATAAACTGCTGCATGTTATTTCATATAACTGTTGGTTGATTGTGATAGTACAGTAAAGCAGTTTCGTACATGATGTTCTTTAAATCGCTAGTAAGTAAATCTATGAAGTTCAGTTCATAGAAATGGTCATGGGAATTCTTGTGCACAAGGGATCCAGGTTCCTGCGAACGGTTACCGGGGCACCGGGCCGTTTCGACCCGGGCGGAATCTACTTTCTTAGTCGTGCTAAAATAAGTTAGCACAGGGAGCGGGGAATTGTAGCGGGGCTAGCTACCCGCGCTGCAAGCGTCGCCACCAGCCTAGACTAAACCCATGATGGCTCCTAAACAACAAAGAAAGATGTTGTGTATATTTAAACTATGCAGACTAACTATGTCTTCGTGACAGGGAAGGCTATGGTAAGTTGTACAGGTGGTTCAGACGATACAGGTAAAGTCACCGAACGGTGGCATGTGGAGTTATGTTATTTTGTTCTTGCATACCTGCTAAATGAAATCTGATCTAGGCAAGAATAGAAAGTCACATAAACACATAAATGTTGCATGTTCATTTAAAACTCATCTAAAGAGCTTGGTAAAGTTGAGCAGCTAGCCTTCACCAGTACTTTTCGAAGTACTGACCCTCGTTGTAGCAGGTTCCCCGGCGCAAGGCAACGCGGCGAGGAGCTGAAAATCTCTCCAAGCTTTTGGGATTCTTGGCGGGTCGTGGCCAAGACTTTGGAGGCTCAAGCTAGAAGCCTCCCCCTCTCTCTCCGTTGCGGAAATAACGCTAAGGCGATGGTGCTTACCCGCACCCAAGGAGTTTTGTGTTTTGAAACTATGTAAAGGGATATAATGTATGGATCGGCTATCTCATTTTGTGTCCAAGTTTGTATGTCGTGGGGCATTTTATACTTTTGAGTCAAGCAATGTAACAAGATGTTCATTATAAATAAAAGAGAAACTTTTCTATGCCTCAACCTTGTGTCATCTTATTTGTCTACTCTGTTGCATTGTTCTAAAGAATATCCTTATGCCTAAGGCCTCGTGCACGTGCGCCCTACGCGTGCACGGCATCACGCCCCTGGGACGATTATCGATTAGCCAAAAATTGGGGCATGACATATTGGTATAAGAGCATGCTTCAGATCCTTTGATCTCACAAAGAAAGTTTCTAAAGAGGACCTTGTTCCTTCCGAGTAGACCCTTGAATTCGCTTGGCCAAAATGAGATACGTTCCATACAATAAGTCTAAATATTTTTGAAAAAGTGCGTAGGAATTATACGATTGCTTGGACGGGATTATGATCTGAGGGCTTTTGTCCCAACTCATAGAGGATGTTGTGAGAGGAGACTCGTGTTATAATCGGCAAGTTTTATGTCTATATGAAAACACCAAACGAGTAGAGTGCGAGATAAGAATATCGTTCAGATAGTGGTCTATGCACATGGCCTTTTGGCCAAATTGTGTTAAGTATTGTGCACCAAGACCCTTGGTGATAGTGAGTTGCAGCGAGATTTGGGTATTGTTGGGATGAGAATAAAGTTGACTTGGAGGGAAATCGTTAGAGACGTTATCGAATTGCCGCTAAGGTGAGTAATGGGAATCGTGTAGGGAATTTTCGAAAATAGTTGGACGGTTATTCATAGCGATAAGTTATGATTTGAAGCATAGTCTGTATAGAGGACTATGAATACAGGTATGTACGAGTCTAAGATCGCTAAGGCGATAAATAGGGACTGTGTTGGAGTTCTAAGGAACGAATTGGGCATACAACTGAAGGATGCGAACGCGAATCAGGAGTTATTAGGACGACTCAATTCCTGAGTAGTGTATGCGATAAGTCCCCTGTTCGATTATGCAATTTGTGGATATAATGAGTTGTAAAGATTCAGGGAGTATAACTCAAACCCTGAGTGGTGTATTTGTTGGTTTAGAAATGCTTGAACGAAGTCGTAGATTTGGAGAGTTAAGCGAGTCTAGCGACAAGCGACGAGATTGAGTAAAGCCTTAGTACAAATAAACAGTGCCTAGCAAGTAAACAAACTCGGAAAAAGCATGTAATGTTTGGTTCGAACGAGTTACAATGAGTTGAATAAGGGATAAGGCTTACATCGAATAGAAATTCAGGGCAATTGGAATCGATATCATGATCGGAAAAGACTTAGAGGATTGTGCGAGCGAGTTTGAGTTGAAACAAGCGAATTAAAAACTTGAGTCAAGATTGAATGATCTGAGATACGATCGAAGTAAGTGCAATTAGAAATAATGGAGTGAACGAATGATAGCGTGCATGGAAGATTTGGATTTGAGTAGGATATCGCTCGATAGAATTCGGTTTGAGTATGAATGCGATGATTTCAAATTTTGGGAGATTTAGACCATAACAATGGTTGAAAAATAGTATGGATTGATGCAAGTTAGTAAAAATTATGATTTTGATGGATTGAGTTAAGCGGTAATAGATTTGGCTTAGAGTTTGGAAGAACGATCTTGAAATCAAGTTCAGAAAGATAACATTCGAAATCTGTCCCAGCGAGAACGATTATCCTGCGGGAGCGTCGGCGTGGTGATTTCACGTACGGTAGGGATAAGCAAACTCAAGAGAACAGGTTCGGTAATTATTCCAAAAATGAACTCGATAAATGGAACGTATCAATGGGATAGACTTGGGTTTGGGAATTGATCTTAGTTGTTTGAGGAATGCTAAGAGTAGACTAAGAAAATGAGTCTAAGGATTTTTCTTGAGGAGTTCGTCTAGAAACGTAAAGTAAGAGATGTTGGACGTTTTTATGAACGGATACATAGATTGTGCTGGACGACTTAGAGTTCATGATATACATTGATGGTTTATAATGGAATTGCGGCTTAGTGATACAAGCGTAGAAAATGATGGATTGGTGAATCCTATTAAACGAGATGAAAGAGATAGTATGTGCGAATCAATGGGTTGAACCTGCAACGTGGGCGTATCGTGGGTTCGGTTGAACAAGCGTGTT
The DNA here is from genome assembly GCA_036927795.1 of Iris macrosiphon. Lineage (NCBI taxonomy): Eukaryota > Viridiplantae > Streptophyta > Magnoliopsida > Asparagales > Iridaceae > Iris > Iris macrosiphon. Next base: position 61,047,744 of record JAYESA010000016.1, read on the forward strand.
GGTGTGATAGGGTGATCTGTGCTCGATGTTTAGAAATCTGAGTGAAACGAGCTTGGGTAGAATACCCGTGTAAAGGAACAATGGTTTGACCTTAGGGTGTTTGGGGCGAGCGTTGTGCAACACGGTTGCACGATGAGTTGCAAACTTGAGTTGTACCTATGACTGTGTGTGCTGGCCTAGGGACTAGGCAGACGACCCTATGCCTTGAGTTAAACTGGAGTGGCTAACTTCAGAGTATCGTTCGGGAAGAATGATAGAACTGGGGCAACAAGACTTAGAGTTAGAATTTGGAATTGGAAATATACACTAGCAACGTTCGCGTTGAAACAAACGTAATGCAAGATAGGACTCGGGTGATAATTGATTTGGTTGGATAGGTTACGCGACGGTAAAGGATAAGACGATAGCTGGATCGAACAAGAGTTCGGTCATTCATATAGCAGGACGATCCGCGTTTCGAAAGATTTTCACGAGTAGCTTGTCAGACTTAGCTGTCACTGAGCTTGGTTGAAATACACATATTTGGGGGACGCCTTGAATATGGGTACAATCCAGACTTAGCGATATGCATAACTCAGATGCAGCTGCAAAGGAAAATATTCGAATTCGCATGGATGAGTATGGCAACTGAAATGATTTAGCCTCAACCTAAATTTTTATAGAGGAAAGATTGTATCGTTCCTCGTGCTACCGGGATAGTTCTGCGCTAAGGCGCAGTACGAGACTGAGATTGGGGATGCAATAGTTGAACTAATAGATCATTCGGATAAAATGATTAAGCACTCGGGCGAACGGAACGAGTAAAAAACGAATAGAAAGTTAAGTTCGATTGAGCCAAGGGTGCGGAGGACTTGAGCGTACCCCAGGTAGGCAATTTAGCTCTGCGCTAAGGCGCAATATAGACTGAGTCAGAAAACGTTGGTGATTGGGTGCGAATTTATTTAGTGAGATTGGACGGTGACTCAGAGAGATTTGATGCAAAAACGAGATTGGAAAATTGTCGAGATTCGAGCTTTTGGGTTAGGCGTAACGACGAGTTTCGATAGGCAACGTCACGTAATAGGCTCAATTGTGTTGGGTTCCTATGGTGATAACATAACAAGTTGGGCCAGTCCACCCAATTATGAGTCGTAAGTGCTCGTTGAGTTATAGAATACCATGTGCTTGGGTAATACAGCCCTGCGCTAGGTGCAGTAGATTTTGAGACGGACGTGCAATGATCGAGTTGAGTATAACTCGATAGCATTGAACGATAGAGTCGTTCGATGAGAATTGGCCAACATTGGCGTAACGCATGGTGAGAAATAGAGGATTGTAGTATTGAGACGGTCCTTGAAGGATAAGACGAGATGTATAGGGAAGTTTAGAAGTTATGTGATAGCACGAGTTGCGCTCAGGAAGTCTCGAGGACGAAACTTGTTCTGAGTGGTATATGATGTAACAACCCGCTCCGCTCAACCCGGAGGGCCGATTCAAACGGCACAAGTGTAGCTATTCAACCCGCCTTGCTCAGCGAGATGGCTCATTCGATGCAAAGGCTTTCATGCTGGGATCCTCAATGGAGTCAGACTTAGGCTATCAGAAGCGCGTCCGGAGTCTAGCTCAACCGATGCGATACATCGCTAAGGTGGGTGACCCCGGTGAACCTGTCTCTACTTAGCTGCACACTAAGAAAATGAATGTTACGTGCTAGCTTACAGGCGATAACCTTTGTATGCTAATAAAAGAGATGAACGCACATAGCTAAGGGGATAACCCCGCCTTATTATCGTATAGAACATGGAAATCTTACTTGCTAGTTGCGTAGTCGACTTGGGTCAGTTGAATCTGCAAGCGGACTTGTCGTACGCGGCAGAGCCTGTCTAAATTTTGAATCATAAAAAGAAGCAGTTGCGGAACCGAACGTCTCGCTAGTGCGCGTACTGTGGCGAAACCACTCGGTCGAGGAGTCGACCTGGGAATTTGAATCTGATATGAGGGGAAAATTTCCCTCATTATTCCTTAGTGGTAGGTTCTATTCTTAAGTTTCGGGACGAAACTTCCTATTAGATGGTTATGATGTAATGCCCCGTTCGTCCCGTTCCCCCTATTCGGGGAGCGCGGCTAAGATATGCTTGGTACCGTTCGATCGGGACAGATTGAATCAAGATCCTTTCCTCGTTATGGATTGGTTTCTTCGGAATCAGGTCCCATAATCAATGGATCGTGCCTCAAGGAAGGACTCGGCGGCAGAGTAGAGAGAGGCCTTTCCGTTGTGTTAGTTTTCCTTGCCCGTTTTCGATTGCCGTTTGGTTGCGTACTCGTTGGTTTTAGGACTTGTATTTTTTTGAACGGTTTCGATGGATTTTATTGCTTTCGTTCTTAGGATTTCGTATTTCGTATCGAGCCTTGGAGACCGAAGCAGGAGGTATTGATCATCCGTTGGTGCGTGCAGGTGATCGTGTAGACAACGCGCGAGCGGAGTCTTAGAGATCTCTACTTCTTCTTCCTATTCAACCAACTTATGAGTGGCTCTATTTCGATAAGCACCTTCTTTCCAAGGGCTCCGTTCTTAATAAAATTGACTCAGTTGTGCATTCAATCAAACGACACCACTTAAGTAATAAGTTGGATAACAAGATAAGATAAGAAGTAGGCTTGGAACACCCATTGCTTGTCATACAAAACCTTGCATAAATTCATTGATGCATGCATGTTCGTTGGGTGTTGAATGGGTTGGTATTTATTGATAGTTCAAAGTGCTCTTCTATAAGTTCAAGGTGTTCTTCTATAAACTGCTGCATGTTATTTCATATAACTGTTGGTTGATTGTGATAGTACAGTAAAGCAGTTTCGTACATGATGTTCTTTAAATCGCTAGTAAGTAAATCTATGAAGTTCAGTTCATAGAAATGGTCATGGAAATTCTTGTGCACAAGGGATCCAGGTTCCTGCGAACGGTTACCGGGGCACCGGGCCGTTTCGACCCGGGCGGAATCTACTTTCTTAGTCGTGCTAAAATGAGTTAGCACAGGGAGCGGGGAATTGTAGCGGGGCTAGCTACCCGCGCTGCAAGCGTCACCGCCAGCCCAGACTAAACCCATGATGGCTCCTAAACAACAAAGAAAGATGTTGTGTATATTTAAACTATGCAGACTAACTATGTCTTCGTGACAGGGAAGGCTATGGTAAGTTGTACAGGTGGTTCAGACGGTACAGGTAAAGTCACCGAACGGTGGCATGTGGAGTTATGTTATTTTGTTCTTGCATACCTGCTAAATGAAATCTGATCTAGGCAAGAATAGAAAGTCACATAAACACATAAATGTTGCATGTTCATTTAAAACTCATCTAAAGAGCTTGGTAAAGTTGAGCAGCTAGCCTTCACCAGTACTTTTCGAAGTACTGACCCTCGTTGTAGCAGGTTCCCCGGCGCAAGGCAACGCGGCGAGGAGCTGAAAATCTCTCCAAGCTTTTGGGATTCTTGGCGGGTCGTGGCCAAGACTTTGGAGGCTCAAGCTAGAAGCCTCCCCCTCTCTCTCCGTTGCGGAAATAACGCTAAGGCGATGGTGCTTACCCGCACCCAAGGAGTTTTGTGTTTTGAAACTATGTAAAGGGATATAATGTATGGATCGGCTATCTCATTTTGCGTCCAAGTTTGTAAGCCGTGGGGCATTTTATACTTTTGAGTCAAGCAATGTAACAAGATGTTCATTATAAATAAAAGAGAAACTTTTCTATGCCTCAACCTTGTGTCATCTTATTTGTCTACTCTGTTGCATTGTTCTAAAGAATATCCTTATGCCTAAGGCCTCGTGCACGCGCGCCCTACGCGTGCACGGCATCACGCCCCTTGGACGATTATCGATTAGCCGAAAATCGGGGCATGACATTGAGAGATAAGTAACTCAAGAGTAAAGGAGTTTGATTAGAGCGAGGATCAAATATAACTTATGAAAACTAGGGTTCCACTTATATATTACTACTCTAGACTAACAAGTTCATGCTAACATAATACTAGGTAAAGGCTAGGGAATGGAACTAACATGCACATGCTAAAGTATTACCAGGAATATTCGTTATAATAGCTGGCTATGATAAGACTAAATCTTACCCATATTCGGTATTCCTAGAGTCCTTGCCTCCTCCACTGTCATCGCAAAAGCCTGTCCACGTCCCTGTGGTGGTGCCCTCTGCTGTTGCTAGGCCTGCTGGAAAAGTGCTGCCTGTGGTGCCAAGGGTGGCCTCGGCTGATATCCTTTCGGTGCTGGTGGTCTGAATCCTCTATCTACCGCATGTGATGCTCCTGGTGCTGGATAAACTGGCCGATGTGGCTGCTGGACTGACTCCGATGCAGGTAGAAAAATAAATCCAAGTACAATATCCAGAAGTCACTACAAGATCAAATATCTAAGAACACTAAACATAAATAATGAATGGTAAGAATACTGTGTGCTCAAGGGAAGTCCTCCGGAACAACCTCGTCCTCTACAACCTGTACCTCTCCAATAGTAGCACCTGCCCCGTAAACCACGAGATAGCTCTCCTTGTCTACACCTGGGGACATAATCCGGATCCAGGTCCTCAGGGAAAATAACAAGATACAATAAACACTCAAGCCAAATAAAATACAGCAGGTAAATATAAACAGGTCCTCAGGGCAAGCTATGTAACCAGCCAAGTGAAATAAAAATGAGAGCATCCCTAGTACTCAGGCTGAGACCACTACAGGCTCTGTGTTGGGGAGCCCAAAGCAGCGAGTAGTATCACGACTCCAGTATATGTGCCAAAGATCTGAGACAAAGTCTAAGGCACCTCCAGTAGTATATATATAAATAATCAGCCTGTAGCCTGTGTGTTTCTTCCCACCTAATATAACCTTATGTCTCATGTCCACGATGTCTCATGTCTCTAACACGTAAGATCATGACCTGTAGCTAGTACAACGAGTAATAATAATATCCATGTAATATGCAAGTCTCATGTCACGAATCCTGTAAGCCTATACAAAATCACCATAAATATCTCAGGAAAGATTATGTCACATAAAATAGTGTCAAGTGTCTTACGGTATGGCGTACTTGGTAAAGCAAGCACATAAAAATATAGGATCGCAGAATCAACTCTCTAAGTGACGTTGCACGACTCCGCGTACGGCGTCGACACCCAAATCTCGTTCGGACGCTAAGCAACGTCTCACGGTCCTAGGTTGAATAGATACATTACAGAAGTATATATAATAAAAGAACACAAGTAAGTAATATAAGAGGATCTTTGCAGGTTTGGCAAGGTACACTTGTCTAGGTTCTGAACTCCGTCAACTACTCCTGAAAAAGTAGAATCTCCACATACGCCTCTGGATGCTAAAACAAAAATCACCAATATTCTCAGAATACTTGAAATAGCTAGGATTGACTACCCATAAGTCCAATTTAGACACAGAAGCAAAATTGACAGTTTTGGGTCAAAGCGGGGTCCACATATGGCCCACTTTGCACTGAAAAACATGCCAGAGATAAAGTTCTCCAAAATTGTCAAACTTAGTGTCTACGAGTCCAGAAAGATGGTACAAAGCCAACGAAATATCCAGAATTAGATTTCGATGAGCCGATCACGAAATCGCCCTTCATGTGGAACTGTGGGGCCCACAAAATGATATTTTGTCAATATTCTCGGAATCAAACAAAACATGGGTCACAGGACCATGGTAACGTAGCGAATCCGATGGAGCAAGTCTCGTTGCAAAACGACAAGTACACACAAAGTTACGGTGAGTGTCAGAACAGGCCGATACGGTATTTTTTACGGATACGCGTTGATTCCGGTGTGCATGCACATCCAAATCAAGTTCTGCGAAAGCCCACACGTCCGCGTTTATGTTATGCGTCTTTCGATGCAACTCGTACATGACAAAGTTGCATCGTTTGGCGGGAAGCATCCCGTATCGTGAGATTTTGGGTGTTTTAAAAATAAGTTATTGGTCGTTTTGGAACAAGAATAATTTAAACATTAAAGCAAACTAATAAAAACTAAAAGGATAATAAAAATCTTGGTTATATTGGGAAGAAGTCCCTTCAATTATATTTTAAAAATAATTAACGAGATAGTAAAAATTTAGACATGAACATGGGGGTTTGGACATGAACTTCTGGTCAATTTTTCGATCAAACCCGGGTGCCTAAATTTGTTCCACTTAAAAGAAATCCTAGAGGGTTAGATTGTGAACTTACCGGCAAAGACGGAACGCAAATCGAACGAGCGAGGAGGGCGGAGGCTGCGCACGAAAGAGGGGTCGCAGCTGCTATGTGTGCGCGCGGGGGGGGGGGGGGAGACGGCGGCGTGCTCCGGCCTGGCGGTGCGGGCGGCGGTCGAAGGTCGGCCAGAGGCGACGGGGCGACAGTGGGGGGCTGGTATGGGTGATGTAGGTGTGGGATTATGTTAGGGTTTGGGTTTTGTTATGTATATATAGAGAGGGGGGGTTCTCCTGTATGCGTAGGAAAAGGGTTGGGTTTTTGGATTGTATTAATAGGTTAATGGGTATGGGTTGGGTAGTGGTTAATGAGTTTTATTTCTATTTTCTTTTTCTTTTGTTTTATTTGTTTTATTTATTCAATAATTAAACACAAAAAATTCTCAAAAATACTTAGGCCCTTGTAAAAATTATAAAAAAATTATATTTCCTCCAATAAATAATTCGTAACCAATTTATATTAATTAAATAATATATTTACTAAATATTAATGGATATTAAATTAACTAAATAAATCCATAAATTATATTTTCTATATAATATTAAATTAGGAGCGTACATGGGGTTCAAATAACACAACTCGAGGGTCATGTGCTTAATAGAACCAGTTAGGCTGATAGCATGGATTTAATTGGGATCAATGGGTTGGGGTGGCATGTTAAAATCGTACGCCATGACAAAAGGGTTAATTAATCATCGTTTTCTCATAATTGTGTTGTGAAAGTCGTGCGCCCAAAACAAGGCATGAGATTTCGAATTTGTGAGAGACAGTCATGGTAGGAGCCTAATTTGACTCGTCTAAGTCGAGCATGCTAGGTTGGTTGGAAGAAAAAGTCTAGTGTTATACTCAAGATCTTAAAACCATAGAGGTTGGTTTCCAAAATTTAATTAAATTATCAAATAAATATTCAAATAAAAAATTATTAATAATTACGAAACTAACCTTATGTAAAAAATTAGGGTGCTTACAATCTACCCTACTTAAAAGAATTACATCCTCGCAATTAAGAAAAATAAAACATAACTGGTCAGGAAAGGTTTTCTCCAGAAGAGATGACACGGTCGCATGACATTTGTTGAAGCACGACACAAAGGATAAATGACTATGAACAAGGGAAAATCGAGAGGAAAGGTGAGGGTTTTGTTCAAGCAGAACATGTAGGAAAGCAATAAAAACTTCTTCTAGATAATGAGAGATAAGTAACTCAAGAGTAAAGGACTTTGATTAGAGCGAGGATCAAATACAACTTATGAAAACTTGGGTACCATTTACATATTACTACTCTAGACTAACAAGTTCATGCTAACATAATACTAGGTATAGGCTAGGGAATAGAACTAATAGGCACATGCTAAAGTATTACCAGGAATATTCGTTACTATAGCTGGCTATGATAAGACTAAATCTTACCCATATTCTCAATTCCTAGAGTCCTTGCCTCCTCCACTGTCATCGTAAAAGTCTGTCCATGTCCCTATTGTGGTGCCCTCTGCTGTTGCTGGGCATGCTGGAAAAGTGCTGCCTGTGTTGCTAAGGGTGGCCTCGATTGATATCCTTCCGGTGCTGGTGGTCTGAATCCTCCATCTACCGTATGTGATGCTCCTGGTGCAAGATAAGCTGGCCGATATGGCCGCTGGACTGACTCCGATGCTGGTAAAGCTAGTCGGTGAACCATTGGTGTTCTTCTCCAACGCTCAGGGCAATCCTTAGCTGAATGCTGATTAGATCCGCAAGCTGAACATAATCCCAATTTGCGTCTGCAATCTCTCTTAATTTGGCCTACCTTGCCACAGTAGTGACAAGTAGAAAGAAATGGGGCTCGTGATGCTGCTTTATGGGGTTGACTCTTCTGGGGTCGCTTTGCAGGCTCTCCGTGTGGTGCTCGAGCTGGTACTAATGCATACGGTCTCTTCTGGCTGGACACCCTCCTATGGATGCACTCCATGCGTCGAGCTGCGGCAAGGACGTTCGTATAAGAAGTAGGTAGAACTGTGCCAACTGTCTCTGTAGTTCAAAGCTCAGTCCGTCAAAGAATTTCTCCGCCTTCTCTTCTTCTGTCGGGATCAGTGTAGGGTCGAACAGTTGAATCAAGCAAGATGCAAGTCAAGGAATTTATTTGAGTCCGATATAGAGGTCAAGAACAGATGTGGATAAGATCTTATAAATTTTTTATTATCCTAATTGCAGGTTTGCTCGGTCCCTTAGTTAAAACCAAAGAAATATATTCTTAGACCTGCATGGGCCACCACAAAAACTATATCACTCCCCAGTCCCAAATATAGAGGGACTAGCCACGTGGCAATGGCCAGCAGCACAACTCCAATGGGCAAAGCCAATTTAATGGACCAACTAGAGTACACTTAAGCTGTAATACATAAAAATGGTCTACGAATACCTGTCACAGTTTATATATCTAATCTCATCAACAAATAGTAACAAAATCACAAAGAGACAAGTCCAGTCAAAATAATATAAAATGATCTGTCCAATCAAAGAAATAAAAAAATGTCACGGGGAACAACCCGTCATCAAAATAAATAAAAAATAAATCTAAGTATAATATCCAGAAGTCACTACAAGATCAAATATCTAAGAACACTAAGCATAAATAATGAATGGTAAGAATACTGTGTGCTCAAGAGAACTCCTCCAGAACAACCTCGTCCTCTGCAACCTGTACCTCTCCAATACTAGCACCTACCCAATAAACCTCGGGATAGCTCTCCTCGTCTACACCTGGGGACATAATCCAGATCCAGGTCCTCAAGGGACATAGCAAGATACAATAAACACTCAAGCCAAATAAAATACAGCAAGTAAATATAAACAGATCCTCAGGGCAAGCTATGTAACCAACTAAGTAAAAAACAAATGAGAGTATCACTAGTACTAAGGCTAAGACCACTACAGGCTCTATGTCGGGGAGCCCATAGCAGCGAGTAGTATCACGACTCCAGTATATGTGCCAAAGATCTGAGGTAGAGTCGAAGGCACCTCCAGTAGTATATATATAAATAATCAGCCTGTAGTCTGTGTGTCTCTCCCCACCCAATGTAAACTTATGGCTCATGTCCACGATGTCTCATGTCCATAACACGCAAGATCATGACCTGTAATATGCAAGTCTCATGTCACGAATCCTGTAAGCCTATACAGAATTCCCATGAATATCTTAGGAAAGATTCTGTTACATAAAATAGTGTCAAGTATCTTACGGTATCACGTAAAAATATTGGATCACGGAATCAACTCTCTAAGTGATGTTGCGCGACTCTGCATAAGTCGTCGACACCCAAATCTCGTTCGGACGCTAAGCAAAGTCTCACGGCCCTAGGTTGAACAGATACATCATAGAAGTATATATAATAAAAGAACACAAGTAAGTAATATAAGAGGATCTTTACAGGTTTGGCAAGGTACACTTGTCTAGGTTCTGAACTCCGTCAACTGCTCCTGGAAAAGTAGAATCTGCACATACCCCTCCGGATGCTGAAATAAGCATCACCAATATTCTCAAAATACTTGAAATAGCAAGATTGACTACCCATAAGTCCAATTTAGACACAGGGGCAAAATTGACAGTTTTGGGTCAAAGTGGGGTCCACATGTGACCCACTTCGCACCGAAAAATATGTCAGAGTTAATATTCTCCAAATTTTTTAAACTTAGTGTCTACGAGTCCAGAACGACGATACGAACCCAACGACATATCCAGAATTGGATTCCGATGAGCCGATCACAAAATCGTCCGTCATATGGAACCGTGGGGCCTACAAAATGACGTTTAGTTAATATTCTCAGAATCAAAAAAAACTTGGGTAACAAGACCAGCATAACACAACGAATCCGATGGCGCATGTTTGGTTGCGAAACGACAAGTACACACGAAGTTACGGTGAGTGTCAAAACTAGCCGATACGGTATTTTTTGACGGATACGTGTTGATTTCGGTGTGCACGCACATCCAAATCAAGTTTTGCGAAAGACCACACATCCGTGTTTATGTTACGTGCCTTTCAATGCAACTCGCACACGACAAAGTTGCCTCATTTGTCGGGATGCACCCCGTATCGCGAGATTTTGGATATTTTTAAAATAAGTTATTGGTCATTTTGGAACATGAATAATTTAACCATTGAAGCAAACTAATAAAAACTAAAAGAATAATAAAAATCTTGGTTATATTGTGAAGAATTCCCTTCAATTATATTTTAAAAAAAATTAATGAGATAGTAGAAAATTGGACATGAATATGGGGGTTTGGACTGAATTTCTAAACTAATTTTGAACAGTTTTTTGGCCAACTTTCGGTCAATTTTTCGATCAAATCCGGGTGCCTAAATTCGTTCCACTGAAAGAAAATCCCAGATGGTAAGGTTGTGAACATACCAGCAAAGATGGAACACAAATTGGACGATCGAGGAGGGCGGAGGCTGCGCGCGAAGGAGGGGCCGCAACTGTTGTGTGTGCGCGCAGGGGGGGCGGACGGCGGCGTGCTCCGGCATGGCGGCATAGCAGTGCGGGCAGCGTTCAAAGGTCAGCTTGATGCGGCGGAGCGACGACGGGGGTCTGGTGTGGGTGATATAGCCATGGGATTATGTTAGGGTTTGGGTTTTGTTATGTATATATAGAAGGGGGGTTCTCCTGTACGCGTAGGAAAAGGGTTGGGTTTTAGGATTGTATTAATAGGTTAATGGATAAGGGTTGGGTAGTGGTTAATGGGTTTTATTTCTATTTTCTTTTTCTTTTGTTATATTTATTTTATTTATTCAATAATTAAACACAAAAAATTCCCAAAAAAAGTTAGGCACTTGTAAAAAATTTAAAATTTTTTATATTTCCTCTAATAAATAATCCACAACCAATTTATATTAATTAAACAATGTATTTACTAAATATTAATGGATATTAAATTAATTAAATAAATCCATAAATTATATTTTTTATATAATATTAAATTGGGAGCGTGTAGGGGGTTTAAATAATGCAACTCGAGGGTCATGTGCTTAATAGGACCAGTTAGGCTTATAGCATGGATTTAGTTGGGATCAATGGGTTGGATGGCGTGTTAAAATCGTACGCCACAACAAAAGAGTTAATTAATAATCGTTTCCTCGTAATTATGTCGCAAAAGTTGTGCAACCAAAACAAGGCATGGGATTGCGAATTTATGAGGGACAGTCATGGCAGGAGCCTAATTTGACTCATCTAAGTCGAACAGGCTAGGTTGGTTGGAAGGAAAAGGCTAGTGTTGCACTCAAGATCTTAAAACCATGGGGGTTGGTTTCCAAAGTTCGATTAAATTATCGAATAAATATTAAAATAAAAAAAAATTAAAAATTACCAAACCAACCCTATGTAAAAAATCAGGGTGCTCACACCTGGACAAATCCCAACCTCTATATCCATCTCTATAACTCAGGTAAAATTACAAGATTGACAAAATTAATGTTGAATCCTTTGCCCTATTAGATTCAACCCCCTCACCACACTCACGAAGAAAAGAAAGAGATTACAATTGAAATCACTCACTAACCCATAGCAATCTCCTTGAGCGAAGACAATAACTCCTCAATCAGATCTCTTTCTTCTTTCTATCTTGGATGACGAAGTTCTAAGAGCAAAGTACGAGCTTTCTTTTAGATTTGCTGTAAACGAGCACCCTGAATCTCTATATTGTGGTATGCTTTATGCCTCCACCCTATACCTATATTTATAGGATAAAAAATCTTATTTTAGGTCATAATAGGATTTCTTAAATTGAAAACTTTAAAATAAGAATCATATTCCACCTAAAATAGCCCAATACCAATTATGGACGTCCAAATATGGTCAAATTAAATATTTGATACAAATTTAAAATATAATCAAATCTTACATTTAATATAGATTTCTAAATTATATCAAATCAAATCTTTGACCATATTTGGGATCAAAATTTATTAAATCTAGACTGGAACCCAAGAACTACTCCTCCAGTCTGATACGAGGGTGTTGACCCCACGGCTTCTCAACTGGACTCCATGCTTGTCGCCCTGTGACAGAGTTCCTGCTACCCTATGCTACCGATCTCCTATCCCCTGAGTTGCTTTGCATATTCCTTCGTCTCCAGCTCCTTGACTGTCACGTCGATGTTAGATGTTATGCGTAGCACCTTCTGTACAACTGGGATCATGTCGACATTAATGACACGGTTGAGACCAAAGTCTCTGACTATCAACCTCACTATTTGTCTTGGTTGCCTGTCCCCGACTTTCATCTTTTATCGTAATGTGTTAACATTTCGACGAGCTTCTTCACCCTTGACTGGCCCAACCAAGTGGACCGTGTGATTCTTCCTAGATTCAAACTCTTGAATCTACCAATATTCGTGTCCAAAATTGAAGCTACCCCATACACATGCATCCTCGAGCAGAATATCACGCACTGTGTATGTCATCAATAACCCACAACTCCCCCAAACTGTATGAATGGTGACTCTCCCGTCTTAGATTGAGTTTGCTGCACACCTTGATCTCCTCCGTGGCCTTGAATTGCGGAAACCAATATCGCTCCGTAAAGCTTTGGCAAACTACCCGTCGCCAAAATTGGATCTGTGAAGCAACCCCCACCTGGAGACCAACCAGCTATCATGGGACCGATATACTGGCCCTCAATCCTTGGATTATCACCATTCTTTACTTTGTCTAAATGAACCAATTTTTGTAACACTCAAAGTATCTCGAAGCCCCTCCTTAACAAGTTTTCGACGATCCAACTCCTGTCGAATACCCCTCGAGCCTCCATCCGATGTCAGTGGCATGCCTGTACAACTCAGGGCTTAAGCCTATACATGACACAACATAAATCTCCTCGAGCCATCTGTTGGAAACCCTTCGTAAGCATCCAATCTTTGACCATATTTGGGCTCCAAAATTCACCATATCCAGACTGGAACCCCCTCAAGTCTGATGAGAGGGTGTTGACCCAATGGCTTCTCAACTGTACTACATACATGTCGCCCCGTGACGAAGTTCCAGCTCGCCCATGCCACCGATCTTTGATCCCCCGAGTTGCTTTGCATCTTCCTTCGTCTTCAACTCCTCGACCATCACATCAACGCTAGTTGTCATGCCTAGCTCCTTCTGTACCACTAAGATCTTCCTAACATCTGGTATCATGTCTATAAAGCATATGAACACTCGTATGATTACCCTCACAGGGGAGATTGGGCGATTTGGAAGCCAAGGATGGAGGATCTACTCTGGTGCAAGGACTTGCATGGTCTATTGGAGGGCGACAACGCTAAGCCATCGGTGCCCACAACAGAAGCTTTAGCCAGCCCACTTGAGATAACCAACCCCTATCTAACGAACACCAAGCACAGATAAATACAAGTATATGTCAGTGACTACGTCACCTGGAAAAATCCTAACCTTTATAACTCAGTTAAAATTACAAGATTGACAAAATCATTGTTGACCCCTTTGCCTTAATAGATTCAACTCCCTCTCCACACTCAAGAAGAAAAAAAAGATTACAATTGAAATGACTCACCAACCCATAGCAATATCCCTAAGCGAAGACGATGACTCCTTGATCAGATCTCTTTCTTCCTTCTGTCTTGTATGACGAAGTCCTAAGAACAAAGCACGAGCTTTCTCTTAGATTTCCTATGGACGAGCACCCCGAATATTTACATTATGCTATGCTTTGTTCCTCCATCCTTCTCCTATATTTATAGGATGAGATATCATATTTTAGGTCATAATAGGATTTTTTAAATAGAAAACCTTAAAATAAGAATCTATTAGGGCAAAGGCATGCTTGCCTGGAGTGCGTACAAGCATGCTGAGTTGCAGGACTAATGTCTAGCTTGAACTATCTACGAACCAGCGAACCATACTACATGTATATATCTATTAACCTAAATCATGAATAATGAATCATACACCATAATAATCATAATAATACTACTAATTCCAGTAACTCCTTAATCAGAAAAGTTGGATGAGTTATGGTTGCCTATTTTTTATGTCATGTGAGCTATTCTATTAGCCACACTAGCTAGACCTAAGTCACACTACTCTCTATAATAATAATTCATTTATTAATATTTTGATTTTTATGTTTTGGTTTTAAATTACCAAGTTTATATCTTATAATTCATGCAACGAAGACTACGAAACATAAATCGAGACAAGATAATCAACCACAAGGTTAACGATCTTATACCGATGATCTGCATGGTCACTTTATCAATTTTGGCGATACAAGATTGTTGTAATTGACGAATCTCAGTTTTGTCGCACAAATTTTGAAATATAAACATGATACCAAATTATAACAAGTAATGGTGGCAAAAAAGGAGAAAACCTGAACAAACAACATCGGATGATGAAATAGACATTTATAATGAGTCCAAAAAGATCGAGATACAAAGAATAGCCTATCCATAATTTCAATTTGGACACTGGGACAAAATGGCAGTTTTAGGCCAAAATAGGATCTACAAGTTATTGGAATTAGTAAATTATGTCTAAAAGACTAGAACAACAATACAATCTCATTAGTATGTCCAGAATTGGATTCTAATGAACTGATCTAAAGATCACCCGTCGAATCAGATCATGTGGCCTGCGAAACGACGATCTGGTAAGCTATCTCAGAATCTAATGAAACATGGGTCATAGGACAAGTCAAATGCTAGAAGTCTAGTGGCTTAAGTCTTGTTGTGATATGATAAGCGTACACCAAGTAATTAAGAAATTTCAAAAAAGTCGTTACACGTGATTTTAGGCAGATACGGGTCAATTTTGTCGTGCACACATGACCAATTCAAATTTTGCCAAAGCTCACATGTTAGGAAAGACGTACACGCCTTTCAGTATAATTAGTACGTGACAAATTTGTCCGGTTTGATGGTATAAACTCTGTATCGCAAAAAATTTGAATTTTGAAAAAAAAAATCTATGTTTTCAAACTGAAATAACTTGAAATTAAAAATCAAATTGATTAAAAATAATTAAAGAAATTTAAACTGGTTATATATGATTTATATAAAAAATAAAATCTAGGTTTGGTTAACAGGATTGGGAGATGTCGGTCTTCCAAAATAGATATTTGGGATAATTCATATGATATTTTAAAGTCCTGAAATCAAGTTTTTCTCGATTTTGGAACTCGGTTGACGACCAATATAATAAAAAATAAAATAATATATGCATTGAAAAGGGTTAGGTTGTGAACAAACCCGCAAAAGCGAGTCAAAAAATGAGTCGTTAATATGGGGGGTCAGGGCTTTTCCTGTTCTATGATGTTAGCATAGTGGCAGTAGTCGGTTTCCTCCATTGGCTTCTCCGACGTCTCTTTGGCGACATCGCAGTTGATTGGTTTCATGTGATGTTGGGGAGGAGTTTTATATTGTTCAGGAAGAGAAGATGCTTTCGGGGGAAGGTTCAAAAGCTCTAAAATTCCAAACACAGGATGGGTCGGCTAAAATGTTTATACGGATTTGATATTCGGTTATATTAGTAGATATAACTTGATAGATTTGGTTGAATTAATTTTGGAAATATTTAAATGGAGAGATTGAATTAGAAGATTTGAAAACAAAAATTTTGAGATTGTAGGAGATTCTAATCCTAAGGGGAGTTCAGGTTCAATCCAAAGGGAGAAGGTAAATAGTGCAATGCACTGTTCACACATTTTTATTTATTTATTTAAAATAACTTCTTTTATACATATATATATATATATATATATATATATATATATATATATATATATATATATATATAAAAGCTCTAGCCATCTTATTGATTGTTGATGAGTGAGTGCCAATTCAGGTTACATGAGCAAAACATAAATAGGTCCAACAGCAAAAGAACCCCACCCGAGTACAACTAGGGAGCCTCGCTGAGGAGGAGCATACGGATGTGAAGAGGAAGCATCTCAACGTCTTGAAAGAACATGTCTTGATCAGTACCAATCCTAGCTTTGGGTAGGGCACAAACGAGTCTGTTAGAGGACTTGCTGCAACAGAAAATCCTAATGGAAGCTTGGACTTATTTAAGTTGTTGCTGGATGGTATGCATTCTCCATAATGTCAATCCTTTACCACTAAGGCAGGCTCCAAGTTGGATGTCACACAGCTCCACTTCAATGAGGTTAAAATTCTTTTCTATACAATAGTTAATCCCCACAAAAATGAGGGATGCTACTGCTCGAGAAGTAGTATTAATAGCTACTTTGATGCACCACGCGCTCTCCATTCTTCCTGTATGGTCCCTAAGGACTGCCCAGCCCCAATGGGTTTCTGCTTGCTGAGCTCTACTACCTGCAACATTTGGCTTCATATAATTTATAGGAGGAGGATGCCACGACTCTTTTTTCATTTAACGAGGTGGCCAATTATGCACTGTGACAAACAATGGGGTATTTTGATAGGGAAGCAGCTAATGAGAGCCTTATTTACTTGCCTTTGAACTTTAATGACCACCTGGGACACAGTATAAGAAAGGCCTTTCTAGCGTGCCTTGTTGCGATTCTTCTATAGTTTTCAGCAGATTGCCCCAACTATTACTTGTTTGAGGTGCTTCTAGCTAGAGGACTACTAGTGATCGAGCCACGCATGGAAGGATGAGACCTGGATTTGAAGACCACAAATAGATTGCATAGCTTGCCATACATTTGTAGCCAATTCCCCCTGCTAAAAAATATGAGTCATTGTTTCAACTGATGGGAAGGTACAACAGTGGCATTTAGAGGCCATAGGATAGCCAATCTGATGTACTTTGTCGTCCGTTGAAAGTTTGTGCAGGAGAATCCTCCATAATAGAAACGACCATTTAAAGGGTACACACTGATTCCATATATTGGCAGCATCTGATGGCATGGGAGTTTGGCTCTGACACACTCCCAAGCAAAGGCTATGAGAATCCACCTTATGGGTTTGGTGCCCATATGAGTTTATCTGGGTGTGATGTCAGGTGCATATTTGATTATATTATGGCTTATAGGACATCGTTCCCTAAGATATTCTGAATTCTCCTAAAGTTCCAAATACCATTATTTGCCAGGATATTAATTGGACCCAGGTGCTCGGATGAGGGGGAGGGAATAACATGACCTAAAGGCATCCAATTTTCTAGGACCATGTTGGACTCTCCATTGCTCAGCAGCAACTTTATATTTGGTTCAGCCAAATCTTGACCTATCAATAGCCTTTTCCAGATGTGAAAAGCTCGAGATATAGATTCAGCAATGCAAGGATGAGCATTAGCTAGGTACTTGGCCTTAAGGAAGGATGTCCGTAGGAAGGTAGGATTTCTGAGCTTCCACTACCATTTGAGAGTGAAGGCATTAAGGACATCAATGAGCTTTCGAACCCCAAGCCTCCTTCTTTAATAGTATATGAGATAGTTTCCCAGCTTGCCCATTTCCTTCTTTAATAGTACAAGAGAACATAGCTTCAATACGATTAATGATGCAAATGGGAGGGTTGCCTGCAGCCAATGTGTATATAGGAATAGAACTAAGAACATGCTTGATGAGGATGAGTTTCTCTCCATAGAATAAAATTTTGTTGTGCCAGCCTCCTATCCGGTCTTTAATTTTGAGTAAAAGAGATTGATACATAGCCACATTTCTTCGGCCTTTCATAATCGGGCACCCAAATACCTGAGTGGCAGTTTTTTATGGGGAATTCCGGCAATTTGATCAATACAATTGATGGTCGCTCGAGACCATTTGCTGCCAACTACTAAACAACTTGTGTTAGCATTAACAAGTTGACCTAAGTTAAGATCATACCTCCGTAGAAGATTTTGAAGTAAATAGACATCATTGACACATCCCGAGAAGAACACGATAATGTCATCTGCGTAAGTAAAATGAGATATAGGGCGGCAACCTCGGGGAGAGTGGTATCCAGTGAAGCTGGGAATCAAGTTGAGCTACTTGAGATTTCTAGTTAGAGCTTCTGCAGCAAGAATGAATAATTCTGGCGAAATAAGATCACCTTACCGAACCCCCCTGAAGGATTTGAAGAATATATTAATTTCCCCATTAATAACAGTTGAGAACCAGCAATCAGAAATAGATTTGTAGACCATATTGATCCATATAGGAGAGAAACCGAACTGTTGAAGAAACCTCATTAAGAAACTCTAATTTATTCTGTCATATGCTTTTGACATGTCATGTTTAATGACCATGTTGCGAACATGATTTTTCTGATCAAATTTTGAAAGAAGTTCTTGGGCCAGGATTATATTATCAGTGATTTCACGACCCTTAAAGTAGCCACATTGCTCGGGGGATATTAACTTAGGAAGGAAGTATGCAAGTCGAGATGCCATAATTTTGGAGATTATTTTATTCGTAAACGTACAAAGGCTAATGGGACGGAAGTCTGAGAAAGACTTAGGGAATTTTATTTTGGGGATAATGATAAGAAGGGTACTCGAGATGGAACGAGGATAGTCGACCCCTTCAAAAAGAAGCTGCCACTGCTTTAACTATGTCTTTGGATCTGATATCCCAAGAAGTTATAAAGAATTTTCCTGTAAATCCATTTGGCCAGCAGCACTACTATGGTCCATGCCATTGACAGTCTGGATGGTTTTTAGTCAGTAGAGCATTATCGTCCTTTGTGATTAGGAGGGGATGACCGAGCTAAATTAATCCTCTATATGCACGGGAGAGTATTGGAAGATGCTTGAAAAGTACCTGTCAGCTTCGAGTTTGATGTCCTCAATGTTGGTAATGGTGGATCCATCCTCTGCAGTGATTTGATGAATATACTACTTTTTTGTTAGCTCTTGACACACGAATGAAGAAAGTGGTATTGCGATAACCCACTAGATCCCACTTTAACCTAGCTTTCTGACGCCAAAATGATTCCTCTGTCTGCATTCGCTGTTTGAGAATTACTTTGGCTGCATTAATTTTGGCTCTTGACTCAGGAGAGTTGGATATCTCCTGAACTAATTATACTGCTTTGACCTCATCTTCTACTTTGATGACTTCTTGGAAGATATTGCCAAAAGTGTCGAAGCTCCATTTGGAAAGTGCATGGCGCATTGCATTGAGGTGGAGACCAAGCTTTATTAGGTTGTTAGGATGATCAATCGAGAACCAAGCTTCTTGAACCACTGAAAGAAAGTCAGCATGAGAGCACCAGAGGTTGAGAAAACTGAAAGACTTATATTTGGAAAGAGCCCAAGGAGTTACCTCCGCTAAAAGAGGAGCATGATCTGATTTTGTGAAGTTGAGAGTATCGTAGGTGTGACGCAGACCAAGAGAGGACCACTGGTCATCGGCAAGAATTCTATCGAGCCTTGACATTTGTTTATCTGAGCTCGCATTTCCGTCGTGCCAGGTAAATCGACTTCCCATAAACGACCATTTAGACAGCCCTAAATCCAGTTGAAACGAGTTGAAGTCATGAATAGCAGCAGTATCAGGGAGGGGCCCTCCTACTCTTTCCTCAGGAGAGGAGATAATATTGAAATCTCCCCTAAGAAACCAAGGAAGATGTCATGAGCTGTGATATTCTTGTCGGGAATCCTATAGCTCCCTTCAGTGAATTTTAGTATTGGCCTCATGAACACTTGAAATGATGAATTCTTGGGGAACTTGGATGTGAAGCTTTAACAGTGATGACTTGATCTGTAATAATAGGGTCATCAATCAGTGTGTCATTATCACGACCCGCACCCGATGTAGGGATGTAAGTCGGGAACAACGTCCAGCCTACGCCGCAGAATTGGCGGTAGAATGCTGTCTGGGTAATCTATCTAGCAATATAGTGAACCACCAACAATAACAATATACTCAATCACATATCTAAGATGGAACGAGCACGAATATGATAAAGAATAGAATAGTTACATATAACTCATGAGTCTAAAATAATAACATCAATGAGTCATAAAGAATACTAACAAAAAAGCTTGAGACAAATCCAGTACAAAAGAATACTAAAAAGCTACTAATCCCGGGTCATCTGTCTAAGTTGGGATAAGTCCTTCCTTAGCCAGGGTCTCTGACTCTAAACCCACTATATCCTGAGGTCCATAGTGTAGGGTACCTCTCATCAGTGTCATCTGAAAAAAATATATCCAGTCAGGGAAGGAGCAGAGTACATCTCTAACAACAGTTCTAATCAATGATAAAATCTATGTAACAGTAAATAGATATGAATATACAAGATGCACAATAAATACAAGATATACACAATAAGAAAATACTAGAATAAATACAATAATGAACAATATGGCAATGAACAAGAATACTAATGTCTAAGTGAGTGAGTACTAGCTTTAACATGTGATCGGCTTAGGAACTTGCACAAAAGTATAATGGCCTGGTTAATCATACGTGCGATGTATGATCAACACTCACAAGGAACAAGACATGCATAAGGAGGGTATGATCACATACTTACACTAAAAATACTCTCCACCCCGACTGGTAATAGATCCAACCATGGTATGCTATGGCACGGGATTCTCTAGGAAGGTAGCAAATCTCCCTGAGAATCAGTGTCTGTACATGCATATAGAAGCATAAAAAATACGCTGAAAACTCTACGCAGCATATTGATGCAAAGCAGCGTAAACAGAGGACTTCAGAGCCTTCAACGTGCAATCAGAGCTTCTCCGCCAAGCGCAGCGTGAAATATAGGCTCGAGGACCATCCGCGTAGGGCAGTATGTCCAGGCTGCTTCAGCGTAAACAGGGTGCTTCATCGCCTTTATGGCGTAAAACTCATCCTCTGTTCAATACAACATTGAAGTGTACGAGGGATGCTTCGTATTCTCCGAAGTGAACCTGTCAAAGCCTACAATGAACCTGTCAGATCCTGCAATAAACCTGACGTCTCGACTTCTGACAAAGGGATACTGCTCGACTACCCAGACGACGGCTATAATGATGGCGCGGCACTGCAACCCAGGCTATCGTTTACTGCCATTTCCCTTGCGTAAACTGCTTTTACGTACACAAAGTAATACGCTGCCTGGTTTACAGAGGCAGATGAGAGCTCCTTACGCTCCGCAGAAGACAAACCGCCTGCCACGTCAAAAGCTGCACCTCGTACGAGATTCGAGGCACGTCTCTGCATTTTTATGCACAGAGCGGTGACAGGTTCTCAAGGCCTTTCTCTGCATTTGAAGCGCCGAAAACTGACAAATATCCGAGGCACATCTCTGCACCATGCGCAGGCCAAGTGACAGACCTTCAAAACACGCCTTTGTATTTAATGCGCAGGATGATGGCGGATCTCTGAGATTTGATTATATCTCCAAAAGCCGTAATTTTGGCTAAAGCATCCACATCTACTTGGCCTCTGTGCCCACTCGGCTTCTACGCCTGCTCGGCTTTTATGCCCACTTGGCCTCGGTGCCTACTCGGCTTCTACGCCTATTCAGCTTCGGTGCCTGCTCGGCTTCTACACCCATTCAGCTTCGGTGCCTACTCGGCTTCTACGCCTACTCGGCCTTTATGACCACTCGGCGTCTACGCCTATTCGGCTTCTATGCCGGTTTGATAACTATTTGGCTTCTATGCCATGGTGACAGACATTGGCTTCTATGCCAACCTCTTCTACACGATGGATACCTACCTACGTGGCTTCCACGCCATGATCTTTGTAGCAATTATACGCGTTTTGTCCCTTAGTTGGACCCGCGTCACACGCTCATTCAAAGGATCATCTATACGCAGGCATTGTTTATTTTAACCGTTGTGTAAAAGGGTGCTGTACTTTCCACTACTCGGTTTTTATACCGATTGAGTGGTCACAGTCACTAAAACTCTATAAATAGAGACCTCTATCAACGAGGAAGAAGGTCGAAAAATTGAAGGTCGAACGATCAGAAATAGGTCGACAAATCGGAGAAAAAGAGGAGAGAGAGAGAGAGAGAGAGAGAGAGAGAGAAGAGTCTAGGGCTCAGGCAAAGAGAAGGGATCGACGACTTTGGCATCGGACATCCACCCTCTTCAACAACCTTCGAAGCTGCTACCTGTCTTCCACGGCACTTCTTCAACATCGTGTGGTCCAAGGGCTAAAGTAATCGACTGCAGATCAGACACCTATAGCAATATTCACCCAGATTAAATAAATTGTACTTAGACATCCTCGTGTAGGATCAAATTTGTACAATCTTGTTTGTAAACATAAAAGAGGGGCAGGTCTTCGTACAAGACCTCGTTTTCCGTATTCATCAAATCTTTTCTCGTTTATTATCCTAAACAAGATGGCGACTCTACTGGGGACATCTTTCTCTTCTGATGAGGAAGCTATTACTCGACACGATACTGTATCCGTGGGATCCGTGAAGAAGACATTGGTCGTCCAGTTCGACCAGTCTGCCTACGAAGATATGCTCCGAACAAGGGGCAGCTCTCACTCTCTCTCTGTCCAAAACAACAGGAAGCTGCGTAAGGTTTGGATGCCCAAGACATCCTTTACCATTCCTGTGGACTCTTCGATCTCTCCGATCTCTCCGACCAATGAGGTTGTAGCGTTGCTCCCTCTGCGCCCTGCGCGTAAAATTCAGTCGCCTGTCTCTGACAGAACCGACAAAACTTCTGGCAATGCCTCAGCGCTAACCCAGAAGTATACTCCGCGCTCTGCGCATGAAATTCAGTCTCCCGTCCCTGGCGGAATAGACAAAACTTCTGGCAATGCCTCAGCGCTAACCCAGAAGTATACTCCGTGCTCTGCACATGAAATTCAGTCTCCCGTCCCTGGCGGAATAGACAAAACTTCTGATAAAGCCTCAGCGCCAAATCAGAAGTACAAGGCACGCTCCGCGCATAAAACAATATCTGACCTCTGCGGAGAACCAGATGATCCCTGTGATCTCTGCAAGGAAAAGTGAGCGACGGACTACTCAACTTCTCGGCATCTACGCCAGCAAGGGAACAATCTGCACGCCCTCCGAATTACGCGAGAGGTTGATGGCCGCCTGAGGACATCCTCAGCTTTACGCCAACCAGAGCGAAGCTCCATATTACGCCAGGCGAAGTCCCTAAGCGTATAGAAGGCTCCAGTTGCGGAAAGACACCCTCCTCGGGGATTATTCGCCACCCAGATGGCCAACCAGTTGTATATGGGTGGCACAGGGAAGACTATGACTCCCATCATCCGCATGCCCATCAATGGGAACAGAAGGAACAAGCCATCATCTTCTTCTTCTACAACTCCTCCTGACCTGCGCAAGTATCTAATCCAGAAACGCAAGGAGAGGGGATCTTCCAGCGTGGCTATTATGCCTCCTAGCGAGCACTATTGTAATAGTCACAGGATTATAATTAATTATTATTGTTCTAAAGCAAAACGACCAGTTTTCGACCGGCTAAGCTACTCTTCATCTTTCCTAAAAGAAGAGCCCATGCGTGCATCTGTGAACATGGCTTCACATATACCTGGAGGAAGCTCAGGCTCAAGACGTCCGTCCTCTAGAACTCTGAGCCGAAAGAAATTCAACATGCTCCTTAGGGATACCGAAGCCGGGGTATTCCAGAACACTCGTTCAAGGTCCCGACAACTAACTTTGTGCTCTTCTGATTCCGATGCTGGGGGTCGTCAGTCTCCCAAATCAGATACTGAGAGTATAGAGTCAACTTCTGCAGCGACCTATACTCATCCTTCAATGACGCCCAGGGTGATGGGAGTTTATGCCATTGAAGATGAATATGAGGAAGCCTCGCCATCAGGGAACGCTGAGCAACGCATTACTACACTAGAGACATCTCTAAAACAAATACAATCCATGATGGAGGATATGCACCAAATGATGCTAACTCAACAGGAGGCTGCTATGGCTAGAACATCGGTCCCGCCTACTCAGATGCGTGTGGGGGTGGATCTACCACCATCCAACACGACCCAAGAGCCTGCTCTAGATCAAGAGTCAGCTGGCCCTTCACTTCCTCACTCGGAGAATATACTACCTCCTGCGGGAGTCACGATACAACCGACTCCGCACCATTCCATGGTCTCGCTACCAGCTGAAAATCCGATGCAAGTAGTACGAGAGTTGAAAGACCAATTTGACGTCTTGACGCACAAAGATCAGCTCAAGAAATTAGGAATCAACCAGCCATACCCAGCTATCTGGGAAGAGGTCCCTTTTCCTCCGAGGTACAAACCTCAGACCATGGTCCTGTTCGAGGAAAAAACATCACCAAGTCAGTACATGAACTATTTCAGTATGATGACGGTGTTGCTACAAGGGAATGACGCCCTCCTCACTCGGGTGTTCAAGGGCTGTCTCTCGGGAGTAGCTTACCAGTGGTACCGCAGCCTGACGGACAACTGCATTACTTTCTTTGAAGACTTTAAGGCTTTATTCTTCATACGATTCTACGAGGAAGGAATGGACATGTCTATGTCCTCTCTCATCGAAGTCAAGCAGATAGAGAAGGAGGACGTTCGCACCTTCGTCGAACGTTTTCGTCAAGCCACTTTACAGATGCCTCCAGGAGTTCCAGACTCAGCATTGGTGGACATTTGCAGAAAGAACCTTCTTCCCGTGATCTCAGTGTTCACAGGACCATATCAGCTCCACGACTGGCCCTCGTTCATCATCTCAGCGGTAGCCGCCGAGGACAACAGTCGCAAGATGAGTGACAATGGCATCATGATCTCTACCTCTGACAGAGGCAAGAGGTCATCCCCCAATGGCGACCATCCTCGCAGTTCCAAAGGAAAAGAAGCTTTGGCAATCAATACATCCAGACAGAAGACTGCGGCAACCGCGCAGACGAAACCCAGGATTTCCAGGCCCGTCGAAGTATACTCTTTCGACGACGACGATATTCCGAGTATATTCGAGTGTCTCGTCAAAAGTGGCAAGATCAACCTTCCGGAGGAGAGGCGGCCCAGTGAAGTCGGCAGTGCCAACAACCCCAAGTACTGCATCTTCCACAGATACGTACACCACCCAACAAAGGCGTGTTACATACTGAAAAGGAAGATCCAAGAGTTGATCGATGCTAAAGCCATCACCCTGCGCAATAGCGAGAAGATGGTCACTACCAACATGATCTCTCTGCAATTTGGTAATCTGCCTCCCCAAGAAGTATCGGACGGTGTTACACCAATTTCTCGGACAACGATGAACATCGTTAATCTCCCTCCGGCTAGGGGTCAAAATCATGACCTGTTATCCCTAACTACCCTGAGAGGCGAGATTATGTGGGTTCACCCAGACTTGGTGTCGGAGCTCGAAAAAGAGACTAATGCTACTAAAGCTAAGTCCAGGAAGAACCCCAAATACAAGCCCTGCCACATGGTTGCAACTTCTTCGACATCAAACGAAGATGAGGTTTGGCCACAGCAACCCGTTCAGGGAAGGCTTACCTTAAAGACTACGGAGCAAGTTAGGAAGATGCACCTGCAGACGCTTCAGCTGCCAAGCCTTCAGAACCAGAGCCCGCCGTACCAGAGGGCGGTCCTTCGAGACCAACTTCGGCGGACAAGGGAAGCAAAAAGAAGTGCGCTTCGATAAACCTGTGAAAAATATTCAAAATAAAGGTTTAGAGAAGCCGTACAACTTCAACATCTTGGCCCAACTGGCTAATACACCGGCCAGGTTGTCCATCTTCGAGCTACTCAGGCTCTCCCAAGACACTCGTCTAGCCCTGAGTGAAGCATTGATACAGGCGGATACATACTTGACCCAACTCAAGTCCCCCGATGAAGAACCTGCAGCGTGTCCCCGATGCCACAGTATGATGGAGGTGGTCCCAAACATCACTTTCACTCAAGACGATATGCTGTTAAAACATAACAGGCATGACAGACCCCTCTACCAAACCGGGTATGTCGGTTCCATGGAGGTCGACCGGATTCACATAGATCTGGGATCCTCGATCAGCATCATTCCTCATAGTCTGCTCAGACCACTGAGGATTCCTACCAGCGAACTGGCTTACACCACCACTACTATCGTGGGTTTCAACGTCGGAAGAAGTAAGCCGTTGGAAAAATTCGCCTGAGGATCCAGATTGGCAACCTCAGATCGGTGGCTACATGCTACGTCATCGATTCAGAGGTGTCCTACAACATCCTGCTGGGTAAACCATAGATCCACGACCACAATATCGTTCCTTCGACTCTACATCAATGCTTCAAATATGTAGACGCCCAAGGGACAGTGCAAACGGAGGTTGCTGACCTAAACTCATTTAAAGGAGTAGAATCCTACTACTCCGATGCCGTGTTATACTCTCAAGACTACACGGAAGAGGTGTCGGCCCAAGCAGAGAAGGAATCCCACCGGGAGCCTGAAGAACCTTCTGCCAAGCAACCTCTGTCAATCAAAGTGAAAGGACGGACTACCCGTCCAAAAGCCATAGAGCCTATGGCTATCCACCTGAACAAGACCAGGTCAAGGAAAGGGGGTGATCCTCTAGTGATCACTCTGAGACAGCAGCCTCCGCCCTTAATCATCAACATTCGGCGCAACAAGCAGCCGAATGATGTAAATGCAACCAGGAATGCGGTTTCTGATAATAACAATGGACCTCTTTTCCAGTATATCGACGTTCGGACTCCACATCAGGAACCCTCTCTCCATGATGATGTAGAGCCTATAGCACAAAAATTCTTGGCAGCTATAGATTCCTATCATCCGTACATATGGAAAGTGACGTCATCATCCAATATTACCACGACGTATGGACCATACGAGGATTCTATCTTCATTGTTCTGCCTGCCCGCAACGGCCAGCGTTCAATAGTCTTCGGCCGCATGCGCAACGAACAGACTATACAAGAGGATTCCTTTGATGATGACTCTGGTGAAATGCAAGTTCACAGGTATAGCCCGCAAGCCTTGAAGATCATAAAAAATATGGGTTACAACTTAAGGATGGAACCAGGTCTCAACTACGGGAAAGGCAGATGAACACCGCTGCTCGGCAATCCCCACTATCAACAAACCCATTTTCGGTTAGGGTATGTCACCTCCCTTACGACTTCCAAGTCGAACGAGGATATGTTTCCCTCCTTTCAAAATGGCTCGTCGCTCTCCGACTCATCTCATGCTCTCGAGCAAACATTATCAGCAAATATGGTAGCAACGGATTCCTTCGAATCAGACGAACAAGAGTCCGAACCATTCGAGAATGACGCCTGGGCTCAGCAGATGGATACACAATAGGAGTTCCGCTTCGAGCAAAGAGAACCTCATACTAAAGATGAAGTTATCCAGATTGACGTAGGGGATAAACTTTTACCGAAGCCAATATTCATCAGTAATAACCTTTCCGAAGAAGAAAGGGAAGAAATTACACAGCTGATAAAAGAGTATATCGACGTCTTTGCGTAGAATTATGAGGATATGCCAGGTCTTGATCCAAATGTGGCTACTCATAAACTCAACATACTGTCCAATTCGAAGCCTGTAAAGCAGCACCAACGCCAGTTCCGTCCGGACATGATGGACGCCATTGAAGTTGAAGTCAAGAAGTTGATAGCCTGCGGCTTCATCCGTGAGGAACAATATCCCGACTGGGTCGCCTATGTTATCCCGGTCATGAAGAAAAATAGAAAAATACGTATCTGCATCGATTACCGAGATCTGAACGCAGCCTGCCCCAAGGATGAGTTCCCTCTTCCCATCACAGACGTCATGATCGACAATACTTGCGGTTTTGAACGTATATCTTTCATGGACGGATTCTCAGGATACAATCAGATCAAGATGCATCCTGAAGACGAGAAGCATACTGCCTTTCGGTTACCACTGGGGGTATACTGCTATATGGTCATGCCCTTCGGATTAAAAAATGCCGGGGCTACGTACCAACGAGCTATGAGTAACATATTCCATAAGCATTTACGCAAGACAGTGGCGTATTACATGGACGATGTAGCTGTCAAAAGCCGTCTCAGGGATAATCACATCCAAGACTTGAAGATAATATTTGAATTGATGCGCCAACATCAACTCACAATGAACCCTACAAAGTCCTTTTTGGTGGTATCTAGCGGCAAATTTTTGGGATTCGTCATCACCGCCAAAGGCATTCAAGTGGACCCTGATAAAGTCAAGGCCATCTTAGAAATGCGACCGCCCCGCAATCTGAGGGAACTCAGGGGATTTCAAGGTCGTCTGGCTTATATCCGAAGATTCATATCCAACCTCTCCGGGAGATGCCAGCCCTTTTCTCGTCTCATGAAGAAAGGTGTATCCTTCGTATGGGACG
Source organism: Iris macrosiphon (assembly GCA_036927795.1). Lineage (NCBI taxonomy): Eukaryota > Viridiplantae > Streptophyta > Magnoliopsida > Asparagales > Iridaceae > Iris > Iris macrosiphon. The sequence continues at coordinate 61,076,182 of JAYESA010000016.1, forward strand.
AAGCCTGTCAGCAAGCGTTCGGGGATATCAAGCGCTACCTCACTAGTCTGCCAGTTCTGGTACCTCCTGTCATAGAAAAACCATTCGTGCTATACGTTCGAGCAATGGATCATTCTCTGGGAGCTCTTCTCGCACAAAAGAATGATATGGGCCATGAGCAGGCTATTTACTACCTCAGCAGGATGATGGTCGGAGCCGAACACCGGTACAACCCAGTGGAGAAAGAATGCTTGGCCCTGATGTTCGCTATCCAGAAAATGCGATACTATGTCACGGGCCAAACCATTCACATCATCTCCAGGATCAACCCTCTACGGGTACTAATGAGCAAGCCAAGTGTTCTTAATTCCCGACTCGCGACTTGGGCGATGTTATTAACGCCATATGACATGGTGTACGTCCCTCAGAAGTCCGTCAAAGGCCAGGCATTGGCTGACTTTTTAGCGGCTCATCCGATCCCGGAGGCCTCCAAACTGTATGAGGATATTCCCGACGAAGTTGCAGTGTAATTCCGCAACGGAAGGCGATGCATGGCAACTGTTCTTCGATGGCGCCTTCAGGGTTGGTCCTAGGGGAAACGTGGTTTCAGGAGTAGGGATCGTCCTAGTCACTCCCGATAAACTCATCATCTACCGAGCATATTCTCTTAGCGAGCCCTGTTCTAACAATGTGGCGGAATACAATGCTCTACTAATCGGACTCCAAGTCACTAAAGAGCTGGGGGTCGAATCTCTGGAAGCCTTCGGTGATTCTCTGCTGATCGTCAACTAAGTCAGAGGAATATATGAAGTCCGGAATCCCGACCTCATCCCCTATCACTGAGCAACGGTCGAGATAGCCATAACGTTCAAAGGTTTCTTCCTTGAGCATGTACCTCGATCTCAGAAACTGGAAGCAGATGCCCTAGCCAGTCTAGCTGCAGATTTAGCTACCCCTATAAGAAGGCAGTATTCGGTAATCCTTCTTAACAGAGACTTATTCTGTGTGAAAAACAACTTTCACAAAGAACATAGCTACACGGTGGACGCAGATCCGCCCAGGAGAGACTGGAGAAGTCCCTTTATAGATTTCGTAGCATACAGAATCTTGCCAGAAGATCCTAAAGAAGCAATATCTGTCAAAAGACGATCATTACGCTTCTATTTCGACGCATCGTCATAATGCCTATATCGTCGGTCTTATGACGGGCTATTATTACGATGTCTCTCTGGTGATGAAGCACAGCAGATTATCCGTGAAGCTCACGATGGCGTGTGCGGGGCGCATCAACCCGGTCCTAAGCTACAAGATCGTATCAGGAGAATGGGCTAGTACTGGCCCACTATAATCGCCGACGCAATCCAGTATGCCAGACGATGCAGAGCCTGTCAGGTTCATGCAGACTTCATACATCAACCGTCCGAGCATCTACACCCTACGGTGGCATCCTGGCCTTTCGAAGCATTGGGTATAGATATTATTTGTCATATTCATCCGTCTTCTTCCAGAGGTCACCAGTTCATACTGGCCATCACGGATTACTTCTCCAAATGGGCAGAGGCGATCCCTCTTGCTGAGGTAAAGACATCTAACATAACCAGCTTCATCAAGCACCACGTCATTTACCGCTTCGGGGTTCCCCGAAGGATAATCCATGACAATGGGCCTCAGTTCATCAGCCACGCGTTCCATCGATTCTGCGATAAAAATTGAATACAAAACGTGGCCTCCACGGCATATTATCCAGCTGCTAATGGGTTAGCGGAAGCCTTCAACAAAACCATTATCAAACTCTTGAAGAAGTTTATCTCTTCGAACAAAAGAGATTGGAATGAGAAGCTGGGAGAATGTCTCTGGGCATACCGCACCACCGTACGAGCACCGATAGGTTGTACGCCATTCTCATTGGTCTACGGGAGTGAAGCAGTCATTCCTATCGAAATTCAAATTCTGTCACTCAGGATAGCCGTGGCTAACGAGTTAACTCGAGAAAAGAATGACTTGTTAAGGCTTCAAGAGCTAAAAGAATTAGATGAGAAATGCCTCCAAGCTCAGCAGCTCATCGCACTCTACCAATCACGCATTTCCAAAACTTTTAATCAAAAAGTAAAGGAAAGAGTGTTCAAAGTCGGCGAGCTAGTTTTAGCTGTAAGAAGACCGATGATTCTTACTCACAGGAGTAAAGGCAAATTCCAGCCCAAATGGGAAGGCGCTTACGTAATTGAGACAACGTTCTCAAACGGCGCTTACAGGTTAGCCCAGCCTAATGGAGACCTGCTAATGGCTCCTATCAATGGCAAATTCCTGAAAAGGTACTATGCTTAAACCTTCTCTGCTCAAGTAGAATATGGCGAAGACCTTATTCTGACAAAACTACTTCCAAAATAAAACTAGTTGGATCATATTCTATCATGTCCATATGACCTCTGAATAGATATGCCCGAAAGCTTACCGAAAGTATATCATGTCCATGCCACCTCTGATATCACTTTCACCCAAACCTGTCATTTACGTTCCGAAATGATGGGTCCACAAAGTCAGATAAAGAGCCTCTTTATTATTCCTAGGAAAGAGCGAAAGTACATTAGAAAAGCAAAAGCAAAAGTACATCAGGAAGGGGGAGATGTCAAGCCACGAAGCTGCTGCGCCAGTACGGCCATCCTCTCAGCCCCGGAATCCAAGCCATCAGCGCGGATCCGCTCCAACCGTGCCTCGTCATCTATCAGGAGGGACAATTCTGCTCTAGCCCGAAGGAGACTGGCACGGGCGACTCCTGCACTCGCCAAGTTCTGTTGTGCTGCGACCAGTCGGCCATTCACCACATCTAGACCTTCTAACGACTGAGAAGCCCACTCCTTTTCCTGAGCAAGCTTTGTCTCCAGTTTGCGGACCCTCGCTACATTGCCGTCATGTTCGGCCTGGCACTTCGTTTGAAGGGCAAGAGTCTCCTCCAAGACGAATTTTCCTTTATCCATCTCCTGCTGGTTAGTCTCGATGAATTTATTCAGACCTTCCCTATTTTCAACAAGATGTGCAGTCAAGGAGTCGTATCTGGCCTGGACCAGAGCTTCAATATTGCCTCAAGCTAGCAGCAGGTATTCGTTAACGGGTTGCTCCAAACCATTAACCATTGCCTCCAGCGCATCAGCTACCCCGGCATCACCGAATTCCCGGATCGCCTTTATAGAGAACCGAGAGGACCTCTTTAGCTGCGCAAAGTCCAGCTTCTTCGCCAACACCATTGACATTAGCGTTCTCAGATTGGCGTAGAAGATCCCGGTGTACTGCTCGGTTAGCGCAACTAGGTCCGCATGAACTCAGGGAGTGTCCGCGATCGCGGCGACTTCCCCTCCAGGAATAACCACAGACGATGTCGCCACGGCCGTCGCCTCAACAGGTGGTGCAACGAAAGAAGAATCATCAAAACCGGACGAAGTGACTAGCGTGCTAAAAAAAGGCACTGTCGCAATGACAGGCTCGTCCTCCTCTTGAGATATCTCAAGAGTCTCCTCGACAGGCAAGCCAGCACCCGAAGAGGTCTCCTCGTCAAAATCAGGTACCTCCGTGTCACTAATAGGACCTGATACAGAGCCAACGGGCGCGTCTACATCACCCTCCCCGAAGAGGTCTTCCCCTGAAAGGAGGACGAAAGAAAGTTAATGTCAGCATAATGTTAACTTTCCCAAAAAAGAAAAGGCGTGAGGACGACATTTACACGTGGCCGACGGCATATATGTCGCATCCGCAGCCTGTACAGCTAAATCATTTCTTAACGATGCTAGGCGAGCTGTCATACCTGGGGAAGGGGGTCTGCTAACAGAAGCTGACAGATAGTCTTCCAAGTCCTCCTCAAAATCCAACCGAGGCTCATCGGCTAGAATCACGCTAGGTGCGCTCGCAGGCGCAGCGGAAGTCCCTCCCGACGCCGATCCGGCTAGAGGTATGCGAAACTTTATTATACTCTGTCCCGAAGGCGACCTCGCTCCACTACCTAAGGCAATAGCAGCGGCACCACTGTCCAGCAGAGATTCTCCGGCTCCACCAGCCGGAACTATGGAAGGTCCCTCTCTAAAAGGCGAGGAACCTCCAATTAAAGAATCGTCCCCAACACGGGGAGATGCAAGCTCGTCTCCAGGAGCCTCAATGCCAGGAATCCGGAGAGGACGATTTACCGTCTTCTTCTTCCTCTTACGAGGGGAAGTCTCTTTGGGAGAAGGAGCCCTTCGCTTCCCAAGAACTACCAAAGCCCCTGCAGGCGGAGGTACTTCACCCCTAGGGATCCGACACCAGAGGCTCATCCGGGGTAACGGACTCCTCACCCTCGTCGGAAGAAACCGAGGGGACTTCAACTCTCCCCCCAAGCTTGGAAGAGGGCACCCTAAAGCTTCCATGCATATCAAAATTGCGATGGAAGGTGTTCGTTGCCACATAGAACTGAGCATACGAATGCAGGATGCGCAGCTCAGTGGTGAGTATGATAACCGGCACGATAAAAATTGCCCCAGTACAGCCCATGATAAAATATCGCCATCCCCTAGCTCCATCAATGAGTCCACCTCTGGACCTGAAGCTGGTGACTGCGTTGCCCACATGCAACTGATCATACCCAAACTGCTGGGCAAACTGACTGGGCAAGTAGGGCTCCAATAAGCAATGATCTTCGCTTCTGTACAGCAGATAGGATAGACTGATACAGACCAACCAATTAAAAGCTTTGGGAGAAAGAATGGTCTTCTCTCTACCCGAATCCTCGAGCCTAATCCCCGATTGATTGCGATGTACAGGAGGGACGGTGCAGAAAAGCTTCCAACTATGACTGAAGCCTAGCGCCCGCCGACAGTCTATAACTGTGTTCACGTTCCAGGAAGACTTCCGGTAGTTCAACAAGAAACTACCCCCCGAACTACTGCCGGAACGGGGAGACATCACCCGGGGGTTATGGAGAATTAACCACCCCATCAAACACAAATATGGAAATTCTATCCTGGGAAAGCTATCACGCCGAATTTTATCGACAAGCAGCCTGTCAATCATGGCCCTCAGGCCGACTTGTATACGGCACACCATGGCAGGGAGCAAGCCCAGTCTTGCCCCAAACACCAGATGCACTGCAGGCTATAGTGTGTTGCAGTGAATGCGGTCCGTAGATGCGACGCCAGGCACTACTACTCGGCGTAGCCATATAGAGAGGAAGCCAGCCAGTTGAGCCTCCCTGGACAGAGGCCTGCGACAGTGCCTCAAATAGCTATAGGCCTTAGTGCCTTCAGGATACTTTCCTGTCCCTTCGTCGAGGAACCGGTCCGGAGCACCAGCATCCACTATAAGATCGTCAACTACCTGAGCATTAAGCACACTAAGGGGATTCACAGGCAGATCCTTGCCCTCCAATACCTTCTCCGGCTTGGCAGTCCTGGGTCGATGGAAGAAAAATAAGACCTCCATTTGTTGATGTGAGCAAAATCTGAGGGCTCATCATAAAAAGTGGTACAGGCGAGGTAGTGGCACATCAGCTCCTGATAGACCTCCACTACCCGAGGGTCTGAACCCCCCAGCTCCCGGTTCGTGGGAACATACTCTTCGTATGGAGTGTCCGCCATTGGCAGTCTTGAGATTTCTGCCATCTCATGAAGGGCCAATCCCAACTCCCCCAGTGGAGTGGCGAAAGTCCCGGTGAGCGAAATATATCGCTCCATCAGTGCCAGGAACAGGTTAGAGTTAGGAGGTAACCCAACACTGGTAGCACTCACAGCTGCAAACAGATCAATGTTCTCCAACTCGGTCTGGAAATGGTTCAAGGCCCAATCAACTAAGCGAGCCCATCGAAGATTCAAAGGGGTGATCCACCCGCCACACCGAGGGTTCGCCTTAGGGTATACTCTCCCACGCCCCATAAAATCATTATAGAAAGTCGGTAACTGGACCGGCTGAATCCCCAAACTGTCTTCACTCGGGACACTGCCCGGGTAAAGCCCCCTGAACAGCGTCACAGAGCCAGAAGGGCGGCTGACAAACGACCCCTGGTCAGCTCCTCTCAGATGAAAGATCTTCCCTGGCTTGCCGTAAAGATCGGGAGTCAGCGTCCACGACATCTTCCTGGGATGGGTAGCATGGAAGAAGGCCGAGATGGGGTAGTCTCTCGGCATATTGGGCAGATACAAGACCAAATCCACGACAGGGAATACCCAGAGTTCTCTCTTAGGCTTTGTTTGGGACTGCTTGTCAATCACGTCCCCGAAGAGGAACGTCGGCTTCAGGTATTGCTCCCCGTCTACGTACGTTAGGGGCTCCCCGTTTATCAAATTCAGTAGTGTTTGCTCGCCCTGAGCCGATATCAGAATTGCCCTTCCTTCGGGATACTGGGGCCCAGAGATGGGAAATGTCACGTGCGACAGATCCTCCAGATAGTTGGAGTACAGCATCCCGGTGGCAGAGCCCATCACTTCAGCTAGCGGAGACTCATGCAAGTTAACTAAAAAAGTACAAAAGAAACACGTCAGTTCCTAAACTAGATATTTCGGGACTTGCAGCATCCAATCAACAGTCCGTGCTCTACGCCGAGACTGTGAAACTTGAGCCTTTACGCTGGAATCCATTTCCATAAACATAAAATTCAAGATTGGCAGTATACGGTCTGTGCTTTACGCCAGATCGATTAAATTGAGTTATTACGTCAGGATTTTTATCCACAAGCATAAAACTCAAATTTTAATGGTATACGCCAAGTTTTCGGCGATCAAGTTTTTTTACGCTCGACTGCGGGAAAAAATAAAGTTTTTACGCTGACACATTAGAAATATGGGCGTATAAAGATGAAACGTCTCCGTGCATCATCTTCCTCAAAGAGGCAATCAGCACAGAAGATGACCTAGCACGGTCACGTTCAACGTGTGCGAAGGATTTTCAGTCATTCTCTCTTTCCCAAAAGCTCTACCTTCCAGGCCGGGTGCACTACTCGTCGGCGGGATGCTCCGCTCAGAATGAAGTTCGCCTTGTCCAACCAGAGACGCTCTCGCTTGAGCGGAGGAACAGGAAGAAGAATCAACCTTCTTTCCCTTAGTGGAGGAAGCTTGTTTCGAAGCCATTACTAGGAAACTTTGAAGACTCAAAGAAGAAACGGAGAAGAACTCGAACAGTCGAAGGCTTTCTCTCGCAGAAGACGGATGGAAAGTTTTTCTCTCAGAAACTTGGGATATATATAGAGTTCGGATGGACTCCTCGGACCCCAAACCAAATCCCCTAATTAATATTCGGTTATGATTGGGTCCTACGTCAGCCTATTTATTCAGAGAAGGCGGACAGTCAGCGAATTTGAAAAGTTTTTCGCACAAAGCAGGTTCGTGGTTTCTACGCTAAGGAGCTTTCTACGCTCGACAGCTACAGATCTACGGTTTTATGCTCGCAAGCTATAAGTCTATGGTTTTTACGTCCGGATGCCTTTGTGCTCGGTAGCTTTTATGCTCGAGAGGCTACAAACCCACGACTTCATGCTCAGCAGATACCAAATCGATGATCTCACGCTCGGTGGTGCATAGTTTACGCTCAGAGGCGACGGATCCACGACTTCACGCTCGGAAAATTTTCTTTTCAGAAGCAACAAATCTACAGTTCTACGCTAAGAAGCTTTCTACGCTCGACAGCTACGAATCTACGGCTTTACGTTCGACAGCTACCAGTCAGGTTTTACGCTCGGATGCCTTTGTGCTCGGTAGCTTTTATGCTCGAGAGGCTACAAACCTACGACTTCACACTCAGGAACTACAAGTCGACGATTTCGCGCTCGGTGGCATTTTACGCTCAGAGGCAACGAACTTATGATTTCACGCTCCATGACTTTCCGCGTATCTGAAAGATGCGCAGGCCAGTACAGTACATCTGAACAGTTATCAAAGGCGGTCAATTGCAGGAGTTCACACAGAAGATACTCCTTCTTTACCTCAAGATATCCCAAATACCCGAAGCATACAGAGTTCAAATATTAAAAAAATTACTCTTCTTCATGGGTCGATTCGAAGTTCATCTAGACTCCAGTCTGAATATTTTATCTACTAAGATGGCAAATCAGCTTGACAGCCATTTCTCGCCCCGTCCCAAAGGGATTTTTGAGAAATCATTCTTGAAGATGATGTCTGAACAAAGAAATTCTGTTTATCAGAAGTAATAGTTCAGGATTCTACGCAGTTCCTCACTCCTAAACAGTAGGACAGTTTGAAACACACGAATGCTAAAGCGGCTTTCTACGCATCCCTAGTTATGCGTAAAAGACAGGACAGGACCTAGCACTCTTTCTAAACAGAGTCGGCGTAAAGAATCAGATGTGTCGAAGCTATACATATTCAGACTTTACAGCAAAGTATGGCAACATGATCATATGCACGGAAGAAAGACGATTTTATTAAAGTTAAAATCATGATTACATATGAGGGAAATCCCGTCTACAAAAAGGATTTTTTCTCGTCGTCGTCGGAAGGCCACCCCCCAGAATCTGCTTACCAGGTTCTTGCATGGGCGCCAATTCTTCATCTCTCCTCCAGCAGTTGGTCGATTTCCACAACCGACGGAAATAATAAATGGAGGGAGAATACAGAACTGGGCCTGCCTAAATTATGCAGATCCCATGCTCCGTGCACCGTGACAGATTTAGTTGAGGTATTTCACCCAACTCAATACCCGAGATCAGAGATAGTTGCTGCTCTCGTCCCCGGAGGTAACGGGAGAAGGTGCCACTTGCAAGCAGCATGGTGAAATAAGATTCTTCGTCTCTCCCGAAGAACCACCATACAAAGTTGCTGATTATCCCGAGCAAAGGAGGCTATGATATCCTTCCATGATCCATCGTTGCAGAGGATATTTGCTCGAAGATACCGTCTTTTTCGGCTCCTTACATGCTGGAAGAGCATGATCTCCTTCTTTCTCAAGTCGACCCGACGAACTTCGGCCATCATCTCTGTATGATGAAGGAAGTGTAGGAAGAACAGGAGAACTCCTCAGCCTTTTTATAGGCGAGAGAGAGCACCGATCCCCAATGAATCCGCCTTAAAGACAGCCTCGACCATTTCAAAACTCCATTCAGAAACATTTCAAGTTACAAGGAGCGGTTCATGCTTCATTCAAAGCGTTTCAAATTACGAGAAATTTAAAAGCTTTGAAGGGGGTCTTGTAGAAGCATGAAAAATATGCTGGAAACTCTACGCAGCATATTGATGCAAAGCAGCGTAAACAGAGGACTTCAGAGCCTTCAACGTGCAATCAGAGCTTCTCCGCCAAGCACAGCGTGAAATATAGGCTCGAGGACCATCCGCTTAGGGCAGTATGTCTAGGCTGCTTCAGCTTAAACAGGGTGCTTCATCGCCTTTATGGCATAAAACTCATCCTCTGTTCAATACAGCATTGAAGTGTACGAGGGACGCTTCGTATTCTCCGAAGTAAACCTGTCAAAGCCTGCAATGAACCTGTCAGATCCTGCAATGAACCTGACGTCTCGACTTCTGACAAAGGGATACTGCTCGACTACCCAGGCGATGGCTATAATGATGGCGCGGCACTGCAACCCAGGCTATCGTTTACTGCCATTTCTCTTGCGTAAACCGCTTTTACGTACACAAAGGAATACGCTGCCTGGTTTACAGAGGCAGATGAGAGATCCTTACGCTCCGCAGAAGACAAACCGCCTGCCATGTCAAAAGCTATACCTCGTACGAGATTCGAGGCACGTCTCTGTATTTTTATGCACAGAGCGGTGACAGGTTCTCAAGGCACGTCTCTGTATTTGAAGCGCCGAAAACTGAAAGATGCCCAAGGCACTTCTCTGCACCATGCGTAGGCCAAGTGACAGACCTTCAAAATATGCCTTTGTATTTAATGCGTAGGATGATGGCGGATCTCTGAGATTTGATTATATCTCCAAAAGCCGTAATTCCGGCTAAAGCATCCATATCTACTTGGCCTCTGTGCCCACTCGGCTTCTACGCCTGCTCGGCTTCTATGTCCACTTGGCCTCGGTGCCTACTCGGCTTCTACGCCTATTCAGCTTCGGTGCCTGCTCGGCTTCTACGGCCATTCAGCTTCGGTGCCTACTCGGCTTCTACGCCTACTCGGCCTTTATGACCACTCGACGTCTACGTCTATTCGGCTTCTATGCCGGTTTGATAACTATTTGGCTTATATGCCATGGTGACAGACATTGGCTTCTATGCCAACCTCTTCTATACAATGGATACCTACCTACGTGGCTTCTACGCCGTGATCTTTGTAGCGATTATACGCGTTTTGTCCCTAAGTTGGACCCACGTCACGCGCTCATTCAAAGGATCATCTATACGCAGGCATTAGTTATTTTAACCGTTGTATAAAAGGGTATTGTACTTTCCACTACTCGATTTTTACACCGATTGAGTGGTCACTATCACTAAAACTCTATAAATAGAGACCTCTATCAACGAGAAAGAAGGTCAAAAATTTGAAGGTCGAACGATCAGAAATAGGTCGACAAATCGGAGAAAAAGAGGAGAGAGAGAGAGAGAGAAGAGTCCAGGGCTAAGGCGAAGAGAAGGGATCGACGACTTTGGCATCGGACATCCACCCTCTTCAGCAACCTTCGAAGCTGCTACCTGTCTTCCACGGCACTTCTTCAACATCGTGTGGTCCAAGGGCTAAAGTGATCGACAGCAGATCAGACACCTATAGCAATATTCACCCAGATTAAATAAATTGTACTTAGATATCCTCGTGTAGGATCAAATTTGTACAATCTTGTTTGTAAACAAAAAAGAGGGGCTGGTCTTCGTACAAGACCTCATTTTCCGTATTCATTAAATCTTTTCTCGTTTATTATCCTAAACAATGCACAAGATAATCAGTAAAACAAGAGTTGCACAAGATACACCATATACAAGTAATATTATCTCATGACGAGATTCGGATATACCAATCCGTGTAACAATTGTGTCAAGAAAACAAGAATATATATACTAGATACAATGAACATAGAGGATATCATAAATAAGAAACTATCAGAGAATGTACTTACTTGGAGTCCAAAGAATAGTCTCACAGATATCTGACACGGTGCCTTGAAGACCTAGATATGGAATATAACATCAATACAAGGTTTCAGAAAGAAAATAAGTTAAACTAGTCAACTTCTAAGTCAACAAGCCAATTCTAAGTCAATAGTCAAACAAGGTCAACTCTAAGTCAAACCGGTCAACTATGGTCAAACTATTGTCAACTACCTATTTCTAGGTTGCATAAGTCTAACACAAGGATATTGGGTTCAAAAACTAAAGTCTAGGTCACAAAACTACATCTTAGGATACTAGGATACCGTATCTCTGGATACGTAAATCAAAAAGAAAACATCACATATTAATATCAAACAATTATTAATTATATAAATCCTAATTATAAGTATGAATGTATCTGCAATCCCCATATCTGTATCGCACAATCAGGAACTATCACCTCAATGCCCAAGCTCTCCAAGTCCTCCAATAAATATCGATCATGCGTCAAGAATATAGCTACCGGATACCTACTCAAAGCATCGACAACTACATTAGCTTTCCCATGATGATACTGCAAAGATATATCAAAATTCTTTATCAGTTTCAACCATCGACGTTGCCTCATGTTCAACTCCTTCTGCTTAAAAACGTACTTCAAGCTCTTGTGGTATGTGAAGATATCAACATGCTCTCCGTACAAATAATATTTCTACAACTTCAGGGCGAAAATGACTGCTGCCAACTCCAAATCATGGGTAGGATAGTTCTTTTCATGAGGACACAATTGCCTGATGCATAGGCAATCACTTTCCCATTATGCTGAAGAACACAACCCAAACCATTACCCGATGCACCACTATAAATAGTGAAACCACCAGACCCTGATGGCAACGTCAAAATAGATCCAACCATGGTATGCTATGGTACGAGATTCTCTAGGAAGGTAGCAAATCTTCCTAAGAATCAGTGTCTGTACATGTACAAGATAATCAATGAAATAAGACTTGCACAAGATACACCATATACAAGGAATAACATCTCATAACGAGATCTGGATATACCAATCCGTGTAACCATCGTGTCAAGAAAACAAGGATATCTACACTAGATACAATGAACATAGAGGATATCATAAATAAGAAACTATCAAAGAATGTACTCACCTGGAGTCCAAAGAATAGTCTCACAGATGTCTGACACGGTGCCTCAAAGACTTAGATATGGAATATAACATCAATACAAGGTTTCAAAAAAAAAAGTTAAACTAGTCAACTTCTAGGTCAACAAGCCAATTCTAAGTCAAAAGTCAAACTAGGTCAACTATAAGTCAAATCGGTCAACTATGGTCAAACTATGGTCACCTTCCTATTTCTAGGTTGTATAAGTCTAACACAAGGATATTGGGTTCAAATACTAAAGTCTAGGTCACAAAACTACATCTTAGGATACTAGGATACCGTATCTCTGGATACGTAAATCAAAATAAAAACATCACATATTAATATCAAACAATTATTAATTATATAAATTCTAATTACAAACATTAAATAGATGCCTTGGTTTTGAAAAAACTTGGTATCACAACACTAAACCATAATATTGATACCCAAACCCAATACCTTGGGTATCCCCAATTACCTTGGAACTTACCTTGGTATCTAAAGGTAATACCCAATACTTTACTTATGATAACTACCCTTTTCAATAATATATGCTACACTACATATATATATATAGTATACTATAATACAAATAGGAATTAGGAATATATTTATATATATATTAATTACCATATATATATATAAATATCTATACATATATAAATCTAATATATGTAAAACTGCCAAACTGTCACTAAAGGCCCCTGCCTGTTGTCGCTGAAGTGACTGATACTATTAATACTCTGCTATTTTAGTGACGAACTTCTGCAGCTGTCGCCAAAACCGTCGCTATAGCCTCTGATACGGCTGCTGATACTGTTGTTATAGTGGCGGATTCCTGCTGTTTGTCACTGATGCTCTTGCTGCTGCTACTATTGGATATTGCTGTTGTTGCTGCGACGCTTCTTGTTGTCGCTATAGCGGCTGCTACTGCTGTTATTGCTGCTGCAGTTGCTTCTTCGACGCATGCTGTTGTCGCTATAGCTTTTGTCCCCCCTCTATATATATATATATATATATATATATATATATATACCACATAATATATATATAATATGCATATAATTACTACTAATAAATATACATACACCCATACATATATATGTACATAATATCTACATAGTAATATACACATACATAGTAACATATTTATAACAACACGCATACATATACGTATATATAAACACATACACAATATACAACATACATTATATAAATATAAATATAACAACATATAAATATCTACTTAACATATACATACCTATACATACTACAATATATAAATATATCTACATGTACAAGAATAGTTACATACAATATATTCACATATAGTATATATATAGATACATAGATCTAAGACACAATATTACATAAATATATATACACAACATTATAAATATATATATATACATATATATAATTACACTTCTCCATGAATAAGAACACAAGAGAAATAGATATAGAAATTAAATTACACAATACATGGAGTGTATCACACCCGTATCCTACTAGATCTAGGATACGCTTGCGACACAAGCCAATTTGATCTATAGGACCAATTGACACACACAACAAATGTTAATCTCAAAATTCTCCAAAAATTGACACAAAAAGTACCATAACTTTCTCAATTGGCCTCCTATGAACACACAACCAAATCCTATGGGTAGCATATGCATATGGGTTGATTTCTCATAGTTAAATCTCAGATTTAGAACCTAATTTAAGAGGAAAAACTAAATTTTATCTATTGGGAGATGGATTTCCAATGCAACCTCCAAATATGATAAAATTGGCCTCCAACTTGTAGATCATTGCTCCTCTTTATAGATCCTTGCTTCCTCCTTCTAGACCCTTGCTCCACTAGCCTTTAATGGTGATTTGGGAAGGAATTAGGATAAAATTTGGTAGAGAAATGAAGTGAAAATGAAGGAATTTGGTTGAGAAAATTCTAGATCTAGTTTTAAAATAAAAAGAGTAGAGAGAAATCAATTCCCCCCTCTTTAATAGGCCGGCCCCCCTTTCCCCTTCCTCAAGTCACTATGTAATGTCCATTATATCCCTTGGGGCCTCTCATGAAGGAATAGTTAAGGAGGGAAGCTTCTAGTCTAATGATTTAATTAATTTAATCATCCCCCTAATCAATGGGCTTTCTAAATGGGCTAAATTCTAATAATTATTATATGTTGGTCCATGAGTCTAAACTAAACTAGTTAGGTCCACTAACACAAGTCTAAAATAAATAACTAACATCTAACAATAATTAAATAATACAACAAATAATTATTTATCATGCACACTATTTAAATAAATATGAAATTACTAAAATACCCTTTCCTAGAAAATATGGTAGTGACAAGTCTACCCTCCTTAAAATAATTTTGTTCTCGAAATTCAAAGACGAGAACTACCCACAGAAAAGAACAGAACAGAACAAAAGAACTGAACTAAAGAACTGAACTAAATATGAAAGAACATAACATAATTAGGAAATAACATACCTCAAGGTACAAACAAATATAGATAACGCTCTCGTATTTTATTCTCTCTCTCCCAGGTAGACTCCCCTCGAGAGTGATGCCTCCATGCGACGCGTACCAAAGGAATAGTCTGGTACCTCAACACCTTCTCTCTCTGATCCAGAATCTCAACTGGTTGCTTTGGATAGCTAAGAGTAAGGCCTACCTCTATTTCTGAGTGATCCAATACATGACTAGGATCTGCCACGTATTGTCTTAACTGCGACATATAAAACACGTTGTGCACTACCTCCAATGCAGGTGGCAAGTCTAGTCTACAAGCAACTGCACCGACCCTTTCTAAAATAGTGAAAGGTCCAATGAATCGCGGACTAAGCATCCTGCCTCCACCAAAGCGAATCGTGCCTCGTGTCGGAGAAATCCTCAAAAATACCAAACCACCCACCTAGAACAAAATACTACCTTAAAAACTTAATCTATAACAAACAACCAATAACAAGCAGGAAACAAAAATCTAAACTATACCTTGAACTACAGAGGTCTCCGGTGGCTATCGGCCCAATGCCGATGTCTGTCCTACACCACACGAAGTCTGTTTCTGATCAACTGAAACTTCTCTACTACATATACAACTATCTATGGCCCAAGCAAAACTCTCTCTCCAACATCGTCCCATGACAAGGGAGTATGACACCTCCGACCGTACAGAGCTTCAAAAGGTGACATCTCTATACTAGCCTGGTAGATGTTATTACAGTAAACTCTACCAAATAGAGATGGTCCTCCTAAGAACCCCCAAAATCTAGTACACAAGTGTGCAACATATCCTCGAGAGTCTGAATAGTCCTCTCTGACTGCGCATCTGTCTGGGGATGATATACAGTACTGAACTTGAGCTGAGTGCCCAAACTCGCCTACAAACTCCTCTAGAAATGAGAAGTGAAACAACTATCCCAATCCGAGACTATGTTGATGGAAACTCCATGTATCCTGACGATCTGCCTCACATACATCTCTGCCAGCTTCTCCGTAGACAAATCCACCTTGAAAGTCAAAAAGTGGGTCGACTTGGTCAACCTATCAAAGATGACCAAAATCGCATCTTTCCTTCCTGGAGATCGTGGAAGTCCAGACACAAAATCTATAGTAATATGCTCCCACTTCCACTCTGGAATGGGTAATGGTTAAAATAAAACTCCTGGCTACTGCCTCTCGGCTTTCACCTGCTGGCACACTAAGCATCTGGATACAAACTGTGCCACTTTCCTCTTCATGTTATACCACCACACACTCTTTCGCATATCCCGATATATCTTGCTGGCACCTGGATGCATGGAATACTAAAAACTATGTGCTTCCTATAACACCTCCTCACGCAGCTCCCCACTAGGCATACACAATCTAACTCCATGCCGAAAAGAACCAACCTCAGCAATAGTGACATCATCCTCCAATCCTGCTCTCACCTGAGCTCTGATGCTTCTCAGAGATACATCCTTATACTGTGCTGCCTTGATCCTATCCATCAAATCTGAATGTATCTGCAATCCCCACATCTGTATCGCACAACCAGGAACTATCACCTCAATGCCCAATCTCTCCAAGTCCTCCAACAAATATCGATCCTACGTCAAGAACATAGCTACTGGATACCTACTCAAAGCATCGGCAACTACATTTGCTTTCCTAAGATGATACTGCAAAGATATATCAAAATCCTTCATCAGTTCCAACCACCGGCGCTGCCTCATATTCAACTCTTTCTTTGTAAAAATGTACTTCAAGCTCTTGTGGTCTGTGAAGATCTCCACACGCTCTCCGTACAAATAATATTTCCACAACTTCAGGGCGAAGATGACTGGTGCCAAATCCAAGTCATGGATAGGATAGTTCTTTTCATGAGGATGCCATTGCATGGATGCATAGACAATCACTTTTTCATTCTATTGAAGAACATAACCCAAACCTTTCCCCGATGCATCACTATAAATAGTGAAACCTCCAAACCCTGATGGCAACGTCAAAATAGGAGCAGACGTCAACCTCTTCTTTAATTCCTCAAAAGCAACCTGGCAATCCTCCATCCAAACAAACTTTACATCCTTCCTGTAGTAGCCTGCCAATCTCAAGAAACTCCTGATCTCTGCTATCGAACTCGGGGTCTTCCAAGATTCTACTGCTGCGATCTTCTTCGGATCCACTGAAATACCATCACCAGTCACAACATGCCCCAAGAACTCTACATTGTCCAAGAAAAACTCACACTTGGACAACTTTCCATACAGCTTCTCCTTCCTCAGCACGTCCAACACAATCCGCAAATGCTTCTCGTGCTCCTCCGGTGTCTTCGAGTATACGAGTATTTCGTCGATGAACACCACCGCGAACTTGTCAAGGAACTGATAGAACACCTTGTTCATCAAGTTCATAAATACCGCCGGTGTATTAGTCAACCCAAACGGCATCACCATAAACTCGTACTGACCATACCGAGTTCTAAAATCAGTCTTTGGTATGTCCACCGGCTTCACTTTTACCTGGTGGTAGCCTGATCTCAAATCTATCTTAGAAAATATCTTGATACCACTCAACTGATCGAACAGATCATCAATCCGTGGCAAAGGATACTTATTCTTGATAGTGAGATTATTTAATACCCTGTAATAAATGCATATGCGCACTGATCCATCCTTCTTCGGTACAAACAGTACCGGGGCTCCCCACGGTGAAGAACTCGATCTGATAAACCCCTTATCCTGCAATTCGTCCACCTGCTTCTTCAGCTCGACCATCTCGTTATTGTTTACTCTATAGACATGTTGCAAAATTGGTTCTGCACCTGGCACTAAGTCTATAGAGAATTCAATATCTCGATCTGGCGGCAACCCTGGCAATTCCTCAGGAAACATATCCAAGTACTTTGCTATCAACGGATGTGGCAACTCCTTGTCTTCCACCATAACTCCATAAATAATGCCTTCTCACTGCTCTGCAGATCCTCTAGCAAATTCGAACTCTTGCTCTTCTGGCAGACCAAACAAAACTCTACCTCCTCTACAATTTATACTAGCACGGTGCCTACTCAACCAATCTATCCCGAGTACAATATCGTAGCTCAGAAGTAGTATTATAAGTAGACACGCACTCAACTCCTGGCCTCCTAGGGTAACTCTCCGATGCTTGCAAATATTATTAACCAGGATAATGCCTCCCCCGGTCATGATCTTGCAAGTCCTAAGCAAAGACTTAGCTACCAAACCATGCTTCAGAGCAAAAAAAATAGATACAAAACTATAGGAAGTACCACTATCAAATAAAACTAAAGTTGGAATGGAATCAAGAAGAATAGAACCTGCGATGACATCTCCGGTGGGCTCATCCTCCTCGACGGTCATAGCAAACGCTCGTCCCTGACGTGCACCTCCCTGCTGTTGATGCTGGACATAACGCTGCTACTGTGTAGGAAGCGGTCCCCTCGGCTGTACTGCAGGTGGTCTCGCTTGTGCCCTCAGAGTTGAAACTGCTCCCTGAACTGCACGACGAGGATTGGAAGGATACTCCCTCAGTTGATCCCCTTCAGTACCATAATACAAACAAACTCTCAACCTCTTCCTACAATCTTCCCAGATGTGGCCGAGCTTCTTCAGAAATGGCAGAAAGATTGCTGTAACTGTCTCTACTGCTGTGGTGCCTAGTGAAATGGTGCCCTAGATAGAGTCTGGTGTTGTTTAGGCTACTAGAAAGGTCTGGACTGTAAATAAGGATGTTTGGCAGATATTGCACTACTATTTGTCCCTAGAAAAGAATCAAGGCCTCTCTTGGGCTTCAAACCCAACTCCTGCTCAACCTTGCGTGCCTCCGCAAGTATCTCCGAGTGTGTCTCATAAAAAGACGTAATAAGGATCTTTACTTCCTAGTTTATACCCTCACAAAAATGAATAGCCCAAACCTCCGGCTCTCTCACCAAATACTCTGCAAATTGGCTCAGCCTACCGAACTCCGCAGCGTACTCCTCCATAGACATGCACCCTCGAATGAGACTCTCAAACTGTCTCTCCAAGACTAGCCCGTCTGCCCAAGCGAAGAACTTATTCTTGAAGAGATCCTTGAATACCTCCCAAGACTATCCTGCGTCAACAAGAATTTGCTCATTCTTGAACCAAGTAAGGGCGACGTCGATCCTCAGAAAGATGGGACACCCTCATAAGACACTCAATGTCCTCGAGCCAATCATCAGCATAGATGATGCCCTCCGTCCCCTTGAAGACCCTAGGCTCCAGCTTCTTGAAGTCCTGAATGTTGCCTGGCCGAAGCTGAGCAACCTAAGGGACAACCTGCTGCTGGACCGAAACTCCTCTCTTTACTATGGCACGAGCAAGATGATGAGCACTCTCGATGCCCTGCCATAAAATGCCGGTCTGCCTCTGATGTGCCTCGGACTGAGCCCTCTGTGCCTCGAGAATCTCACAAAATAGTGTAAACATCTGTGTCACCTCTGCTGACACAGAAGGTGGAGGTGGAAGCCCCTTAGATACAGCTGGCACAGTCCTTTGAGTAGGTGGTGGACCTCCGAAAGTAGCTGATACTCTAATCACTGGAGAAGTTACTAGTGCTGGCCCTCGGGACATCGAAGACCTCTCAGAAACTGCTCTCCCCTGCTGCGATCTAGTCTTAGGCGACATCCTGAGTCAAAGCAAAAGAAAGAATCAATATGGCACATGATGTAAGATACTCAAGGAAAGGACAGTTTATAGATCAAGTATCAATGTCAAAGGAGAATAGTTGAATGAATCAAAAGAATTTTTCCTATATGACATTGAGTATTCTCAGCCTATATCCTATATTCTGACACAGGCTTGCAGTAGTACAACAAAGTTGTCACACTACCACGACATAGCACAACTTGCGAAGCCTGGCCTGCATGGACTACCACTAAAAATGTGTCACGACCCGCACCCGATGTAGGGATGCAAGTCAGGAACAACCCTCAGCCTACGCCACAGAATCGGCGATAAAATGCTGTCTGGGTAATCTATCTAGTAATATAATGAACCACCAACAATAACAATATACTCAATCACAGATCTAAGATGGAATGAGCATAAATATGATAAAAAATAGAATAGTCACATACAACTCATGGGTCTAAAATAATAACATCAATGAGTCAGAAAGAATACTAATAAATAAGCTGGAGACAAATCCAGTACAAAAGAATACTAAGAAGCTACTAATCCCGGGTCATCTGTCTCAGTTGCGATAAGTCCATCCTGAGCCAGGGTCTCTGACTCTAAACCCACAATATCCTGAGGTCCATAATGTGTAGGGTACCACTCATCAGTGTCATCTAGGAAAAATATATCCAGTCAGGAAAGGAGCAGAGTACATCTATAACAATAGTTCTAATCAATGATAAAAATTATGTAACAGTAAATAGATGTGAATATATAAGATTCATAATAGATACAAGAGATACACAATACAAAAATACTGGAATAAATACAATAATGAACAATATGACAATAAACAAGAATACTAATGTCTAAGTGGGTGAGTACTAGCTTTAACATGTGATCGGTTTGGAAACTTGCATAAGAGTATAATGGCCTGGTTAATCATACGTGCGGTATATGATCAACACTCACAAGGAACAAGACATGCACAAGGAGGGTATGATCACATATCTACACTAAAATACTTTCCACCCCCGACTGGTATAATAGATCCAACCATGGTATGCTATGGCACGAGATTCTCTAGGAAAGTAGCAAATCTTCCTGAGAATCAGTGTCTGTACATGCACAAGATAATCAATAAAACAAGACTGGCACAAGATACACCATATACAAGGAATAACATCTCATAACGAGATCCGGATATACCAATCTGTGTAACCATCGGGTCAAGAAAACTAGGTTATCTATACTAGATACAATAAACATAGAGGATATCATAAATGAGAAACTATTAGAGAATGTACTCACTTGGAGTCTAAAGAATAGTCTTACAGATGTCTGACACGGTGCCTTGACCTATATATGGAATATAATATCAATATAAGGTTTCAAAAAGAAAATAAGTTAAACTAGTCAACTTCTAGGTCAACAAGCCAATTCTAAGTCAAAAGTCAAACTAGGTCAACTCTAAGTCAAATCGGTCAACTATGGTCAAACTATGGTCAAACTATGGTTACCTACCTATTTCTAGGTTGTATAAGTCTAACACAAGGATATTGGATTCAAATACTAAAGTTTAGGTCACAAAACTATATCTTAGGATACTAGGATACCGTATCTCTGGATACATAAATCAAAATAAAAACATCACATATTAATATCAAACAATTATTAATTATATAAATTCTAATTACAAATATTAAATAGAAGCCTTGGTTTTGAACCAACTTGATATCACAACACTAAACCATAATATTGATACCCAAACCCAATACCTTGGGTATCCCAAATTACCTTGGTACTTACCTTGGTATCTCAAGGTAATACCCAATACTTTACTTATGCTAACTACCCTTTAAAATAATATATGCTACACTACATATATATGTATATATAGTATACTATAATACAAATAGGAATTAGGAATATATTTATATATATATATATATATATATATATTAATTACCATATATATTTCTAAATATCTATGCATATATATCTCTAATATATATAAAAATGCCAAATTGTCGCTAAAGGCCCCTGCCTGTTGTCGCTGAAGTGACTGATACTGTTGATACTCTGTTGTTTTAGTGACGAACTTCTGCAGCTATCGCCAAAACCGTCACTAAAGCCTCTGATACGGCTGCTGATACTGTTGTTATTATGACGGATTCCTGCTATTTGTCACTGATGCTCTTGTTGCTGCTACTGTTGGATATTGCTGCTGCTACTGCGACTCTTCTTGCTGTCGCTATAGCGGCTGCTGCTGCTGTTATTGCTGCTGCTGTTGCTTCTATGACGCATACTACTGTCGCTATAGTTCATGCCTCCCCATCTATTACAATATATATATATATATATATATATATATATATATATATATATATATATATATATACCACATAACATATATATAATATGCATATAATTACTACTAATAAATATACATACACCCATACATATATATGTACATAATATCTACATAGTAATATACACATACACAGTAACATATTTATAACAACACACAAACGTATACGTATATATAAACACATACACAATATACAATATACATTATATAAATATAAATATAACAACATATAAATATCTACTTAACATATACATATCTATACATACTACCATATATAAATATATCTATATTTACAAGAATAGTTACATACAATATATACACATATAGTATATACTTAGATACAGAGATCTAAGGCACAACATTACATAAATATATATACACAACATTATATATCTATATTACACTTCTCCATGAATAAGAACACAAGAGAAATAGATCTAGAAATTAAATTGCACAACACATGGAGTGTATCACACCCGTATCCCACTAGATCTGGGATACGCATCCGACACGAGTCCACCAGACATTCAAACGTACCCCGGAGGATACGAGCAAGTCATATATATTATTTATGAACAATACGAAGAGTCAAATACAATTCTATGTGTCTGTGTCAAAATATGACATACTCAAAGTTCCGTATCGGAGGGAAAATCCCCAAATCAACATGTATCACCAAATTATTAGGATACGACCTACATGTACCCAATTGTGGACACGACACTAGCCCCAAACACACAAGCACATGCCAAATTGATCTATAAGACCAATTGACATACACAACAAATATCAATCTCGGAATTCTCCCAAAATTGACACAAAAAGCACTATAACTTTCTCAATAGGCCTCCTATGAACACAAAACCAAATCCTATGGGTAGCCTATGCATATGGGTTGATTTCTCATAGTTAAATATCAGATTTAGAACCTAATTTAATGGTAAAAACTAAATTGTACCTATTAGGAGATGGATTCCGAATGCAACCTCCAAATATGATAAAATTGGCCTCCAACTTGTAGATCCTTGTTCCTCTTTGTTGATCCTTGCTCCTCTTTGTAGATCCTTGCTTCCTTCTTCTAGATCCTTGCTCCACTAGCCTCTAATGGTGATTTGAGATAGAATTGGGATGAAATTTGGTAGGAAAATAAAGTGGAAATGAAGGAATTTGGTTGAGAAAAATTCTAGATCTAGTTTTGAAATGAAAGAGGAGAAAGAAATCAATTCCCCCCTCTTTAATAGGTCGGCCCCCCTTTCCCCTTCCTTAAGTCACTATATAATGTCCATTATACCCCTTGGGGCCTCGCATGAAGGAAAAATTAAAGTGGGAAGCTTCTAGTCTAATGGTTTAATTAATTTAATCATCCTCCTAATCAATGGGCTTTCTAAATGGGCTATATTCTAACAATTAATACATGTTGGTCCATGAGTCTAAACTAAACTAGTTAGGTCCACTAATACAAGTCCAAAATAAATAAATAACATCTAACAATAATAAAATAATACAACAAATAATTATTTATCATGCACAATATTTAATTAAATATAAAATTATTAAAATACCCTTTCCTAGAAAATGTGGTAGTGTCAGTCATTGCGAGCCATAATCTAGGTGTTGGTCTTAACATTAGAGAAAGCTGCATCAAACCCTTGCTTGAGCTGGTAGTATAATAACTTCGCAGCTGGAAGTTTGGGTTCGAAGATTGCTACGAAGGAGATAGCATGAATTTTGCATAACATCTTGAGGTATTTTAGTGTTGGCTTGTTAGCAAGACCCCTAACATTCCAAATAATGGCTTTAAACATAGGAGATGGGGGGTGATAAATTAGAGGGATTGCTTTGGTCGCCGAACGGTGGGTAATTGTAGAAGGTGGAAGTGGCTTTTTGTTGTTCTTCACCTGATCCTGCTTCACTGTAAGAACTGTATCTTTCGCGCTGGAGGAGGATGGTTTGTGGGTGATTGTCTGGGTGGCATGGCATTCTCCAAGTTCGTAGTTGAGGAAAATTGTAGAGTTTTGGCGTTGGCGAGATGCTGTTAGAGGAGCGTATATACTAGTGGTATGGGATACTTGGAGCTGAGAGCGTATATACTAGTGGAGGAAGGTGGGATGGCAGAATGAGAGAGGATTTGAGTGGAGAGTCTTTGTTATGAGCCGTGTCTAGAGGAGGGTCTTTGGTGGTTGGAGATTGGGACAGAAGGGCTTCTTTCTCCACTTTTAGGGGTGTATTGGTTGACGTGCCTTGATTTTCTGTGATGGGGGGTTATTAGTGATAGGGACAACTACGTCAGTGGTATCTAGGCCTGCTAAGGACGGGGGAGGGTTAACTTCTTGTGTCAAGGGATCTGAGGACTGGGTGAGGACCAGAGAGTCGATGAGTTGTTGGGGATTTGAGGGACCTGCCTTAGAGGCATAATTTTGGGGGATATCAGAGCCATTAGCAGCTTTGTCTGTAGCCTTTTCTTTTCCTTTGTGTTTAGGAAGGTGGAACAATTTGCATGATCTACAAGAGTGTCATTGTCCTCGACAGTTGGAGCAATATAGGGGGCGAGATTCATATATTATATCGATCAACATGCTACGATCTCTTGAGCGACTAATATGACTTTTATCAATTAAAGGCTTGCTAGAATCATCTTCAATGAACATGAGAGCACAACTAGGACTTGATAGATCTGCAGTATCTTTATCCATCTTTAATGGGGTGCCAATACAATTGGCAAAATCATAAATAGCTTCTGTAGAGTAGAGATGATGAGGGAGATTGGGAAAGGATACCCATATAGGAGCAATATAAGATTCATGCATGGTAGAAAAAAGTCAATGGTCTATTTAAAGAGTCTCATTGGTGGTTTGGCTACGAACCATAGATCTTTAGAGCGAAGACGTAGGAAATCACTTTCTAACTTAGGCCAGATAAAGATGTGTTTTGAATCAATAACTCCTACCAAGACCTCTCCTGCAAAGCTGAAGGAAGTGACGGTCCGACGAATGACGTCGATCGACGGGCGAGGGTGCGAGAATTTGCCAACGAGGGCAAACTTGAGGGGTATAGCGAATCTATCTTCTTCTTCCGAGAAAGAGATGGAGGGGTACCCTTTGAAAGAGGAAATCGATATTGAACAACTTTCGGGTGGGCTTTCTCGACGATCGAGCCAGCAACGATCTCCGCAAAGGAAGATTGCATCGTGACTTCCAGACCTAAACAAGGCCAATAAGGGCTCAAAGGAGGGAAGACTAGGGTCAAGTCGTCTAGGGCAGATCAACTTGTTCGTGAGGGGGGGGGTGTGCCCGATAGAAGCCGCCGGACGCAGTATCAATCAGATTAGGGGTAGGGGCAACCACCAAGTGGAGAGCAGCGGGGTGAGTTTATATATATAACAAACACACACACACACACACACACACACACACAACATATATATATATATATATATATATATAACACACACACCCCCTCCACATCACCCCCTCCACATACATATATATATATATATATATATATATATATATATATATATATCTTTGGTAACAAATTTTAAAAAATTATTTAAAATTTAATTTCTAATTGTAATTTCTTTATTTATGTATTAACACTATTGTTTTACCTATATAAACATATATACTCATATATGAATAATTGCTTATGTGTCTATGATTTTGTTTATATATTTATGTATAATTAACTAAAATAAAACATATAAAATAGAGGGGTTTTATAACAACCGAAGCCAAACAATATATAATAGGTATACCATGCCAATATTTTAGAAATTTTATTTTCTATTTTTGAAACAACATAATCAAAACCAGGGACAATTCTATATTTTTGAAAATAAATGACATACCTTAATAATTTCTATTAACGCTAAAGGAGAAGTTGGATAATAAACTGCAAATAAAATACATGTAGCATTATAAAATAATTCTAAAATTCATAAATTGAACTAGAAACTAACCAATAATTTTTAGTTACTTTAAAATCAAAACTTGCATTAACATTACAATAATGTGTAATAATATCTTTAAATTTAATAGAAGATTTCAACATTAAATAGCAGAATTTCATCTATGTGGTACATACTTAAAAAATGTCCTAAAAGTCATATTATATTGTGCACATAATATTTTAAATCTTGTTGTCTACTTGCAGTATTGTTTAAACTAATTAATCATGACCTAATATTTTTAGATTTGCTTGAAAGAATTGAGGGCTTTCTTGTACAATTAAATTTATAATATGATAATCACATCTTACATAAAAAATTGCCCTTCTACTATAGGAAAAAATTGTTATTTTAAAATAGTAATAGAAGAATTGTTATTACTAGCATTATTAAAAGAAGTTAAACTTTTTTTTTTGTGAATATCATATTCACGTAAAATTTGCATTATAGCGCTAGTATGTAGAACTTCCAAAGGTTGTAGACAAATAATTTATTTTTGCAAAACCTATTTTGCATCTAAATAATGTGTCGTTATACATATATAAGACTAATTTTTTTTACTAGTCTATATATCAGAAGTTAAAGCAAATTTACCAACATTTATAAAACTTTCTTTTAAAGCTACATTTTCTTTTTCAAAGAGCTTGATAGCTTCTGCTCTAGTAGTAGATCTAGAAACTTTAGTAAAATAATGATTAAGAGTACTACTTGCATAATCATAATATTATTCACTCTCACCAAAGATAAAAGGTTGTTCATAACAAGTAATATATTTTGTTAACTCAGTTTTGTTAAGAGCAGCAGAATAAGTAAAGTTAACTATAGAAGATCTTTGAGGACCGCTACTTACCTGTGTTTGTCTAGCATGCAATATGTCATTGCCATAAAAACTTTTATAGTGTCATTTTCAAGTGCCCGTACCGTCATTTTTTTCATTTAAATTTTTTTCCACATTTCTTGCATTGTGCACCTTTAGCTATTGGTTTTTGATCTTTTGGATCTAAAACCTGTGTGCCCTCATTATCGGTGATATATAATTTTTTCATAAAACTAATTTTTTCTATTTGTAACATTAGTAGCCATACTTCTAACTTTTGGAGGTAACATTTGTGTCGGTGGCACAAAATCTAGAACAAAATTATCAAACAAACCAGTATAATAAGTATAATTTTGTTCGAAACCACCTTGATAAGGCTAGTTAGAACCAGTAGCATCAATATTGAAAAAATATTTTTTTATAAAAAAATAAGAAAATAGAAGAATTTATTTTCCTAATAAAGAGAGAAAGAGGGAGGAAAAAAAATTCATGAATTAAAAAAAAGAAAACTATTTTTTGATATTAAAATTACTTGAAACGTCAACTTGAAGTCTCAAAATTTTGAAGCCTCGAGAAAACTGTACTTTAGACTCCAGAAAATAACACCTGTATCCAGAAAGTTGTAACTTCAAGCTCCAGAAAATTGTTACTTCAATCTTCAAAAGTTTGTTTGCTTCTAAATATTATAAGAGAGGGGAGAAAATTTTTTGTGGTTAATTTTGATAATTTATGCCCTATTTATAGGAATTTTTTGGTGTAAAATAATACCTAATACCCCTAAAATGTAGTTGTTATATGGGTATTTTGGTCATTTTTAGAAAAATGACCAAAATATCCCTCAAATGATAAAAACAACCATTAGAATGGTGTTGACCGTGCCAGGCTCGGGTTGGGTTTCGGGCCGCCCGGCCCATTGCATACCTTGATCTTTACTCATCGACTCCTCTTCCCAATAATCATTATTAAGATAAAAATGTGTTATCACCGTAAAAATCTTCTAATAACATTAACATGAATTTATATTCCAATTCAAAAAATAATTAGATTAAAAAATATGTAGATTTTTGTATTAGTCAAAAATGCGACTTCTAGCATTTTTTTTTTCATTCTTCAAAATCTTTTAATTGAAAATACTTGACAAAGGTATTCATGGATTTTTATCTGGTTATCAATTGGATCAACAAGTTTGCCACGATGTACTTAATATGTACTACTATATAATGTGAAAAGTTTAGCATTATAGTGGAACTTTTTTTTCAAATATACCATTGCATAAGTTTATCAATTTATATTATTCATTAAATTAATAGGTGATTTAGGTAATTACAAGATATTTATTTTTAGTTATTCTAAGTAGTTTTAATAAAGATAAAAATAATTACAACAACTATTTTTTAGTCCTAAATAATCTATGAAATACATGTAAGGCACATACATATATATACTAGTGTACATAAGATAAGGGTATCAATGTTCCAACACTAAATTTTAGATGTTCCAAGTCAAGAACGATAAATATATAATGGTTAGGGGTCACAAAAGAAATAAAAGATCAAAGATATTTTTTCTTTGTTAACCATGCAACATTATAGAAGAGTATCTTAGGATTTTTCTTGTACTTAGTAATCCTAATAGTAATAAGATTAAATAGTTAATGAATTTCTAAATTTGGAAACTCATGCCTACTTAGGATCGGATTTCTATGTATGGACACATGGCATGTTATATAAGGGAGCATATGATTCATTGTGAGATAAAACATTGTACTCAAAAGAATTTTTGTAGACACCAAAATGTTGAGAGAAGGAATGAGGGAATTAATAGAGACGTTGGAAAAGAGAGAAATTGGGCTTTTATCAAATCTTCTTGGGTTACTACCAAAATTCATGGTATTAGCGACTCCCAAAAATGTCGCAAAACACATAAAAACTTTGCTAATAAGGATTAGCGATATAATCAACGACGTTTATTCTGAGAAGCGTGTCTACTAGTCGCATGACACAAAAATGTCGATATTTGTCACTGTAGCGACGAATCATACTACACCGCTCGACGTCGCCAATTCAACAATGTCTAACTACGTAAATGATGACTAATTCAATGATGTATCAAATGTCGATATTTGTCCCCAAATAATTCATATCTCGGTGATGTATTTTTTATATCTCGACGTCTATGATGCCATGCTAAAGACTATAATATCAGCAAATTTGTAACGTTTTTACTACGTTCAACGATGCATCCTTTTTCCTGTTAGAGAAGCATGATTTATTTCCAAACATCGCTAACTTTTGGAATTTATTGACGTATCTGTGACGCGTAGCGACTTTCTGATACATTTAGCGACATTTTGATATCAAATAACGACGTTATTTTTTGTTGCTAAAAATCACTAAATACAGAAAAATGAATATATCCAATATCTTAGAATAGAAACATAAATATAATTTGATCTGGGTTCCGTCTGTGTCATCCTCTATAGCTAGTCATATCGAAGAGAGTCAATTTGTCGCTCAAGGGCCTCTGGACTCGTACTAAGTCTTACGAATGCTCAGTGGTCCACAAATGCACAACAGTGAAGGAGGGAGCTTTCGAGGTCTGCATCATAATATACATGTCATATGACCATGTACTGTAGTACATGTAGAAGCACGGAAAAAAATCTAGGTTCATGCGTATAAAGGCTATGTGCGGAGCTACCTTTTCAACAGTTTGGTTTAGTAAAGCCAGCACTATGCGTTCTGCCCGATGCACGTTGAAGGCCAGAGATAATTAACTTTGGTATTTTATAAATAAGCCTATGTGCTTTGTGCTAGAAGCTATGTACGGAGGTCTCAAAGACAGTGATTCTTAGGCAAAGACGGTAAGTTTCGGTACTATGCGGCAGAAGCCTATACACATATAGCCCAGTTGCATAAGTCGGTATGATAACACATTAAAAGATATGCCGCTTCGTAATACGTGTAGACTACGGTTACATATAAACTTTAACGCTTGCGTTAGCGGCATCATCCGCAGGTCCCCAATTGGACTAGTGGGTTTGCCATGGCTATACTGCCTCGCCGAGTGTACGACTCGAGCAATGCTCTCTTGTGCAGCAGGAAGCATGGCAAATTCTGACTCTACGCCTGAGTGTCGCCTGAAGCAAGCATCTCTCTTCGAGCCAAGGACGTTAGTCTCTTAGTCAAGGTTCTCCGTCGAGCCAGGACGAGCATCGGATGCCATTCCAACGACTGCAAACTCTTCGTCACTTCGTGTACCCAACTAGAGTGGTGTCACCTTCTCCACATGTTGTGCAAAAGAGTTAAAGAAGAATAGACAAGCTCTTGCTCGTTAAGAAGAAAAAGAAGAATCAAATGGCAGTAGCGGTTGCATGGTTAAGAAAAATAAAGCAAAATTAGTAGAAGCGAAGTGCAGGAAAGGAGCATCGGTTTTGACTACTCATAATAAACAGGAGTATGCACCCCTTCAACCTATAATCAGGTAGAAAGACCCCTATGCCCTCTCATTTATTTTATATCCATTACTTTTGAGAAAATTGTTAATTATAATATGTATTTAAGGTGAATGCAAGTTTGAGCTGTATATGGATATATAACACTGTATATATATTTTATATAATAAACTGTAGGTAGTAGTATCACTATCTATAGATAGATATATATATATGTTATGGGTGTTACTAAGTTAGAAGAATAGTTGGTTACACTGGTATGTATATTTATATGTTAAGTAGATAACTATAGGATTAT
The DNA here is from genome assembly GCA_036927795.1 of Iris macrosiphon. Classification (NCBI taxonomy): domain Eukaryota; kingdom Viridiplantae; phylum Streptophyta; class Magnoliopsida; order Asparagales; family Iridaceae; genus Iris; species Iris macrosiphon. Next base: position 61,106,363 of record JAYESA010000016.1, read on the forward strand.
TATTATTATTATTATTATTATTATTATTATTATTATTATATATATATATATATATATATATATATATATATATATATATATATATATATATATATATATATATGTGTGTGTGGTAAGTGTTAGGGTTATATACAGAAAGCAAAAGTTTGTAATAAATATATTTCCTTATTTTTAAATGAGAATCATATAGGCAAATATTTGCATGTTGTATTTGTTATAATGTTAATACAAGTGTATGTTATTCTATAATGTAGATAATATGATGTGTGGTGTCACACAAAAGATCATATTATTAGTTTCATGTGGAATATATAAATAGTTTACAATCTAGATGGATATTGACAAACCATTAGTAAGTTTGTAATGTAATCTGGTATTAGTCTATCTTGACTATAGGTTTACACTAGTACACTTTGTGTGTATTAAACAAGACCACTTGAGTTGTTCTCTTTATACTGACTACATAAGGGAACAAATACCTATGTTATTATGGATGCTTGTGCTCTTAATCTGGATATAGTAACAGACATGTATATGCAGTGTGTATTATTTTGACTCATAAAAGAGTGAGATTCATTATGGGTCAATAACCTCTATAAATTAGGTAATGGTATTGTATGTATGATGGGCTGTTGATTAAAAAAGGAATCCATGTCCTGATACATCGGATTGATGATGTCCCTATAAGGAACTCATAAGAATTTTTATATAAACCCTGCAGGTGGATTATGTCCGACATGACAAATAAAGTTGAGTTGTACTACTTAAGGATAAAATATGTCGATCAATATAGTTGTTAGTAACTTAATTTGATTGACGGACATTCGATAATTTAATATGGGGAGACGAACAAGTATATAATAAGAAGGAGCCTATAAACGTAATTTAGTATTAGGAATATAGTGCAATAATAGCTCTTTAGTGGACCAAGCAATTGTTAATGGGCCTGGGTTGTGTGTCCGGGCTGAACATGGGACACCCAGATTTGTTAGGAGACCTAATCCTAATTTCTTCTCTTGGTCCCTGTCATAGCCTATATATATCCTCTATTCTCTGGCAGTCATATCATATCAGATGCAAAGCGACTTTCTCTAAATTTATCTTTTACATAAGGAGAGAATGAGGATCGGCCAAGGAAAAAAAAATGTTGGAAGATCGTTGCCCACACGACGTCTAATTGGAGAAAGGAAAACGTGTAGAAGATCTTATGGTCGCTAACTGATCAAGGTTGCTGAAATTTTTCATCTTCTTCTCGTAACTTCAGGTATAATTCGTGAACCCTAGTTTCCGTCTTTGAAGGGATAGATCACATATTAAATCTATTAATCTTCTATCGATCGATATGCACACCAATCTGCAGTCATCTGGATCCCTAGTTCCATTAATTGGTATCAGAGCAAGGTTTTGGATTTGCGTATCGATTGATAATTCCATGTTGTTGAATAAAACATATATCGAATATAGTTGGTAGATGTAGATCTGTTCTAACTCGATTTTGCAGGCATCTTGGATCCAACTATTTTGGTCATTGTGCATATTTTGTTTCAGTGATTTAAACCTACGATATGTCATGGTTGTTATTATTGATGGATGTAATTAAATTCAAGAGGGTTGATCATATTTATTTTATTTAATTATTTTCAATCTGGACTATGTGAAAACTCTTTCGGGAGTCATAAGATTTATGTAATTTAAAAAAAATGATCTATTGTGATGGCGGTGGTGGTTGTTTCTGATGCGGGACAAGATGCAATTTTTTAGTAGTTCGAAGGTTGAACTTTCGAATAACTCTATGTAGAGCAAGATTCTGGTTTCGACATAGTTGAGAAAGAAGTAGGATATATGGACATAATAGTTGGATATTTATTTTTTCTTTATTGCTATATCTGCTTATTCTATTATTCATGTTTATTATTTTATGGATGTTTACTATAAACTAAGCCCACATTAATAAAAAATTACTGGTTTATAGATGATATAATTATACTTACGTGTTGGCTTTAATGCCTTCCTCCATATCGGTTGAATATAATTACAAATCAACAGTATAGACTTTCTTTGGAAAAATTATAGAAAATTATCTAGTGTGTGTTTATTTCTCCATATGAAAGAACATATTACGAAGTAATGGAGTTGTTATTAAGTAATGGTGTACACTTAGATACAAATAATGGTATCCTTCCGATCGAAGTCACTGCTATTATTTTTAGGAGAAAAGCAAAGACTAACAAATTAATTTTATTTGTCATAAAGTTATGTTGACATGATTGTAAAATTAATAGAAAAAATCTCCTTGGATAAATATTAAATTGGTATACGTCCACACTATCGTAGCATACTAAATTCATGGTGTTTAAGGTGTTGGTGAACTTTTTATTATTGTTTTGAGGGAATCAATATTTATTTAGATCAAAAAAATTTGCCCTACATTATTATTGTTTATGCGATTCTCAAGATTTCATAAATGGGTTCATTCAGTCCATTTATGATGATTCCTAAAGAAAATAAACTTACTAGCCCAAATTACATTGACTGGAAACGTAACTTGAATATTATCTTAATTGCGAAAGAGTAAAAATATGTACTCCATAAGGAATTTCCACCTAAGCCTGATGCTAATTCTGATGAAGAGGTCAAAGAGGCTTATAAGAAGTGGATCAAGGAAGATGAGATAGCGTGGTATTGTATTTTGGCATCTATGTCAGATATGCTGCAATATAAGCATCAAACCTTGGCCACAACTTATGATATGATGTACAACCTCAAGGAACTCTTAGAACATCAGAGTAGGACACCTAGGCAGTTTGCTATGAAGAGTTTGATGAATAAGACCATGGCTGAAGGGACGCCACTTAGGGATTATGTTCTCAAGAAAATAAGTTATCTGAATGAGATGGAGATCCTTGGAGCTGAAATTGATGGGGAAACCCAGGTCGATATCATTCTCGGGACTCTGCCTAAAAGTTTTGACACATTTTGCCTTAATTACAACATGAACAAAAGGTTGTATAGTTTGGAAGAACATACAAAAGAATTATAGGATGCTGAGACTCTCATTAGACAGAATGGTCATATTTATGTGACTAAAAAGGCATCTAGCTGAAATGCGATAAGAAGAAGAATAATATTTAGAACTAAGCAAATTATGCAAAGAAGGGCATGTGATCTCAAGGCGCTGTAATACACCTGAAATGCAAGTGTTTCAAGTGCAAATGGTTAGGACATTAAAATAGTGATTGTCCACTTCTTTAAAAAGGAAACAAAGAATGTATGTCTCATTTACTAGTAGTTAAAACGTTTAGCGGTGTTATCTACCAGCACCTAGTGTGTAGATAAAGGAGCCACTAATCATGTATGTAATTCATTATAGGGGTTCCAGGAAACCAGACGGATTAGTGATGGAGAGATATGCATGTTCATGGGTGACGTTATGAAAGTAGCGGCTATCGCAGAAGAAGATATTATTTTTATCTTTTGGTAGAAATAAGTCTTTGGCATTGAGAGATTATCTTTAATCACCTTCACTTAGAAGAAATGTAATTTCTGCTTCTATGCTAGTTAAGGATGGATATTCAGTTTATTTTAAAGACAATATTGTTATTAGAAAAATAAGCATTTTATCTGTTCTGGTGCATTAATTGATAATTTGTATGTCATTAATCATATTTCATCCACAATGCAACTTATGGAAATAAATAACACTTGTTCTAACTTAAATAACCTTCTTATATGAACCAAACATATCTTTGGCACTTGCGGTTAGGGCATCTTAATCTAAGAATGATTAAAAGACTGGTTAAAGATGGACTTTTGAGTTCATTAGAAGTGGAGGCACTTTCAATTTGTGAATCCTGCTTGGAAGGTAAAATGACCAAAAAGCCTTTCACGACAAAAGGGTATAGGGCCAAAGATATATTAGAATTAGTTTATTCTGATTTGTGTGGGGCCATGACTGTCTAGGGTAGAGGTGGCTTTGAATATTTTGTCACATTCATTGATGATTATTCAAGGTATGGATAAATTTATTTGATTTATCATAAGTCTGAGTGGTTTGAGAAATTAAAACAGTACAAGTCTAAAATAGAGAAATGCTATAAAAATATATCAAGTTATTACGTTTAGATCATGGTAGCGAGTATCTCTTTAGAGAATTTAGGGATTATTTATCAAAGGCTGGGATTATATCCTAATTGACTGCACCTGGAACACCTACCAGAATGGTGTAGCAAAAAAAAAATATGACTCTTATGGGGATGGTTAGATCAATGATGAGTTATTCGGGTTTACCCGATTCGTTTTGGAGATATGTCTTAGAGACTACATCTTATATTTTGAACTTGGTACCTTCTAAGTCAGTACCTTTTACTCCTACAGAGCTATGGACTAGGCTTAAGCCTAGTATAAAACATGTTCCGATTTGGGGTAGTCCAGCACATATGCTGAATGAGAAAGTAGATAAGTTGGAATCTTGTACAGATTTACGCTTGTTTGTAGGCTATCCAAGAGGAACAAAAGGAGGTTTATTTATAGTCCTAAGGATCAGAAGGTCATTGATAGCACCAATGCTCGATTCTTAGAAGAAGATAATGTGATGAACCATAAACCCATAAGTAGAGTTGTTATAGAAGAACTGAGAGGTGAGACACCAAATTCTTCAGTACCAATAGTACAACGAGAGGAACCACAAGTAACTTCACAACGTGTCACAAATGTTACACCAAAACCTATAATGCCTCATCGTAGTGAGAGGGTTGTGGTACAACCTAATATATTCATGTTCTTGGGAGAGTCATCAGACTTTGTCCCTAAGGAACAAGATTATGATCCCTGTACCTATAATGAAGCAATCCAAGATAGAGATGCAGAATCTTGGCAAAGAGCAATGATATCTGAAATAGAATCTATGAATTCTAATCAGGTCTGGGATCTTGTAAAACTACCCACTGGTGTAAATGCCATTGGATGTAAGTGAATTTACAAGAGAAAAAGTGGATCAGATGGTTAGGTTTTTAAAGCTCGGCTTGTTGCAAAATATTTTACTCAAAAAAGGGTATTAATTATAAGAAAACACTTTCGTCGGTAGCCATGCTTAAGTCTATCTGGATTCTTTTATCTATTGCATCTCATCTCGATTATATGATTTGACAAATGGATGTCAAGACAGATTTTCTTAATGGAAGTCTTAAAGATAATATCTATATGAAGCAACCAGATGTGTTTATTAAAAAGGGCTAAGAGCATCTTATTTGTATGCTCAATAAGTCCATTTATAGACTTAAGCAAGCTTATAGATCATGGAACATCTGTTTTGATCAAGTGATAAAATTCTATACATTTGATCAATTTGCAGATGAAGCATGTGTAGACAAAAAGTGTAACAAAAATATGGTGGTAATCTTAGTATTTTATGTGGTTGACATCTTGCTCATTGGAAAGAGTATGAAGGGGTTATCTAATATAAGGGTATGGTTATCCAAGCAGTTTGATATGAAAGACCTGGAAGAAGTAGGTCAAATTCTTAGGATCAAAGTTTTACGAGATCGCAAGAAAATGATGTTGGGCTTATCCCAAGCTACTTATATCGATACTATACTAACTCGTTTTAGCATGCAAAATTCTAAAAAATATTTCTTACCTTTTAGGCATAGAATTTTTTATCAAAGGAGCAGTGTCCGAGGACACCTAAAAAGATAGAGGACATGAAAGTGGTTCCTTATGCTTCGGCAGTAAGAAGTTTAATGTATGCAATGCAATGTATGAGACCAAACATCTTCTTTGCTGTTGGCATGGTTAGTAGATATCGCTCTAACCTAGGACAAGACTACTGGACTACGGTAAAACATATTTTAAAGTACCTGAAAAGAGGTGGACAAAATTATATGCCAGTTTACCATGCAGATGGTTTAGTGCCCTTGGGGTATACGGACTCATATTTTTAATCAGATAGGGGTGGGGGAAATTAATCCCAGGTTATGTATTTACTTTAGGAAGTGGAGCCATACTATGGAGGAGCATTAAGCAAAAATGTATTGCTGATTCCACCATGGAAGTCAAGTATGTTGCAGCCTCTAAGGAAGCCAAAAAAGCGGTTTGGTCCAGAAACTTCCTATTGGACTTGGATAATAGTGGTGCAGTCGCAAACTCAAAGGAACCACGAGCCCATAAGACAGGTAAAAACATTGAGCGCAAGTACCAACTGAAACAAAATTTTATAAAGAGAGGAGAAGTTGTTGTAATTAAGATAGCATCAGCAGACAACCTAGCTGATCCCTTTACAAAGAGCTTACCAGTTAAGGATTTTGATAGTCATGTTGAGGGAATGAGAGTTAGATGCGTAACAGCATGGCTTTAAGAATAAATAGGATATTTGTAACAGAATACTAAAAAGTAATGCTTTGAGTATAAGTGAGAGATTGTTAGGGTTATATAATAAAAGCATCACTTTGTATTAACTCTATTTGCTTATTATTAAATGAGAATCATATAAAAAAGTTTGCATATTATATTTGTTATAATGTTAATGCAAGTATCTGATATTCTATAATATAGATAATATGGTATGTGATGTCACATAGAAGATCATATTATCAGTACCATGTGGAATATAAATAGTTCACAACCTAGATAGATTTGGATAAACCATTGGTAAGGTTGTAGTATAATATGGTATTAGTCTATCTTGACTATAGGTTTACAATAGTACACTTTATGCGTATTGAACATGACCACTTGAGATTATTCTCTTTATATTGACTACATAAGAGAACAATTACCTCTGTTATTATGGATGCTTGTGCTCTTAATCCGGATATAATAAAAGACATGTATATACAGTGTGCATTACTTTGACTCATAAAAGAGTAAGATTCATTATGGATCCATAACCTCTATGAATTGGGTACTGGCATTGTGTGTATTATGGGCTATTGATTGTAAAAGGAACCCATGTCCCGATACATCGAGCTGATGATGTCCCTTTAAGGAGCTTATAAGGATTGTTAGGTAAATCCTGTGGGTGGATTATATCCAACCTGGAAAATAAAATTGAGTGGTATTATTTAATGATAAAAGATATCGATCAATAAAGTTGTCAGTAACTTAATTTGATCGATAAATATTCGATATCTTAACATGGAAAGACAAATAGGCATATAATAAAAAGGAGCCCATAAACATAATTTGGGATTAGAAGGTAGTAAAATAAAAACTCTATAGTGGACCGAGCTATTGTTAACGGGCCTGAATTATGTATTCGGACAAAATATAGGATACCCAGATATGTTATGAGATCAAATCCTAATTTATTCTCATGGTCCCTGTCGTAGCCTATATATATTATCTATTCTCTGGCCGTCATATGTATCCAAGCGAGCAGATTTCTCTAAATTCATTTTTCACGTAAGGAAAGAAAGAGGGTCGGCCAAGGAGAAAAATGATTGGAAGACCGTCGCCCACACGATGTCCAATACGAGGAAGAAATACAACAGAAGTTCTTGAGGTCGTTGGTTGATCGAGTTCCCTGGAGATCGTTATCTACTTTTTATCACTTCAGGTATAATTTTTGAACCCTTGTTTCCGCCATTGATTGGTTAGATCATGTATTAAACATGTTAATCTTACATTGATCGATATGCACACCAATATGCGGTACTGGGGATCCCCAGTTCCATCAATGGTATTGTGTGTATGATGGGCTGTTGATTATAAAATGAATCCATGTCCTGATACATCGGGTTGATGTTGTCTCCTTAAGAAACTTATAATGATTGGCTTATAATCCTGCAAGTGGATTATATAAGACATGAAAAATAAAGTTGAGTGGTACTACTTAAGGATAAAAGATGTCAATCAATATAGTTGTCAGTAACTTAATTTGATCGACGAACATTCGATATCTTAACATAGGGAGACGAACATGCATATAATAAGAATGAGCCCATAAACTTAATTTAGGATTAGGAATGTAGTGCAATAATATATTTTTAGTGCACCGAGGTATTTTTAATGGTCCTGGCTTGTTTGTTCGGGCTGAACATCGGATACCCAGATCCGTTAGAAGACCTAACCCTAATTTCTCCTCATGGTCCCAGTCGGAGCTTATATATATCCTTATTCTCTGGCCGTTATATCATATCAAAAGCGAGAGGCTTTCCCTAAATTCGTATTTCATGTAAGGAGAGAAAGAGGGTCGGCCAAGGAGAAGAAAATGTTGGAAGATCGTCGCCCATACGACGTCAAATCCTAGGAAGGAATACATGCAGAAGAACTTGGAGTCGCTAACTGATCAAGGTTGCTGAAAACGTTCACTAGTAATCTCTATATACGTTTAGATATGATTATATATTAATAGGTATCATATGATTACTTATATACTTATATAAATATGTCTTATAGAAATATATTTATATGTACGAATATATTGTTATTAGTATAATAGTATTTTATGAGTGCTTATTTTAATAAATATATGTATACATAGATAGCTTTACAAAGAATTATTTTATATATAAATATATTATTTATAATGCTATAATACTTGAATGTTATATAAATTACGGAGTATGATATTTTTATAGATATTAATAAAATCTTTAATTTCTTTATTATAGGACCGTAAGGCAACTCTGGGGGTGAATACAGTACAATGGAATAATCTATCCAATTAAAAGTATATGCACAGTAAAGGCAGTTACTAACTAATAACGGTAAATAAAGTTAGAGTAGTAAAGTTGAGAGATAGCAAACACAAACACCGAGATGTATACTGGTTTTCCTCTGAGAGGACTAGTCCAGTCCCGAGAACTCTTGCTCGGAGTTTTATCCACTATAATCACCAATGGTGAATCATAACTTTGATCCGAAGGCTTTCCACTTCTTTACAATCACAAGATTTGATACAAAGGGTTGTAACTTTACAGCAAGAGATAAAACTTGCTGAACCAAGCTCTTTTAACTCTGATAGACATCTAAACCGAGATCGCACTTGGCACTTAGAAGTCTAGGGAGTTAATCTTGGAGATGGGATGGTTAAAGCTCAGGGTATAGCTCACTAGAGGATTGAAAGATGAAAAGAAGATAAGATGCTCTTGATGTGAAAGTCCATGCCTCTTTATACGTTATACTCAAACTGAGTTCGGCCAAAATTCGATCTGGAAATTTATATATTTCAAATTTGGGGCCATAAAATCAGGAATTTCATAACTGATCATTTTTTCAAAAATAGACTGACCGAGTATGGTCCGAGTTCGACCAGTCTTTGGCCCAAGTTCGATTTTGCTTATTTTAGATTGGTCCAGGCTTTGGTTCAGGTTAGTTTTGGTCTGATTTTGGGTGGATAGGTTTTAGGCTTGTTTGAGCAGACTTGAGTATTTCTAGTTGCCAAGTACGACTCGATGTACATAAGTCATATAACCATAAATATTAAATATATATCAAACTAAGAGCATTTGATGACGCCAAACTTCTGAAGCGTTCTCTAACTAGAAGATGCCTTCTTTGGCTGAACCAGCAAAATCCTCGAGTGCGAGGCTCCAGAGATGTCATAGGAAGTTCAGAAAAATCTTCTAATATAACGCCGTCTTTGGATCTTCATCATTTCTTCTTTGTATATGTCAATGATTGTCTTGCTTATTTCTTTCTTCAAGTACATGCTAGATGAATAAAGCAATATACAGAAGAAAATATTAAAGCATTAATGCATATCTGGACAATGTCGAGTTTAAGTAGAAGTTACTGTAGCACACATTTCTCGAATATACTAATAATAATATGTTAAATAATAATGTGTAAACCTTTAGGATTTATACACCAATAGGGGAATATTAGATCTTTAGTACTCAATGAAGCTTATTCTAGGATTTGGAGCCATGGTTAAGCTATTAGAAATTTTTTGGAAATTTTTTGTAATTTTAATTAATTAAAACCTATTTTTCTAGGACTTCTAAGAATTTTTTTGGAAAACCTATAAACCAAATTTTACCCTAAATATTTTTTAGGGCTTACTATTCAGTTATATATTTTTTGATTTTTCTTATAATTTCTTGATATTTTTATATATTTATTAGGAGTTATTAAACTAAAACGGAGCTCAAAACTGTTTCTGATTAATAAACTAAAAGAATTACACCGTCAGCAACCCCCGGGCCCTCCCGTTAGCCTCCTGCAGCCAACAGGTTGGGGTACGCCTGTCAGCGACCGCGGGCAGGGATGCTGGTGCAGCTTGGGCTCCCGAGCCAAGCCGAACAGAACCTAGCCGAGTCCGAATTTGACTCGGACTAGACGGAGTCAAGCTGAACCGAATCGAGACCGTTCGATCCCAAGTGGGAATGCTCGGATGCTCTCCACATATCCACGTGAGCCGCGTCTCCCTCTGCCTTCTCGCTCTATATATAATAGTATAGTTAGGGTTTTAGTTAATCTGCCGAATTAAGGAGAGAGAGAGAGAGAGAGAGAGAGTTTCAATACCACATTTCTAGATGAGAGTATTTTGTCATTTAGTATATCTATTAATTTAGTAATTAATATTTATTTATATTATACTATTTATCTAGATTGTGCTTGTGCTATTTAATTATTTGTTAGTGGGCTAGCCTATATTTATTGGACTTGTCTTAGTGGACCCATTAGTTAGACATGACAATATTTTGAGGCCAACATGAGACCAAGTCTATTAGACCCCAAGTCCATTAGACCCTCTTCATTAGTTAATTGAGGAGATTAGTTTAATTTTTAATAGTTTAGAGTCTTTCCAAAATAGCCCTTCCTAATTATCCCTCATAACTAACTAATGGAGGTACATTAGGCATTTGTTGTTGCTTGAAGGAGAAAGAAGAGGGGGCGGCCATTTAAGGCTCTTTATTCTCTCTCATCTTCATTAGTTCATTCCAATTAGATCCCCAATTGCGTTCTTTCCCAAATTAATTTATCCTTCCATAAATTTTACCTAATTCACAACCATTCCCTCTCAATTTCATCATCAAAGTAGCATTAGAGCTTGTATTGCAATGAGCACTTGAAGAAAGAGGAATTGACAAGAAGATCGTGTCCTAATTGTGTCCATTGAACATTTCATTGGGAATCCATCTTCCAATAGGTAAATTTAGAATCCAACCCTTAATTGAGACACTAATTTATGTATTTAACCATTAGGAATCATACCTTGGCTTAAGGCTACCCATAGGATCAAGAATTAGGTCCATATGACTTGTATTGTGAAAGTTACATGGTGATTTATGTCCAATTAGAAAGGATTACCAGATTGACACATCAATTGTGTGTCATGAGATAATTATATCTAATTAGACTTAGATCGGAGCTGTGGGGCTAGGTACGTGTCCATAATTGGATACGAGTAGAGCGTATCATGGTAATTGTGATACGATGTGATACATGGCTCATTTATAGGTGATTTGTGTTAATACCTTTCAATTTCCTTTGTAACAAGTTTATTTAGTTGTATTATCATGTTTATGATATGTACGTATGGGTAATATAGAGATTTGGAGGTTTTGGCATTCCAATTGGGTACGTATCATAGTGTATCATAGATAGCATGTCAAGTATTTGGTCTAATGTTTCTATTGTGTGTGTGAATGTGTGTGCGCTATATAGATATATATGTATATAGTATATATATTTATGTAAGTGTTAACATATATATATATATATATATGTGTGTGTGTGTGTGTGTGTATGTGTGTGTGTGTGTGTGTATGTGTATGTGTGTGTGTGTGTGTGTGAGTGTGTGTGTGTTCGGTCATGCATACATCTTAGTGTTGTGTGATAGTGTTGACTGTGAACGAGGGGAGGAGTGTATAGGTGTAAGTGTGTCTGATGTTGAGAGGGAAGATAGAAGAAGTAGCAGCAATGCACACTCGTGCACTGCCAGGAACTACTAGGAGCAGCAACAGCAGCTGCTTATAGCAGTATCAGTAGTAGCTAGGAGCAGCAACAACAACTGATTATAACAGTACCATCATCAGCTAGGAGCAGCAACAACAGCTACATATAGTAGTACCATCAGCAGCTAGGTGCAGTAGCAACAGCATGTACCAGGGGTACTTGGGTATGGGGTACATATCTGAGATGATGTGCACTACAGGTTAGCTAGAGTGCAGTGGGTAGAACTTGCTTGGGTATGCACTAGGGGGAGCCTGGGAATCATATACAACATGAGCAATAAAAATAGGACCACACAGTAGAGTGAGGGGTTCAGTAAATTATAAGGATTGGGGTGTAGGTGAGGATATGGATGTTATAAACTCCATCCAGTTGTGAGGTGCATTCAGCTATGAAGTAGAGTAGGGTGATCACTGATTTGATCAAAGGTGCTCGAGATCTTAATAGAAACAACAAACATTAAGTGAAGGTAAGGGGAGTTAACAGGCAGCCAAGGAGTGGAGCACAAGTGGTAGCTCCAACTGCAGGATTTAAAGATAGTGAAGGGTTATTGTGCAAGCTAATACACAGACAGTGGGGTATGCTTAACATGGGTATAGATGTATCACTTAGTTTGGATATTTACTTAGTTTGTGGTAGTTAATCAGAGTGTTGGTAGTGAGGATAAAGAAGAGTGAGATAGTGTGTTAGTATATAATTTGGTATCATGTAACTCATAGATACTTGAGATCAAGATACTAGGCTACCAAGATGTAGCTAAGGAATTAATTATGGATAGGTATCCATGATACCAATTTATACTAGTTAGTATAGGTATTTGATAAGGTTTTACCTATATACTAAGGTAATGACCTAGTATAACTACTATAAATTAGTGTTAGCTAGTTAATAGCTCATAGGAGTCTAATACTTTAGTGTAGACCTAGAGTTGGCCAAGTTTGACTTAAAAGTCAACCTTGACATAGCTTGACTAGTGAGACCTAGTATAGACCTATAAAATCATCTTTAGTGTATTTTGCCTTATTTCTTACTTCATTACACCAAATAACATGATATTCATATTTAGGTATGTACGACACCAACTCGGATACCGAGATATACCATTTTCTTAGGACCACAGGCAAGTACATTCTCTGATAGTTTCCTTATTATATAGCATATATATTTCATGTATTTAGTATTAAAATATTTGATTCTTGATACGATAGTTTTACGGATTGTATACGTGAATTTTGGTCAGAAGATATTATTGTCGTGGTTACTCAGTGATCGTCATATCATTCTTCGTGATTACTTAGTGATTACCATGATATCTTAGTGATTATATAGACCGTGATCATTACCACGACCCATACCCGATGTAGGGGCACAAGTATGTGGGTACATTCAGCCAACTCCGTAGTATCGGCGGTAAAGCGCTATCTAGGTCTACTATACTATCTAAAAATAATGATTCATAATATATAATGCCATTTTAATATCAATATGAATACTCAATCAGAAGAATCTATAAGGGAGAAACAACACACGAATATGATATAAAAGAATTCAAAAGAAGTCTAGAAATATACATCTCAATTCTCCATCAATAAGTCAAAGAGTCTAGCCATACTTAAAAATAATTTGAGTCTCAAAAATAATATATCAATGTCTCAAAGATGGAAACAAATCCAGTCGAAAATAAAAATACTAAACTAGCTAAGTCACTACCAGTTATATCTTCTCTATGGGGATTGGCTCTCCTGAAATATATATCGCTCGCTCATCTCGGTCTCTCGCTCCCAGGTACTCTCTCCTGGCGAGTGATGCCTCCATGCGACGCGTACCAAAGGAATCGTCTGGTTTCTCATCACCTTCTCTCTCCGATCCAGAATCATAACTGGCTGCTTTGGATAGCTAATAGTAGGGCCCACCTCTATCTCCGAGTGATCCAACACATGACTGGGATCTACCACGTACCGTCTCAGCTGTGACACATGAAACACGTTGTGCACTCCCTCTAATGCAGGTGGTAAGTCTAGTCTGTATGTAACTGCACCGACCCTCTCAAGAATACTGAAAGGTCCGATGAATCGTAGACTAAGCTTTCTGCCTCTACCGAAACAAATTGTGCCACGTGTTGGAGAAATCCTCAAGAAAAAAAGACCGTCAACCTAGCACAAAACACAACTATAGTACTCTAACAAAACAAACAATCAATCACAGGCAATGCAAAACAAAAATCTATACCTCAAAATCCAAAGGTTTTCAGTGGCTATCGGCCCAATACCGTTGCCTGTCCTATGCCACTCGAAGACTATACCTGATGAGCTTCACCTTCTCAACTGCATCCACTACCATCTCTGGTCCCAATAAAGCTCTCTCACTAATAGTATCCCATGATAACGGAGTGCGGCATCTCCATCTATACAATGCCTCAAATGGTGATATCTCGATACTGGCTTGGTAGCTGTTGTTGTATGAAAACTCTACCAAGTGAAGGTGATCCTCCCAAGAACCTCCAAGATCCAAAATACATATGTGTAGGATATCCTCGAGAGTCTGAATAGTCCTCTCCGATTGTCCACCAGTCTGAAGGTGATATGCGTACTGAACTTCAGCTGAGTGCCCAAGCTAGCCGGCAAACTCCTCCAAAAGTGGAACGTGAAGCGACTATCCCGAACCGAGACTATGCTCACAGAAATACCGTACAATCTGACTATTTGGCGCACATACATCTCCGCCAGATTCTTCGTAGATGTACCCACTTTGAATGGCAGAAAGTGGGCTGATTTGGTCAACCTGTCCACGATGACCTAAATTGCATCTTTACCTCCTGGAGAACGCGAAAGACCTAAAACAAAATCCATGGTCACATGCTCCTATTTCTACTATGGAATAGGTAAAGGCTGAAGAAATCCTCCTGGCCTCTGTCTTTTTGCCTTTACCTCCTGGCAAACCAAGCATCTGGATACGAAGCTAGCTACCTCCCACTTCATACCATACCACCATACATGCTCTCTTATGTCTCTATACATCTTGTTGGCACCTAGATGCATAGATTACTGAGATCGATGTGCCTTCTGCAGAATCTCCTCGCACAATGCTCCACTCGGTACACACAATCTGGTACCGTACCACAATAATCCATCATCTGCGATACTGAAGTCTTCTGCCAACCCGATCTAGACCTGTGCTCTGATGCTCCTCAGAGACTCATCCTCGTACTATCCGACTCCAATCTGGTCTATCAGCTCTGACTATACCTGAAGTCCCCACATCTGTGTTGTGACTCCAGGAACCAATACCTCAATGCCTAAACTGTCAAGATCGACCAATAATTGTCTGTCTCTCGTCAAGTACATAGCCATGGGATACCTGCTCAAGGTATTCGTGACTACGTTGGCCTTCCGTGGATGGTACTGCAAAGAAATATCAAAGTCCTTCATCAACTCCAACTATCGCCAATGCCTCATGTTGAGCTCTTTTTGTGTAAACACATACTTCAAGCTCTTGTGGTCTGTGAAGATCTCTACTCTCTCCATACAAGTAGTGTTTCTATAATTTAAGAGCAAATATGACTGCTGCCAAATCTAATTCAGGGTAGGATAATTCTTCTCATACGAGCATAATTGCCTGGAAGCATAGGCAATCACCTTCTCGTTCTGCTATAACACACAACCCAAACCCTTACCTGATGCATCACTATATATGGAAAATCCTCCTGCTCCTGATGGTAATGTCAAGATTGGAGCTGTA
Organism: Iris macrosiphon; assembly: GCA_036927795.1. Classification (NCBI taxonomy): domain Eukaryota; kingdom Viridiplantae; phylum Streptophyta; class Magnoliopsida; order Asparagales; family Iridaceae; genus Iris; species Iris macrosiphon. Next base: position 61,121,999 of record JAYESA010000016.1, read on the forward strand.
GTCAACCTCTTCTTCAGATCCTCAAATATTGACTGACAATCCTCAGTCCAGACGAACTCCACGTCCTTCCTGGTTAGTCTAGTCATCGGCTTTGCAAGTCTGGAAAAGTCTTGAACAAACCTCCGATAGTAGCTTTGCCAATCCAAGGAAACTTTTGATCTCTGTTACTGAACTCGGGGTAGACCATGATTCAATTATTAAAATCTTCTTTGGGTCCACTGAGATGCCATCTCCTGTAATAACATGCCCGAGAAATTCAACCTTATCAAGGAAGAACTCACACTTTGATAGCTTGCCATACAGCTTATCCTTCTTGAGGGTTCCCAGAACTATCCTCAAGTGCTGCTCATGCTCCTCTGGGGTCTTCGAATATATCAAAATATCATCAATAAAGACTACAGCAAACTGATCTAGGTACAGATGAAATACCTTGTTCATCAGGTTCATGAATACTGTCGGGACATTGGTCAACGGCATCACCAAGAACTCGAACTGCCCATAACGAGTCCTGAAAGCTGTCTTTGGGATGTCTTCCTTTTTCACTTTCACTTGGTGGTACCCCAAACTTAAGTCTATCTTTGAGAAAACCTTCGCTCCGCTTAACTGGTCAAACAAATCATCAATCCACGACAACGGGTATTTATTTTTCATAGTGAGGTTGTTAAGTGCCCTGTAGTCGATACACATGCGTACCGACCCATCCTTCTTTCATACAAAAACTACCTGATCACCCTAAGGTAATGAAATAGAACGCATAAAGACCTTATCTTGCAACTCATCCACCTGCTTTTTCAACTCTGTCGTTCGCTGTTGTTTACTCTATAGACGTGCTGAGATATTGGCTCTGCACCTGGCACCAGATCTTTAGAGAATTCCACATCTCTGTCCAGTGGCAACCCCGATAACTCCTCTGGAAAGATATCCATGAACTCTGTAATCTACGGATGTGGCGGCTCTTGCTATTCTATTAAAGCTCCACAGAAATCGACTTCGCTCTGCCCTGTTGCTCCCCTGACGAACTCGAACTTCGACTCTCCTAGCGACTTAAATAAATCTTTGCCTCTACGATAATCGATACTAGCATGATGCCTACTCAACCAATATATCCCGAGTACTATATCGTAACTCGGAAGTGGTATTACGAGTAGACATACGCTCAACTCTCGGCCTTCCAAATAAACTTTATGGTTCTTGCAAATATTACTGACCAGGATAATACCACCCCCGGTCGTGATCTTGCAAGTCCTCGCCAATGGTTCAAACTCAAGACGATGTCTCAGAGCAAAAGATACAGATACGAAACTATGAGAAGTACCAGAATCAAATAAAGCATGAGCTGGAAAGGAATCGAGATAAACTGAACCTGAGATGACATCGCCAACCGGCTCCTCCTACTCGACAGTTAAGGAAAAAGACCACCCCTGTCACTGAGCACCTCTCTGCTGCTAATGCTGAGCAAACTGCAGATGCTGCGGTGGTAGAGGTCCTCTTTGTTGTCCCGTTGGTGGTCTAGCGGGTGCACTAGTACCTGACCTCCGCCCTGAGCTGGATGAGTTAGGACTTTATGACAATCCCTCAACTGATGATCTCCCGATCTGCAGAATAAGCATTAGCCTAGTCTCATCCTGCATGCTTCCCATCCGTGTCCTTGCTTCTTACAAAAAGTGCAAGGAACTACTGCCCTCTGGATCTAGTGCATCTGTTGTGGCGCCGCTCTACCTGGCCCGTGATACTACTACCTCGGATGTTGATAGTGCCTTTGGTGCTGTTGCTAGAAATGAGGCCTCTTCGCTGGACCCGTGTTGGTTCTGGATCCTCCTGTGTCCCTCGGCCTCTTAGAGCTAAGCTCTAAGTCATCCTCTGCTCCCAGTGCCTGTTTGAGAATCCCCTCGAAGGTGGCGGTAGGATCTCAATTCGTTTGGGATTTGACTTTTTGGTTCAGGCCCTTCCTAAACTTCCTAGCTCTATCTTTCAGGTTCTGCCCCTCTATGAAGCGACCTAGTCGGTAATACTCCGTCGCATACTCATCCAGCGACATACTTCCCTGGATGAGGTACTGGAACTGGCTCTTTTAGTATGTCAGAGCCACATTTGAGAAGAAATTCTCCTTGAAAAGCTCTTTGAAAGCTTTCCAAGTGAGTCCTGGTACTGCAATCCTGGGGTCTGTCTTGAACCATGTCAAAGCAATATCGAACATCATACACCCCGCTGCCTCTATCTATAACATCTTTGGAATCTGCGCCAGCCGCAGGTTATGCTCGATACCCTCGATCCAATCATCCATATAAAGGATCTCCTCTGTGCCTCTAAAGTCCTTTGGACCTATTCTCTTGAAGTCTATGATGGTACCCAGCCTCGACTGCTGAGGAATAAACTAAGGTGGTGCCGTCTGTGGCTGGACTGTGGAAGCTCTCTCAACTGCTGCAAGTACGATCTGGTGAGCATTCTCCACGCTCTATCGTAGGACCTCTGACTGACGTTGTTGCGCCTCTATCATCTCCGAAAAGAGCACGAATATTTGCATCTGATCAACTGCAGGTGGTGGGGGTGGAAGATCCCCGAAAACTTTTTGTGCTGTCCTCGGTACTGGAGGTGTAGCACCTCTGAAAGCTGTTGCAGATACGCCCTCCTCGACTGGTGAAGCCGACCTCCTGAATGTAGGTGATGGACCATCGTCTGAGGGTACTGCCCTCATGGGTGATAAAGTGACTGATTGTGCTGTCGCGGCACCTGGGCGCTGGAAACGCGTCTTCGACGGCATCCTGAAGATAGATTGAAATAAGGAATCAATATTGAATATGATACGATATCATCAAAGAAGGACATAATTTTATTCAAAACAAGGTAAATATTCAATAGATAAGGATTGCAAAATAGATATTAGAATTTTTTTAGTTGTGATTGAGTAAACTCTCAGCCTAAATCATGTTTTCTAAAGCAGGCTAGTAGCAGTATTCTAGACGAGCACAACTATGATATGACACTACTTGCGAATCTAGACTTGCATGGGCCACCACTAAAAATGTGTCATGTACCGTACCCGGATATTCGGGCGCGAGTACGTGGTTACGCCCAGCCTACGCCACAACATCGATGATAGAACGCTGTCTGGGTTATTTCTAACTATCTAACATCTCAACAATATAATATGGTACCTGTCAATCATCTCAACTCCAAACGAAAGAACAATATGGTATCTCACAAGTATAACTATTCTCAATAACAAAATAAACTAAGAAAGATAAAATACGAATGGAATAGTGAAGGAAAGAATAAGATACAATCAACAATCTGAAATAATATACAAACTATGAATCTTAACAATATAATAGTCTAATACAAGCCAACAAAAATAACTAGACCTCATCGGGCTCTGCAACTAAGTCCTCCTGGTCTATAGGAGTATCCTCTATAGGTACGCCATCCTGCGGCTCGTAGAATATGGAACATTGCTCTAAAAGTTAATCATCTAGAAAAAATATATCCAGTCAGGATTGGAGCAAAGTACATACCTCTGAAAGCAGTTTCAATAACATAATCGAGCATATAAAACAGATAATAGAAATGAAATACAAGATCACTAACATATGAATAAATGAACAATAGGTATACAGGTAATATACGAGAATATAGAACAACAATATGAATATCTCCAATATAATAAAATAACTGCAATGTAACTAATGTGCCTCAAAATACAAGTTTATTATGTGATCGGTTTGGGTGAACATGATCAATAAGGTAAGACGATTACAAGTGTGGTATGTAATCATAATGTACACGATAAATAATGGGGCTTTGATCACATAATCAACTACTACTCTTCCATCCCCAACTAATACCAATGGATCCAATCACGACATGCTACGAACACGAATATGACTACTGAACACGAGCAGTGGGTGTACACAAATATAATTATACTGAACACGAGTAGTGTGTGTACATGAATAAGCACACTGAATACGAGCAGTGTGTGAACATGAAATATAAAACAATACCCAATATACACGATAAAATACATGTACAGGAGTATCCGCTAAACACGGTAGGGGATAATATCTCCAGATGGGATCCATGTAGTATGAGTCTGTGAAATTACTGTGTCAGAATCAAGTATACAATTTTAGAAAATGTATATATACACTATTATGAATTGAAAACTATCAAAGAAATGTACTCGCCTGAAGTCCTGAGCAAGGTGTGTCTCTCGATAACCAAGCTGGTGTCACACAGACCTATATATGGTATGTTGCATCAATACAAGGTTCAAAAATAAAAATAAGTGAAATTGATGCAATGCTAAGTCATAAAGACATTTCTTAGTCTAACCGACTAATTCTAGGTTGTAAGAGTCGAACACTCTAATACTAGGTCAATACACTATGAAACTAAGCTATACTAGCTAATCTACGATACTATGAAACACACCAAATGTCGTATCCTAAGATATACAAGTTTCAATACATGAAAATAGTAATTTGCATATATATACAAGTCAATATATATAGTACTTAACTAATAAATGAAATAGGATACCTTGGCCTTGCACCAATGCGTATCACACTACCACACTCCAATCTCGATACTCTAACCCAATACCTTGGTATGGACCCAATACCTTGATATTACCTTGGTATCCCAAGGTAATTCAAAACCTCAACAATATAGCTAATACATATATAAACCCCCAATACTAATATACTAACATATACTAAGTACTATAATATATATCAATAACATACATAGATACTAACTACTAACATACATCATATACTAATACATACCTACTACCTATCATCAATACAACATACATACCTAGATATAGTTATTAGCTAATTAGTAGGTATATATATATATATATATATATATATATATATATATATATATATATATATTTATCAACATAACAAGTATATAACTAAATAATACACTATACTAACTAGTACTCTAACTCACTAAACTACTACCAACCCAACTAGACCAAATACCTCACCTGATACTGATACTGTGTATATATCTGAACTGATACAGTGCTGACCTCTCTGTTGCACTGATACCTGATACTGCACAGTGAGGTAATACTTGTGTTGGGTCCTGCAGACCAGGATGTTGATGAACTGATGAAGGCTTGCTGTGCTCGAGATGCATGTTGTTGAACTGAACTTCCTGTCTAAACTGTGTTGTTGGTCACTGCACAGTGCTCCCTGCAGTTGGCTAAACTAAAACTGTATATTGCGCTCGAAGATTGATCACTGCCCAAGCTGTTGTGCTTCGAGGTGTGGTATACTGCTTGCTTAGCTGCATTTGGTGACTGCTTTCTGCAGTTGGTCACTGTACCCCCTTGTGCAGCCCGAGCAAGGTATTGTAGTGGCTCGGGTTGATGCCACCGCACATTGCTTTTTTGATACTCCGCAGGTTCCCTGTTGATGCATTGTGCTGAAAACTGAAGGCACTGCTATTGCAATATGTTGTACCATGCTGCAATGCAAATTGCTCACTGCTGCTAAACAGCTTGCTTTAGTTGGCTAAACTTCTTTGCTCAGTTTATGTTGCCACTGTGCAGTTGCATTAAGGATGCAACTATTCCCTGCTCTTCAATGCATGAGCTGATAACTGATACTGCAAGTACCTCCTCTGTTTGCTGTAGTAAGGATACTGCTAGCCCTCATGCACTTGGCTGCTGAATCACACTGCTTCGAGGCACTGCAGGTTTGTTGCATTATTGAAGCTGAAAATTTTTGCACTGTACTATGCAGTTGATGCACTGGTGCTACTGCCATTGCTTGGTCGATTGCAGCACTACCTAACTGTAGTGAATGCTCAGAGTTGCTGCTCACTTGTAATGTAGTGGCTCGAGGTTGCACCTCCCTGAGTGCACTTGGCTGCAGACCTACCTATGTTGATGACTCTGATATAGAAATTATACCTTGATGCACACTGCATTGAACTGACTGCCATGCTCTGCAATGGCTTGATGCTGCACACATAGTGTTGAGGACTGCACGAGTTGCTGTGCACACACCTTGCACACTACCAGCTGATATGTTGCTCCTTCTCATACACACACTCACAAATACATAACAAACAACACATAACTATATATATACACTCTATAGGTATCACACACACACACACACACACACACATATATATATATATATATATAGCTATATGTTTACACCTATTTACTATATCACATAATACATAATCAAATACATATATATATCATATAATATATCATACATATATATATACACAAGCACACATAGAAATGAGGACAAATAAACAAACACGTGGAGTACACCGTACCCGTATCATACTCATTCTATGATACACTTGCGATACAACTCCACCACACAACCAAACTTATCCTGAAGGACACAAGCAAGTCTAAAACCACAAATATAAACAATACGAAGAGTTAATTTCATATATATGTGTTCGTGTCAAAATATGACATGCACAAAGCCCCGTGTCGGAGAAAAAAATCCCAAATTAACCCGTATCTCCAAATTATTGGGATACGGACTACACATATCCAATTATTGATACGATACTAGTCACAAACAAACATACACATATCATATTGATCTATTTGACCAATTGACAAATACCACATGTGCCAATCTCAGAATTCCCCCAAAATTGATACCAAAATACACATAACTTCCATCATAGGTCTCCTATGAACCTAAAACTAATTCCTATGGGTAGCCTATGCATGTGGGGAAATTTCTTATAGTTAAATCATATATTTAGAACCTACAACAAGAAGAAAAACAAAATATACCTATTGGAAGATGGATTCCTAATAAAAATTTCCAAATATGAAAATGTAACACCTCCTTATAGATCTTGGCCTCCTCCTTGTAGATCCTTGCTTTTTTCTTATAGATCCTTGTTGTAGTAGCCTTAATTGAGAAATAGGGAAGAAATTTAGGAAGAAATTTGTGAAGAAATTGGTGCAAAAATGATGAGGGAATAAAGGAATTTGCAAAGGGGAAAATGTAGATCTAATTACAATAGAAAAATAAAATGAGAGACACTCTCTTTCCTCCCTCTAATGGCTGGCCATATACCCCTCCTCAAGTCATATGAAATGTCCAAAACACCCCTTGGGGGCCTCTTATGAAGATATTAATTAAGGGAGAAGATTCTAGTCTAATGGTTTCACTAATTAATCCAACCTCTTAATCCATGGACCTAATTCTTGGGCTCAATCTAAACTAAACAAAAATATTAGGTTTATGCATTTATTAAATGGTTAGGTCCATTACACAAGTATAAAATAATCTAGCATCTAACAATAAATAATTAATACACATGCACAATATTTAAATATAATAAATCCTAAAATAAAATACCCATGTCAACTACCAAACTACCCTTCATTGAAAATGTGAGGGTGACAATCCTACCCACCTTAAAAAAATTCCATCCTCGAAATTAAAGAATAAGCTAACTATCAAAAGCAAACAATACAATGCAAGAAAGAATTATATGTCTTCAGAATATACCTCAATTCAGAATACTACCAAAAGCAAACAATACAATGCAAGCTAACTACCAAAAATTTTACCCTCTACGTTTTTGCCACGCCAGCTAGTATGGCTGTGATAAACTCTAGGTTCCATAACCAAGCCAGACGATTACCTTTCTCACTGTCCTTTTCAAAATATGTCATCAGAATATACCTCAATTCAGTCCAAAAAAATTGTCCTGATACAAGAATCAAAGTCAACAACGAACATCAAGAATCAAATTCAACAACGAACAAGTGAGAGTGAACGAAAAAAGTGGAAATAAATTTTAAAATAAAGTTTATAATAAGATTCTCAAGGGTCATCCTAGGAATCTTTCAAGAATCCTAATTTGTGATTGAGTATTCTCTCATCCTATTATCATATGTCCAATATCCTATCCTATCGCAGGCTCGCAGTAGTACAACAAAGTCGTTGCATTACCACGATATCGTACTAATTTGTGAAGCCTGACCTTCATGGGCCACCACAAAAATGTGTTACGACCCACACCCGATGTAGAGGCACAAGTACATGGGTACGTCCAGTCGATGCTGCAGCATCGACGATAGAACGTTGTCTAGGTCTACTATACTATCTAAAAATAATGATTCATAATATAAAATGTCATCTTAATATCAACATGAATACTGAATCACAAGAATCTATAAGGGAAAAATAGTGCACGAATATGATATAAAAGAATCCAAGAGAAGTCTAGAAATATACATCTCAATTCTTCACCAATAAGTCTAAGAGTCTAGCCATACTAAAAATTATATGTCTCAAAAATAATATAATAATGTCTCAAAGATGGAAACAAATCCAGTCCAATATAAAAATACTAAACTAGCTAAGTCACTACCAGTTGTGTCTTCTCTATGGGGACTGGCTCTCCTGAAACTCTCTGGGTCCTTGGTAAGTTGGACACCGGCTCTCCAAATTAATACTGGAAAATGTTATCCAATCAGGATTGGAGCAAAGCACATAAACTAACAGCAATTCCAATTAAATTGATAAAGACTATAAAATATTGAGTAATGAATATACATGATAAAAATATAATACTGGTAATATAAGGAAGCAGAAGAAACTTCAATCATAGTAAAATAATGAGAAGTGAGTAAGTAGGTGAATATTAGTCTCATCAAGTATAAGTTGGAATAGAAGAATAAAGTAAACTAGCTAAGTGTTTGAAATATTAGTTTATTGTGTGATCGGCTTGGGACAAGATCAGGCTATACCATATATGATTGTCTATGCACAAGTAAGGGTAAGGGATCAGTTCAATCACGTATGATTGACTATACACAAGTATAAGTAAGGGGATCAGGCCAATCATATATGGGAAGCTATGCACATGTGATACGATCAGGCTATACCCTGCGTGTGGTGAGGGTGAACTATGCACAAGTAGGTGGGGTATGTTCATATAATTAACTAATACTTCTTTCGTCTCCCGACTAGTATAGTGGATCCAACCATGACACGTTATGACACAGGATTCATAGTGCAGGGAGCCAACCTGCTCTTGAATAGGTGTCTATATATGTACAAGAATAACATAACATGTACAGGAATAATATGACATGTACAGGGTCCTCATGGAAATAATATCTTATGACAGAATACAGAATATACTAATATGTGTATCATCGTATCAGGCATCAATTATAACACTATAAAACTAATATTACAGTAATTATTAAAATAACAAAAATAGTCAGAGAATGTACTCGCCTATGGTCCAGATTAATAAATATCAAACTGTGTCCGAACTGGTGTCACAATGATCTATATATGATATAACAAGGTCAAATAGTATTTTGAAGTCAACAATATATTTAATTTACTCAAAACTAGGTTTATAGGTTAAAACTAGGTCACAATAGTCAAACTAGGTCAAATCTAGGTCAACACAGTCAAACTAAGCCATTTCTAGTTTCTAGGTAGATTTTACCTATTTGCAAGGTTTATAAAGTTATAATAGGTCTTAACAAGTCACTATTTAGTTTTAGGTATTAACTAGGTCAAAGTATTCAATATTAGTTAATACTAGGCCAATACTAGATTTCTAGGCTATACTAATAAGTTACTAACATATATTACCGTAATATATACATTTACCAATAATTTCTAGACATAACTTGGCCTATTGCTATTTACCTTACCCCGTATCACGGTATCTTAACTCGTACCACACATTTACCTAATACCTTAGTCCATATCTCAAATACCTTAACTATTAGTCAATACCTTAGTTCTAGGGTCAATACCATAGCTAAAGTAGATTTCTAGTCCATACTAGTCAATACCTTGCTAATATCTAAGTTTTTAGACTAATACCTTAGCCGTATCACCAATACCTCAACTATTAGACAATACCTTCTTAATACAGGTTTTTAATCCATATTAGTCAATACCTTAGTAATATCCAAGTTTCTAGACTAATATATTAGCTGTATCACCAATACCTCAACTATGGGTCAATACCTTGCTAATACTAGGTTTCTAGTCCATAATAGTCAATATCTTTCTAATATCCAAGTTTCTAGACTAATACCTTAGCCGTATCACCAATATCTCAACTATGTGTTAATACTTTGCTAATACTAGGTTTTAAAGTCATACTAATTGGTTTTGATATAATAATATTATATATACTATATAGATATACTAATATATACAATAACTTAGTTTAATACTTAATACCTAGCCAATACCTTAGTATTACCTCATTACTTAGCTATTACCTTCGTATTACCTCATTACCTAGCTATTACCTTAGTATTACCTCATATTCTAATTTTTAGACTAATACCTTAGCTAATACCATTACCTTGGCAAATACCCAATACCTTAACTCATACCTTGGTACCTAACCTATTACCCAAGATAGACACTACCCTTACCATGGTATCTTAATCCAATACCTAATATCATAACCTTACCTTAGTATCCTAGTATTACCACATACTAGTTCTAATATTTTGGTATCTTGGTATTCTAAATATCTTGATACAACCTAGGATACCACACTCTAATTTATCCCACACATATCCCACTTGTTTATACATGATGCCATGATATCACATTAGGTATTATATGATACCAACCCCCATGATACTAACCCATTACAACAACCTATATTTACCTTACGTCCAAGATACTCACCCTACTTTTGGCACTTGACATCTTGATATTGCCCATTACCTAGTTCTAATACCCAATATCTTAGTATCTTAACCAATATCTTATTTTTCTAGATACTTACCCAACTAACTCTAATACTTATACTTGATACCAAATATGATACCTTACTCAAGCCCCAATACTCACTTACACTCACTCATGATAATTGAATGTCATGATAGCAATATCCTTATGGTAACCAAGTATCACACTAGTAACTTGCCCCAAACTCTAATACCTTGACACATAACTTACCTATAATTGGCTCACTTGATAACCACTTGTATCAACACTAATACACACACTAACTAACACCTATCGCCTAACACTTTTATATATATATATATATATATATATATATATATATATATATATATATATATATATATATATATATATATATATATATATATATATATATATATATACTTGACAACCTATGTTACCTACGCTCACTTGATATCCATACTACATAGGCACATAGGATACACAAAATGCCTATGTCGTACAATCCGTTCTCTACTTGTAACCAATACTGTACCTATTAGACCTATTCAATAAATTGTAGGGTTAAAGTATGGCGTAGCCCTTCATATTATCTTTTTGAAACTTCAAATGGATCACGTTTTCATGTCCGAAAGCTCCAGAAATCGTGAAAATACCGAAACACATTCTCCTTTCAGATACCTGACACTCAAACAGTTTTACAGAAACTTTTATAATAAATTTAGCCTATTAATTTATATATATATAAAACTAACTTCGATACAGTTCTTTTAAAAAAATGGGAGACTCATCGGAGTCTTGAGTTAGGAGTTATGATATTTCTAAGTTATTATGGCTGCTAAAAATAAGGCTGAATACTATGACAAATTTGGATTATTTTAGACAAAAGAACACATGTATACACACAATTTAACAAATCTACCAATACGTATCATGGCGTATCATTATACGAACTCTACATGTCCAATTTTTGATACAAGAACACCTTTACACCATTAAATAAGAATTAATAGTCCTTATTAGGACACAATACACACACTCAATGGATACAATTAGGATTTTCCCCAAATTCAGCCCCAAAATTATGACACCAACTAAAATCTACCAAATTGAGGGCTCCTAGTGCCTAGATCTACTATTGGTAAGTCAAATCTAACCATGAGAAGGTTCCTACATGACCAAGGGCTGTTTCTAACCATGAATTTGATAAAATTGAGATAATTACCTAGTATTTTGGTAGCCTCGTTGAAGAATTCTGAATTTGGACACGGAAGAGATAAGTTACACACGATCTTCTAGCAAGCTCCTCTCCTATGGATCTTCTTAACTCTCTAATGCTCTAGGCCTTCATGATGGTGAGAATGAGTGGAAATGAGAGTGGTTGGAATAAAATTTGTGGAGAATTGGTTTGCTTGGGAAAGAAGAAGCTTTGGAGAAGATGGAGGCTAAGGAATGAAATAAAATGAATGTATGAGCCCTAAATGGAACTATCTCTTATAGTAAGGTTTGGTCATGCCAAAATATCAAGTTTGTCCCTCTCCATTTGTCATGAATGGAATCTAATTAACTAAAAGAATGAATCCCTACAACTAAGAGGAGTATTCTCTTCATGACAACTAAATTTAATTAATTCTAATTACTAAAGTCATAACTAACAATAATTAATACTTATTAACACTAATTAATAATAATTAACACTAATTGGCTAGCCACTACTAACACTAATATAATTCTAAGCAATCACTAATATAAAATAATATATAAAAAATTTAACAGCATACAAAATTAACAAAATACCCCTATGGTGGAAAGTGGTAGTTACAATCCTACCTCCCTTAGAAAAATTTCGTCCTCGAAATTTAAGGATGGAAGTAGACACGAACTAAAAGGATAACTCATGGTCTAGAAGATAATCTCTTCTCCTTTCTTCTAATTGGTTATAATCTATTCATCATAATCCAGGCTATAGTCAAACCCTCATCTTACCATGGTCCAAGAAAGTCTTACCTATAATCATACAATATACAATTCTTTGAAAAAGAGCATTGACACATGCATAGTTTTGGTCTCTATCTGTTATGATATTGCAGTCTTTATAAAGGGTATACTACTCACTATACTAACTATATTGCACAAAATTACTAAAGCAACTATAAGATAGTAAGGAATAAATTAAATAAATAGATGGAAAAAGGATAAGAAGAGAGAACAAAACTTGCTAACCCATCAACCTGTAGCATCGGTCGCTCGATCGTCATCGCAAAAGTTCTGCCCTGCTGCAGTTTCTCCCTCTGATGATGTTGGATATTTACGATACCATAGGTGGCCTAGCTAGACTCCTTACTTATCTCTGACACTTACTCCAGTTATTCACTAAACAACAATCTAGCCAAAAATACTTAATATCAAGGGGTTACCATTTCTAATACTAATGATATACTATGGTTCTAGGCAATGGATACACTTAACTCTCTGGCACGTATCACTTAGGATACTATATTAAGACTTCTAAGGTACTATCTATATGATACCTATCCAAATTTCTGGCACTATCAATCACATGGCACTAACTCCTATACATGACACTCATGGGATACTCTCATACTGTCACAATCTGCACCCGGTGTAAGGATACAAGTCGGAAATAACGCCCAGCCTACGCCGCAGAATCGGCTGTAGAACGTTGTCTGGGTAATCTATCTAGTAATATAAAGAACCACCAACAATACAATATACTCAATCACAGATCTAAGATAGAAAATGAGCACAAATAAGATAAAGAATAGAAATAGTCACATACAACTCATGAGTCTAAAATAATACATCAATGAGTCTGAAAGAATGCTAACAAAAAGCTGAAGACAAATCCTGTACAAGAAATACTAAGAAGGTACAAGTCCCGGGTCATCTGTCTTAGTCGGGATAAGTCTCTCCAGAGCCAGGGTATCTGACTCTATATCCACAACATCCTGGGGTCCATAATGTGTAGGATACCACTCCTTAGTGTCATCTAAAAAAAATATATCTAGTTAGGAAAGGAGAAGAGTACATCCCTAACAGCAGTTCTAATCAATGATAAAAACTATATAATAGTAAATAGATGTGATATACAAGATACACAATAGATACGAGAGATATACAATAAGAAAAAACTGGAATGAATACAATAATGAACAATATGACAATGAACAAAAATACTAATGACTAAGTGTGTGAGTACTAGCTTTAACATATAATCGGCTTGGGAACATGATACAATATATATGGCCTGACTAATCAAACGTGCCAGATATAATTAACACTATTCAATGAACAATACTTGATACAATGAGGGTATGATCACATATCTACACTAAAGTACTGCCCACCCTCGACTGGTATAATAGATCCAACCACGGTACGCTATGGTACAAGATTCTCCAAGAAGATAGCTAGTCTTCCCGAGAATCAGTGTCTGTACATGTATAAGATAATCATTCAAACAATGCTTGCACAAGATACACCATATACCAAGGAATAACATCTCATGACGAGATCCGGATATACCAATCCGTGTAACCATCATGTCAAGAGAACATGGATATCTACATTAGATATAATGAACATAGAGGATATCATAAATAAGAAACTATCAGAGAATGTACTTGCCTGAAGTCTAAAGAATAGTCTCACAGATGTCTCATACAGTGCCTCGAAGACCTAGATATGGAATACAACATCAATACAAGGTTCTGGAAAGAAAAATAAGTTAAACTAGTCAACTTCTAGGTCAACAAGTCAATTCTAAGTCAAAAGTCTAACTAGGTCAACTCTAAGTCAACTATGGTCAACTATAGTCAAACTATGGTCAACTATGGTCAAACTATGGTTAATTATCTATTTCTAGGTTGCATAAGTCTAACACAAAAATATTGGGTTCAAATACTAAAGTCTGGGTTATAAAAACTACATCTTAGGATACTACGATACCGTATCTCTGGATACGTAAATCAATAGGTAAAATATTACATATAAATATCAAACAATTATTAATGAAAAAAATCCTCATTACAAACATTAAATAGATGCCTTGGTTTTGAACCAACTTGGTATCACAACATTAAACCATAAACTTGATACCCAAACCCAATACCTTGGGTATTCCCAAATACCTTAATACTTACCTTGGTATCTCAAGGTAATATTCAATACCTTACTTATACTAACTACCCGTAAATATATATACTAACAACTAAATATTATACATGTAGTATACTAAAACACAATTAAAAAGTTAGGAACATATATACGTATATATTAATTACTATATATATACACATATATATATCTATTATATTTAAATATCCAATATTATTTAAAACTGCAAAACTGTCATAAAAAGCCGCTGTCCACTGTCGCTGAAACTACCGATACTGCTGATACTCTGCTGTTTTTATGACAGTTTCTGCTGCTGTCACTAAACTGCTGCAGCTGTCTCTCGCTATTGCTGCCTATGTTGTTGCTATTGCTGCCTCTGCTGTTTCTATTGCTGTCTTTGCTGTTGTCGCTAATGCTCTTATTGCTGCTGCTGTTGGCTGCTGTCGCTAATGCTCTTGCTGCTGCTGTTGTGTGCTACTACCGCTGCTATTTTGGTGACGCTGACCGTTGCCAAAGATCCATTCTCTTCCTCTATCTCTTATATATATATATATACCCCATATATATAATATATATATATAATACCTAATATATATACTAAAATATGTATATAATTATAACTAATAAATATACGCGCCCACATACTCCTCTCATACATATATATATACATAATAACTACATAGTAATATACACATACATAGTAACATATGTATAACAACACACATACGTATATATAATCATACACAATATATAACATACATCATATAAATATAAATATAACAACATATAAATATCTACTTAACATATACACATCTATACATATACAATATATATACATACACTACACTATTAAATAGCTCTTACATATGTAGAATAATAGCTACATACAATATACATAAATAGATACATAGATCTAAGACACAATAATACATAAATATAAATATACCACAATATACGTATACACATATTTATAATTATACCTCACAATGACTAAGAATACAAGAGAAATAGATCTACAATTAAATTGTACAAACGCATGGATCGTATCACCCCGTATCCCACTAGATCTAGGATACGCATGCGACACGAGTCCACCACACATCCAAACGTACCCCGAAGGACACGAGCAAGTCTCAAATATTATTTATGAACAATACAAAGAGTCAAACACAAATCTACGTATCTGTGTCAAAATGTGACATGCTCAAAGTCCCGTGTCGGAGGAAAAACCCTCAAATCAACACGTATCACCAATTATTTGGATAAGACCTACACGTACCTAATTATGGATACGACACTAGCCCCAAACACACAAGCACATGCCAAATTGATCTATAGGACCAATTGACACACACAACAATTGTCAATCTCGAAATTCCTCCAAAATTGACACAAAAAGTACCATAACTTTCTCAATAGGCCTCCTATGAACAAAAAACCAAATCCTATGGGTAGCCTATGCATATGGGTTGATTTCTCATGGTTAAATATCAGATTTAGAACCTAAATTAAGGAGAAAAACTAAATTGTACCTATTGGGAGATGGATTCATAATGCTACCTCCAAATATGATAAAATTGGCCTCCAACTTGTAGATCCTTGCTCCTCTTTGTAGATCCATGCTTCCTTCTTCTAGATCCTTACTCCACTAGTCTCCAATGGTGATTTGGAAAGGAATTGGGATAAAATTTGGTAGGAAAATGAAGTAGAAATGAAGGAATTTGGTTGAGGAAAATTCTAGATCTAGTTTTCAAATAAAAAATGAGAGAAAAACAAATTCCTCCCCTCTTTAATAGGCCGGTCCCTCTTTCCCCTTCCTCAAGTCACTATGTAATGTCCATTATACCCCTTGTGGCCTCTCATAAAGAAATAATTAAGGAGGGAAGCATCTAGTCTAATGGTTTAATTAATTTAATCCTCCTCCTAAACAATGGGCTTTCTAAATGGGCTCAAATCTAACAATTAATACATGTTGGTCCATGAGTTTAAACTAAACTAGTTAGGTCCACTAACACAAGTCCAAAAAAATAACTAACATCTAACAATAATTAAATAATACAACAAATAATTATTTATCATATACAATATTTAATTAAATATAAAATTACTAAAATACCCTTTCCTAGAAAATATGGTAGTGACAAGTCTACCCTCCTTAAAATAATTTCGTCCTCGAAATTCAAAGACGAAAACTACCCACAGAAAATAATAGAACATAACAAAAGGACATAACTAAAGAACAGAGCTAACTATGAAAGAACATAACATAATTAGGAAAGAACATACCTGAAGACACAAACAAATATGGATAATGCTCTCGCATTTCATCCTCTCTCTCCCAAGTAGACTCCCCCGGAGAGTGATGCCTCCATGCGACGCACACCAAAGGAATAGTCTGGTTTCTCAGCACATTCTCTCTCCGATCCAGAATCTCAACTGGCTGCTCTGGATAGCTAAGAGTAGGGCCTACCTCTATCTCCGAGTGATCTAATATATAACTAGGATCTGCCATGTACCATCTCAACCGTGACACATGAAATACGTTGTGCAATCCCTCTAATGCAGGTGGCAAGTCTAGTCTATAAGCAACTGTACCGACCCTCTCTAGAATAGTAAAGGTCCGATGAATCGCGGACTAAGTTTCCCGCCCCCATCGAAGCGAATCGTGCCTCATGTCAGAGAAATCCTCAGAAACACCAAACCACCCACCTAGAACAAAATACCACCTTAAGAACTTAATCTATAACAAACAACCAATAACAAGCACAAAATAAAATCTAAAACTATACCTCAAACTCCAAAGGTCTCTGGTGGCTATCGGCCTAATGCCGCTGTCTGTCCTACGCCCTACGAAGTCTGTCTCTGATCAACTAAACCTTCTCCGCTGCATCTACAACCATCTCTGGCCCAAGCAAAACTCTTCCTCTAACATCGTCCCATGAAAAGGGAGAACGACACCTCCGACCGTACAGAGCTTCAAATGGTGACATCTCTATACTAGCCTGGTAGCTGTTGTTGTAAGCAAACTCTACCAAATGGAGGTGGTCCTCCCAATAACCCTCGAAATCTAGTACACAAGTATGCAACATATCCTCGAGAGTCTGAATAGTCATCTCTGACTGCCCATCTGTCTGGGGATGATACACAGTATTGAACTTGAGCTGAGTGCCCAAACTCTCCTGCAAACTCCTCCAGAAATGAGAAGTAAAATGACTATCCCAATCCGAGACTATGCTGACAGGAACTCCATGTATCCTAATGATCGGCCTCACATACATCTCTGCCAGCTTCTCCGTAGACAAACCCACCTTGAAAGGCAAAAAGTAGGCCGACTTGGTCAACCTATCAACGATGACCCAAATCGCATCTTTCCCTCCTGGAGATCGTGGAAGTCTGGACACAAAATCTATAGTAATATGCTCCCACTTCCACTTTAGAATGATTATGGCTGAAGTAAACCTTCTGGCCTCTGCCTCTCGGCTTTTACCAGCTGGCACACTAAGCATCTGGATACAAACTGTGCCACTTCCCTGTTCATGCCATACCACCACATACTCTCTCGCATATCTCGATACATCTTGTTGGCACCTAGATGTATGGAATACTGAGAGTGATGCACTTCCTGTAATACCTCCTCACGTAGCTCCCCACTAGACACACACAATCTAACTTCATGCCTCAAAGATCCATCCTTAGCAATGGTGAAATCATCCTCCAATCCTGCTCTCACCTGAGCTCTGATGCTCCTCAGAGATATATCCTCATACTGTGCTGCCTTGATCCTGTCCATCAAATCTGAATGTATCTATAATCCCCATATCTGCATCGCACAACCAGGGACTATCCCCTCGATGCACAAGCTCTCCAAGTCCTCCAGCAAATATCGATCCTGCGTCAATAACATAGCTACCGGATACCTAATCAAAGCATCGGCAACTACATTAGCTTTCCCAAGATGATATTACGAAGATATATCAAAATCCTTCATCAGTTCCAACCACCGACGCTGCCTGATGTTCAACTCCTTTTGCGTAAAAATGTACTTCAAGCTCTTGTGGTCTGTAAAGATCTTCACACGCTCTCCGTACAAATAATATTTCCATAACTTCAGGGCAAAGATGACTGCTGCCAACTCCAAATCATGGATAGGATAGTTCTTTTCATGAGGATGCAATTGCCTGGATGCATAGGTAATCACTTTCCCATTCTGCTGAAGAACACAACCCAAACCTTTCTCCGATGCATCACTATAAATAGTGAAACCTCCAGACCCTGATGGCAACGTCAAAATAGGAGCAGACGTCAACCTCTTCTTCAATTTCTCAAAAGCAACCTGGCAATCCTCCGTCCAAACAAACTCTATATCCTTCCTGGTGAGTCTGGTCATCGGCTCGACAATCCTCGAAAAATCTTGCACAAACTTCCTGTAGTAGCCTGCCAATCCCAAGAAACTCCTGATCTCTACTACCGAACTCGGGGTCTTCCAAGATTCCACTGCTGCGATCTTTTTTGGATCTACTAAAATACCATCATCAGTCACAACATGCCCCAAGAACTCTATCTTGTCCAAGAAAAACTCACACTTGGACAATTTTCCATACAACTTCTTTTTCCTCAGCACATCCAACACAATCCTTAAATGCTCCTCGTGCTCCTCCGGTGTCTTCAAGTATATGAGTATGTCGTCGATGAACACCACCACGAACTTGTCAAGGTACTGATGGAACACCTTGTTCATCAAGTTCATAAATACCGCTGGTGCATTAGTCAACCCAAACAACATCACCATAAACTCGTACTGACTATACCGAGTTCTAAAAGCAATCTAAAAGTATGTCCACCGGCTTCACCTTCACCTGATGGTAGCCTAATATCAAATCTATCTTAGAAAACACCATGGCACCACTTAAATGATCGAATAGATCATCAATCCATGGCAAATGGTACTTATTATTGATAGTAAGATTATTCAATGCCCTATAATCAATGTAAATGTGCACTGATCCATCCTTCTTCGGTACAAATAATACCGGGGCTCCCCACGGTGAAGAACTCGATATGATAAATCCCTTATCTTATAATTTGTCCACCTGCTTATTTAACTCGACCAGCTCGCTGTTGTTTACTTTATAGACATGTTACAAAATTGGTTCTTCACATGGCACCAAGTCTATAGAAAATTCAACATCTCGATCTGGCAGCAACCCTGGCAATTTCTCAGGAAATACATCCAAGAACTCTGCTATCAACGGATGCGGCAACTCCTTGTCTTCCACCATAGCTCCATAAATAATGCCTTCTCCCTGCTCTGCAGCTCCTCTAGCAAACTCGAACTCTGGCTCTCCTGGCAGACTAAACAAAACTCTACCTCCTCTACAATCTATACTATCACGGTGCCTACTCAACCAATCCATCCCGAGTACAATGTCGTAGCTCAGAAGTGGCATTACAAGTAGACACGCACTGTCATAGCTACTACCCTATTTAATTTTTTTTATCTCTCCAATATGTATATATATGAATAAATAACTAAGGTTTATGAAAATACTTATTTGCAAAACTAGTTTAAACAAAATTCTGAATTAAAGAGGGGGTTTTGTGCATTTTCCCCAAACCCATGGGAAAGAGGGAGAAGAAAACCAGCAGTAGGAGATGAGTCATGACCAACCTGGCTCCTCCTCCCTTCATCTCCATTCCTAAAGAAAGACATGGCTTGCTCTCCTTCCTCCATGAATTTCTAATGCACCCAACTCTTGTCCTATTTAATTCCCAAGGGAAACCCATTTCTCTCTAAACCCAAACTCTTCTTAAACTGCTGCTACTGTGCTTGCTACTGCTGTTGCCGCTGCTGCCGAAGCCGCTACCACCACCGCCACTGCCGTTGCTGCTACTGCTGTTACTGCCACTACTACTGCTTCTGCTGCTGCTGTCGGAGCCGCACGCCGCCGCTGATGACGCCCCGCGGTCAGACGCTGCCACCCCACGCACCGCCACCGCCGGACCGCACCTCGCCGGACACTGCCACCGCAAAGATACTTCTCGTTCTTCTCCCAAAAACCTAGGTATTTCTTCCCCTTCTCCAATTTCTTCTTTCCAAAAATCAATTTAGGTTATAATTTATCAAAATCTCTTGGATTAGGAATACAAAGGGGAAATCAAATATCGAATTGGGAATACTTGGAGAACCCTAGGTTGTTCAGAACAGAGGCAAGTCCTCATATCCCCTTTTCATTTTTATGTTATTAGTCTAATTCATGATTTATTATTGGGAACTCATGTGTTCCTTAAAAATCGACTAAGGTACTAGGACACAATACGAAATGTATTGACACTATGTGATAATAACAATGTCTATACGATTGAATGGTTAAATAATCATGTTATATTTATATATCTAGGTATACACCTATATTTATAAATATAATTATAGTACATAAATCATGTTGTGTACATTTATGAGAGTCAAGTTGCAATCTACTTGGAGAATAGGGTATACGAGCTAAGACATAAGAATTTTATTGGAATTATTTGTATAACGTGGATTAAGTTCAATTTTTGAAATACAATACGGACTCTAGTATAGTACATGACATTGATAATAAAATTCAGATTTGGTTTATGATCATTAATTATGTTAGAAACATTGATGTTTCAAGTGATAAGTATATTGACTACATGGATGAATGGAGGTCTTCATAAGTAAAATAATTAGAGAAATATATAGTTATAGACGCATATAGAAATTTATGCCTACAAAGGCATGATTGAATAGAAGTAATTATATACCATTTAGAATTACGTACTTAATTACTAAATAAAAGAATCTAGAATTGGATTATACAGCTCGTGTTATGCATTACACTTCAAGACCTTATAAGTGAATTTAGCAATATATGAATATATATATATATATTGTAAATATAAATTTTAGGCTCTAAGAAACACTTGTTACATAGGAATATTATATATGTACGTATGATACTTAGGTTAGTTAAGATAATCAATACTCTACAAGCAAAGTCATGAAGAGTAATATTGTCATTTTCTTATAAAATCATTATGTTTCTAATTATTACATTGTGTTGTCTTGCAAATAGCCAGCAAATTGCAAAGTCAAGGTATACAACTGATGATTATATAACTAATTAGCAAGGTAAGAAGACTTCCTTACTTAAAAATGTTAATATTGTCTACAATATAAACTGCGTGTATTCCGGTGTTGAGAGTTACTCCACCGAAGGGGCCGGCGAGCCCGAGAATGCAATGGAGGGTTGTTCCGGGCCGAACTTATAAATTGTTAAAATTTTGGGATCCGAAATACAAAGGGGACTCTGACGAAATTTTTAAGAATTTCAGGAGATAACTAATTTTTCGTTGTCACAAAATATCGCCGACATTTCAAGACTCTAAACCCTAGATATACATATCCTTTGCATCATTACCAATAATTATAATTTAATTAGGCGAAAGCTAGTAAAAGTCTAGGGTATGAAGGACACGAACATGAGACACTCAACAAAATCTAACCATCTGACAACCTGCTCTGTGTAAAACGATATCCTTAAAATTGTGTGGATGACTTAATACCTGTACTCTGGATCATATATGTATGTTGCATCATCCTGGACATGCATTTCTTTTATAAACAATAGTTAAAGCAATACCAGAGCAAAGACCTGAACATAAGAAAATATAATAAGGATTGATTGTAGATCTAGGCTAGAATCATTGGGCGGGGAAGAACATCATAAATAACCACCTACGAAATTCTGCCACATAATTTTAATAATAGCTGATCAGCGGTTAAAGCTCTTTCGTAAGGCCTTGCAAAGTAAGCGGGGTGAGGTTTAGCTCACTTTCATGTTTTAGGCCGGATCATAACCCTGTGCCATCCTGTTCAAGTTACCTGAATATAAGTGCACCTATTTTGATTCAAAACTATCGAGTAGGTGAATTCAAGATTTGGCCCAAAAAGGGCTAGGCCAGATCATAACCCCGTGCCATCGTGTTCAAGTCACCTAAATATAAGTGCACTTATTTCGATTCAAAACCATCGAATAGGTGAATTCAATATTTAAGCCCATGAGAGCAGGGCCGGATTCTAAGAACCGCCATCAAGTCACAGCCTGATCCTTCATAACGGTATTTGTTGGCAGAAAACTAGGTGAAGTGGTTATTTAAGGTTGTTCTCCAGATTGCATCATCATTTAGGAAATTGTTTGTGTATTATGGTAGTGACATAGGATCTGTGATGTTTGAATTATTAAGCACTGTAGGAATGTTAAATTTAGAACCATTCAAGTCATGGACTCCATACTTTACTTAACTTCTTATTCTCTTTTAACTGTTATCTTTCTCATTTTACTATCATATCTTTTACTTGTTACTGCTCTTGGCCGAGGACTTGCTTATCGTTCTGACGACCTAGTATTGTTTACTAGGGGTTGACGAAGCAGATGAGGAGATGCTACCTCTCTATAATATAGACGAGATCGAGGGATAATCTGCAAGTGATTTCAGGATATATGGCACCAAGTAGTTTGTAGTTGAAACTATGTACCTTAAAGAGAAGTGGTTGTAAAGACTTATCTAGCTGTGTATAAATCAGAATGGTATGGTTTAGATGTATTATCTAATTGCCTTGGTATGACTTACATTTTATTCTAAAAGACTTACAGGCGATAATCGCTGATACGGGTATGGTAGAACTCGTATAGGGCGTAGCCTGGGGATGCAGTTACATACTCGACTCATCGTACCTTGGGAAGTGGGGCGTGACACGTCTTTTAGTGGTGGCCCATGCAGGTCATGCTTTTAGGGAAACCTAGGTATGACCTGAAGATGAAGAACCAAGGATAAGGTGCAAGTTTAGGTATTATAAGGATACATGTTACAGGACATAGGTTAAAAGCTAGTATAAGAGAACCTGGGATTCCTTATCAAATTAGAACATCCTAAGATAAGAAATACATAAACTGGAAGAGAAAGCAAGGGTATTCTAAGAAACTTTGGTTTTCTTCATATAATTATTACTAAATTTCTTATTTTTGTATAGGACATGGATCTATTCCTTTCGAGCGTCTGGCGGGATGGGAGTAACCGCACACTTTATGGCTATCAGCAATATGTAAGAGAACTATAGCATCTACCAGATTGGTATCACATACCACTCTATGTGCATTATGGTATCATGCGCCCTGTTATTAGAGATTTGGAAGATGGTGCAGAAGTGGACCATGAAAGAGAAACCTATTATATCTACGTACGGGACCCAAAACATGAATATGATTATCCTAAATTAGAAGGATATAAAGAACGTTAACTGATTTTCAAGAACTACATCCTGAAGCCACAATCCTTACTCAAGTGTGGACCCGCATCATGGGGAAACTAGACTAGGAATCGTATGCATAAGGGTCTTTTATCTACTAGGTGTCTTTGAACGGCAAGGATGTATGTGTATATGTACAAAAGTTAGGAAGAAGGGAAGTATGGGGATGTAAATAGTCTTGAGTATGTATGTATGCCTATGTGCAAGTGACTGGTACCTAAGCAGCATATTTTGTATCATATTTTGACTCTGAGTGAATGAAATATGCATTCCATGTACCTATATGTTCCTCTATTTTCCAATGAACTCTTAAGAATTTGAACATCTTTTCCTATTCTTCAATCTCAGGATTACACCTGAGAAATTGCATTTGATTTTTCAGGATAATGTCTAATCATGATCAATCCCACGCTTCATCCTCGTAAACTCATATGGAACCCTCTATCAGGGACATGTACAAGTTATTCCAACATATTCTAGACTCCAACAATCAGCGTGCAGATACGGCTTTAGCCATAACTGCTAAAATATTGGAACACTTACAGACATCTGCCAACTCCAGAGATGGTTTACTAAAGGATTTTAGAAACCTAAATTCTCCCAAGTTCAAGGGAACAGAAACTCCTATCGAGGCTGGATAATGGATTAGAACTATAGAGGGGCTGTTAAAAGCAGCAAAAACTAATTCTGAAGACTTGGTGTCTAGAATTTGAATTTAATTGGAATACTGGTGGAGTGCTGAACACCTAGAGAATTCGAAGGACAAAATAACCTGGAGAGAATTTAAAAGAAAATTTGAAGGGAGATTCTTTCCAAAATAAGGTAAAATTGAGTTAGAACGGCAGTTCACTCATTTAAAGCAAGGGAGACTCACGGTAGACGAGTATGTTGCAGAGTTTTCCAGGCTTAGTCGTTTTGCTTCAAGCCTAATAGCTGATGAGGAGACCAAGGTATCTAGGTTCTTGGAAGGACTAGGGAGCCAACTGAAGAGTAGGTTCGCTGCCTATTGATGCCAAACCTATCCTGAGGTGACTGAAGCAGCAAGGAGTCGGAAAAGAATGCTAAACGAAGAACAACCGTTTCGATCTCAGCCTCAGAAAAGGACCTTGGAAGTAGGAAATTTATCCTCGAGGCATCCATGGCAAGGACCGTCCAAACGCTCTCAAACTGGTATCTTAAGAAGACCAGTTATTTATAACTTTTGTCAGAAACCTGGACACATAAGGGATGACTGCAGGAAACTCCTGGGTCTTTGTTTAAGATGCAGATTAGATAAGCATCAGGTTGGCCAGTATCCATAATAATGACCCTTAGGGCCAATAATGCAAAACCATCACCAAGAATCATGACCCACGTTCTGAGGAAATAACATCAGGCCTATGCTTCAAGGAAATGGTCCTCGACCTCTGATACAAGCGCCCACACCTTAAGCCATGTTGACTTATGGAAATCAACGAAGACCGCCCTTTGCACCTCAAGCCTGCCAATTCCAATTAGCTCATAAAATAAACCAGCCTCAGACTGGAAAGGAAAAAAGGCAAGGGCAGACATTTATGATGAATACTGATGAAACAGAATTGGCCGAAGAAGTAGTAACATGTACTATTCTAGTTTTAGCCTATTCGACATCAGTATTATTTGATTATGGGGCAACCCATTCATTTATAGCTTCAGCATTTATAACTCTTTATGAAATCAAATCGCAACCGTTACTTAAGAAATTAAACATTCTAACGGGTAATGGTACGGTGGAAGTTAGTCGGGTTTATGAAGCATGTCCAGTTAAGTTAGGTGGTGTAGCTTTCCAAGTAAGATTGTTAGTTTTTCTAATGAACAATTATGATATAGTACTTGGAATGGATTGGTTGACCAAGACATTGGCAAATATAGATTGTGGCCAAGGGAAGGTTCAGTTCCAGCTCACCAATGGGGAATTATATGAATTTGTTCGAGATCAGAAAGAATTTGATACTGAGGAGATAGAAAAGTTTGAGCAACCAGTCCAAGGAAGGTTTCATGAACTAGAGGAGAAATAGTTTTCTAGGATAGTAGAAGAATTCAAGGATGTAATCCCTAATGAGTTACCGGGATTACCACCGGATAGAGTAGTAGAGTTTTCAATTAATTTAGTACATGGAGCGACACCTATAGCTAAGAAAACATATCTGATGAATAAGGAAGAATTGGCTGAGCTAAACAAACAAATAAAGGAGTTATTATCAAAAGGATTTATTCAGCCCAGCGCTTCACCGTGGGGTGCACTAGTGCTTTTTGTGAAAAATAAGGACGGGACCCTATGATTGGTAATTGATTATATGGCCTTGAATAAGGTGACAATCAAGAATAAATACCCCTTACCCCGAATTGATGAATTATTTGATCAATTAGGGGAAGTTAAGGTGTTCTCAAAGATCGATTTAAGGTCGGGATATCATCAAGTAAAGGTCAAGAAGGAAGACATTCAGAAAACAACCTTTAGGACTCGTTATGGACATTATGAGTTTCTAGTTATGACATTTGGGATAACTAATGCTCCTACAATATTTATGGACCTGATGAATCGAATATTTTATCAATATCTGGATAAGTTCAGGATTGTGTTCATTGACGACATCCTTATATATTCAAAGAATGAAGAAGAACACGAAGAACATCTGAGGGTGATATTACAAATCCTAAGACAAGAGAAATTATATGCTAAACTCAGCAAATATGAATTTTGGTTAAATCATATATCATTTCTAGGCCACGTAATCAGCGGAGAAGGTATTTCAGTAGATCCAAAGAAGGTAGAAGCTGTTAAATCATGGTCAACGCCAAACTCTGTGGCAAAAATTCGAAGTTTCTTGGGATTAGCCGGATACTATAGGAGGTTCATGGAAAACTTCTCAAGGATTGTAGAACCATTAACTCGGCTGACCCGAAAGGCAGAGAAATTCAATTGGACAAAGAAATGCCAGACAACCTTTGATGAATTAAAAAAAAGATTGATTTCAGCGCCTGTGCTGGTATTACCATCAGGATCAGGAGGATACGAGATATATAGTGATGCCTCAAGTAAAGGGCTAGGCTGTGTACTAATGTAGCATGGAAGAGTTATAGCTTATGCCTCTCGACAACTGAAGCAGCATGAGAGAAATTATCCAACTCATGATTTGGATCTAGCAGCTGTAGTTTTTGCACTTAAATTATGGCGACACTACTTATATGGGGAGATAATCAAGATATATATACAGATCACAAGAGTCTGAAATATGTGTTTACTCAGAAGAAAATCAATATGAGACAAAGAAGGTGGTTGGAATTACTCAAGGACTTTGATATGGAATTAGAATACCATCCGGGTAAAGCAAATAAAGTGGCAGATACCCTGAGCAGGAAACCCCTGGCATTCTTTATGAATACCCCGAAGGAAATTCTCAAGGACCTAAGTGAGATTGGAATTGAAGTAATATATCTAATATCAAAAGGATTATGGAAAAATTTATAAATACAGTCTTTCCTAGTAGACAGAATCAAGGAAGCTCAACAAGAAGACTCTAAACTCCAGAAAATATGGAAACAAACCAAGGAAGGACTTCAGACTGGAATAAGAAAGCATCTAGATGGATCGCTAAGGTTCAAAGATCGATTGTGTGTACCCAATAGAAATCTAAGAACAGAAGTCATGACAGAAGCCCATAACTCTCAGTATTCTATCCATCCGGAAAGTACTAAGATGTATAAGGACTTAAAACAAAATTTTTAGTGGCATGGAATGAATCGAGAGATTGCTAAATTCGTATCCAGATGTCTTGTCTATCAGCAACTAAAGGCAGAACATCAAAGGACAGCAGGTCTTCTTCAGCCCTTACCAATATCCGAAAGAAAATGGGAACATATCACAATGGATTTCGTGATCGGACTACCTAAGACCCAAAGAGGTAACAATGCTATCTGGGTCATCATAGATAGGCTTACTAAATCAGCTCGGTTCCTACCATTTCGAGTAGGACAGACAACCGAAGTATTAGCAGACATGTATATGAAACAGATTGTCAGCCAATACGGAGTACCAGTGAGTATAATTTCGGATAGAGACACTAGGTTTACTTTATATTTCTGGAAAAGTCTACAAGAGAGCCTTGGCACTCTGTTAAAATTTAGCTCAGTATACCATCCTCAAACAGATGGTCAATTAGAGAGAATGATTCAAACTCTAGAGGATATGTTGAGAGCCTGCACATTAGATTTTGGAGGATCATAGGACGACCACTTGTATTTGGTAGAATTTTCTTATAACAATATTTATCATACTAGCAATAAGATGGTACCTTTTAAAGCATTATATTGGAGGAAGTGCAGATCACCAATGTGTTGGACGGATGTAGGAGAAAGGCAGTTACTGGGCCCAGAACTAGTGACACAGACCGTTGACAAGATTAAAGCAATAAGAAATCATTTGCAAGCAGCCCAAGATAGGAAGAAGATGTGGGCTGACAAACATCGAAGGATGTTAGAATTTTAATCCGGCGATCATGCGTTCTTAAAAATCTCACCAACAAAGGGGGCAGTTAGATTTGGGACTAGAGGGAAGCTGAGTCCAAGATATATCGGACCATTTGACATACTAGAGAAAATCGAGAGAGTATCTTATAAACTGGCACTAGCCCCAATACTAGAAGGGGTACATAATATATTCCATGTATCTCAGCTCCGAAGATATATACCGGATCCAAACTATATACTAGATCATTCGGAGATCACTATCGGGACGACTGTATGCATCGAGCAACGACCTGTTGGAATCCTGAATCATAGAGACAAAATACTCCGAAATCGGATAATTCTATTAGTATGAGTAGCTTGGAACAAGGACTCTCCAGGAGAATCAACTTGGAAAAAAGAAGAAGACATGCGAAACCAATTTCCATACCTGTTTACTAATCAAGATTAGCTACTCTTTAATTTAAAATTCCGAGGACAAAATTTGTCTAAGAAGGATAGAGTGTCATAGCTACTACCCTATTTAATTTTTTTTTATCTCTCTAATATGTATATATATGAATAAATAACTTAGGTTTATGAAAATACTTAATTGCAAAGCTAGTCTTAACCAAATTCTGAATTAAAGAGGGGATTTTTTTAAATTTTCCCCAAACCCATGGGAAAGAGGGAGAAGAAAACCAGCAGCAGGAGATGAGTCATGACCAACCTGGCTCCTCCTCCCTTCATCTCCATTCCCAAAGGAAGACATGGCTTGCTCTCCTTCCTCCATGCATTTCCAATGCACCCAACTCTTTTCCTAATTAATTCCCAAGGGAAACCCATTTATCTCTAAACCCAAACTCTTCTTAAACTGCTGCTACTGTGCTTGCTACTGTGCTTGTTGCTGCCGCTGCTGCCAGGAGCCGTCGCTGCGGCCGCTGCCACCGCCGCTGCTGCTACTGCTATTACTGCCACTGCTACTGCTGTTGTTGCTGCTGCTGCTGCCGCTGCTGCCGGAGCCGCACGCCGCCGACGCCGATGCCCCACGGCAGGACGCCGCTACCCCCGTACTGCCTCCGCCGGACCGTACCTCGTCGGATACCGCCACCACAAAGACACTTATCTCCCTTCTCCCAAAAACCTAGGTATTTCTTCCCCTTCTCCGATTACTCATTTCCAGAAATCAATTTAGTTTATAATTTATCAAAATCTCTTGGATTAGGAATACAAAGGGGAAATCAAATATCGAATTGGGAATACTTGGAGAACCTAGGTTGTTCGGAACCGAGGCAAGTCCTCATATCCCCTTTTTATTTTTATGTTATTAGTCTAATTCATGATTTAGTATTGGGAACTCATGCGTTCCTTAAAAATTAATTCATGTACTAGGACACGATACGAAATATATTGATACTATGTGATAATAACAATGTGTATACGATGGATTGGTTAAATAATCATGTTATATTTACATATCTAGGAATACACCTATATTTATAAATATAATTATAGTACATAAACCATGTTGTGTACATTTATGAGAGTCAAGTTGCAATCGACTTGGTATACGAAATAAGACATAAGAATTTCATTGGAATTATTTGTATAACGTGGATTAAGTTCAATTTTTGAAATACGATATGGACTCTAGTATAGTACATGACATGGATAATAAAATTCATATTTGGTTTATGATCATTAATTATGTTAGAAACATTGATATTTCAAGTGATAAGTATATTGACTACATGGATGAATGGAGGTCTTCATAAGTAAAATAATTAGAGAAATATATAGTTATAGACGCATATAGAAATTTACGCCTACAAAGGCATGATTGAATAGAAGTAATTCTATACCAATTTGAATTACGTACTTAATTACTAAATAAAAGAGTCTAGAATTGGATTATACAACCCGTGTTATTCATTACACTTCAAGACCTTATAAGTGAATTTAGCAATATATGTATATATATATATATATATATATATATATATATATATATTATAAATATAAATTTTATGCTCTAAGAAACACTTGTTACATAGGAATATTATATATGTACGTATGATACTTAGGTTAGTTAAGATAATCAATACTCTACAAGCAAAGTCATGAAGAGTAATATTGTCATTTTCTTATAAAATTATTATGTTTCTAATTATTATATTGTGTTCTCTTGCAAATAGCCAACAAATTGCAAAGCCAAGGTATGCAGCTGATGAATATATAACTAATTACCAAGGTAAGAAGACTTCCTCACTTACTTAAAAATGTTAATATTGTCTAAAATATAAACTGCGTGTATTCTGGTGTTGAGAGTTGCTCCACCGAAGGGGTCGGCGAGCCCGGGAATGCTACAGAGGGTTGCTTCGGGTCGAACTTATAAACTGTTAAAATTCTGGGAGCCGAAATACAAAGGGGACTCAGCCGAAATTTTCAAGAATTTTAAGAGATAACCAATTTTTCGATGTCCCAAAATATCGCCGACATTCGAAGACTCTAAACCCTAGATATACATATCCTTTGCATCAGACCACCAACAATTATAATTTAATTAGGGTACAGCTAGTGAAAATCTAGGGTACGAAGGACACGGATACGAGACAGTGAACAAAATCTAACCATATGACAACCTGCTCTGTGTAAAAAGAT
The DNA here is from genome assembly GCA_036927795.1 of Iris macrosiphon. NCBI lineage: Eukaryota > Viridiplantae > Streptophyta > Magnoliopsida > Asparagales > Iridaceae > Iris > Iris macrosiphon. Next base: position 61,153,313 of record JAYESA010000016.1, read on the forward strand.
ATCCTTGAAATTGTGTTGATGACTTAATACCTGTACTGTGGATCATATATGTATCTTGCATTATCCTGGACATGTATTTCTTTTATAAACAATGGTTAAAGCAATACCAGAGCAGAGACCCGTATATAAGAAAATATAATAAGGATTGATTGTAGATCTTGGCTAGAAGCATTGGGCGGGGGAGAACATCATAAATAACCACCTACAAAATTCTGCCACATAATTTTAATAATGGCTGATCAACGGTTAAAGATATTTTGTAAGGCCTTGCAAAGTGAGCGGGGTGAGGCTTAGCTCACTTTCCTATTTTAGGCCGGATCATAACCCCGTGCCATCCTGTTCAAGTCACCTGAATATAAGTGCAACTATTTCGATTCAAAATCATCGAATAGGTGAATTCGAGATTTGGCCCAAAAAGGGCTAGGCCGGATCATAATCTCGTGCCATCCTGTTCAAGTCACCTGAATATAAGTGCACCTATTTCGATTCAAAACCATCGAATAGGTGAATTCAAGATTTAAGCCCATGAGGGCAGGGCCAGATTCTAAGCATCGTGCCATCAAGTCACAGCCTGATGCTTCATAACGTGATTTGTTAGCGGAAAACTAGGTGAAGTGGTTATTTAAGGTTGTTCTCCAGATTGCAACAATATTTAGGAAATTGTTTGTGTATTGTGGTAGTGACGTCGGATCTATGATGTTTGAATTATTAGACACTGTAGAAATGTTAAATTTAGAATCATTCAAGTCATGGACTCCATACTATACTTAACTTCTTATTCTCTTTTAACTGTTATCTTTCTTATTTTACTATCATATCTTTTATTTGTTACCGCTCTTGGCCGAGGACTTGCTTATCGTTCTGACGATCTAGTATTGTTCACTAGGGGTTGATGAAGCAAATGAGGAGATGCTATCTCTCTACAACATAGACGAGATCGTAGGATAATCTGCAAGTGATTTCAAGATATATGGCACCAAGTAGTTTGTAGCTGAAACTATGTACCATAAAAAGAAGTGCTTGTAAAGACTTATCTAGCTGTGTATAAATCAGAATGGTATGGTTTAGATGTATTATCTAATTGCCTTGGTATGACTTATATTTTATTCTAAAAGACTTACAAGCGATAATCGCTGATACGAGTATGGTAGAACTCGTATGGTGCGTAGACTGGGGATGCAATTACGTAATCGACTCACCGTATTTTGGGAAGCGGGGCGTAACACGCACTTAAATCCCAGCCTCCTAGAGTAACTCTCCGATTATTGAAAATATTATTAACCAGGATAATGCCTCCCCCGGTCATGATCTTGCAAGTCCTAAGCAAAGACTCAGCTACCAAACCATGCTTTAGAGAAAAAGAAACAGATAAAAAACTATAGGAAGCACCACTGTCAAACAACGCTAAAGCTGGAATGGAATCAATATGGCACATGATGTAAGACACTTAAGAAAATGACAGTTTAAGAGATCAAGTATTAGTATCAAAGGAGAATAGTTTAATCAAAAAATTTTTGTAGATGTGATTGAGTATTCTCAGCCTATAGCCTATATCCTATATCCTATATCCTATCACAGGCTCGTAATAGTACTCAATTCAGAGCACCACTATAAATCATACTAATTGCGACCTCGAATAGACCTGCATGGGCTACGACTAAAAATATGTCACGACCCGCACCCGATATAGGGTGTTAAGTCGGAAACAACACCCAGCCTACGCTACAGAATCGGCGGTAGAACACTATCTGGGTAATCTATTTAGCAATATAATGAACTACCAACAATACAATATACTCAATCACAGGTCTAAGATAGAAAATGAGCACGAATAAGATAAAGAATAGAATTAGTCACATACAACTCATGAATCTAAAATAATATATCAATGAGTCTGAAAGAATGCTAACAAAAAGCCAGAGACAAATCCTGTACAAGAAATACTAAGAAGGTACAAGTCCTGGGTCATCTATCTCAGTCGGGATAAGTCCCTCCTGAGCCAGGGTCTCTGACTCTAAGCCCACATTATCTTGGGGTCCATAATGTGTATGGTATCACTCCTCAGTGTCATCTAGGAAAAATAGATCCAGTCAGGAAAGGAGCATAGTACATCTCTAACAGCAGTTCTATTCAATGAAAAAACTATATAACAGTAAATAGATATGAATATACAAGATGCACAATAGAAATGAGAGATATACAATAAGGAAATACTGGAATGAATATAATAATGAACAATATGACAATGAACAAGAATACTAATGACTAAGTGTGTGAGTACTAGCTTTAACATGTGATTGGCTTGGGAACATAATACAATATATATGGCCTGGCTAATCATATGTGCGGTGTATGATTAACACAATTCAATGAATAATACTTGATACAATGAGAGAATGATCACATATCTACACTAAATTACTCTCCACCCTCGACTGGTTTAATAGATCCAACCATGGTACGCTATGGCACGAGATTCCCCAAGAAAATAGCTAGTCTTCTTGAGAATCAGTGTTTGTACATGTACAAGATAATCAATGAAACAATGCTTGCACAAGATACACCATATACCAAGGAATAACATCTCATGATGAGATTCGAGTATACAAATTCGTGTAACCATCGTGTCAAGAGAACATGGATATCTACACTAGATACAATGAATATAGAGGATATCATAAATAAGAAACTATCAGAGAATGTACTCGCCTGAAGTCCAAATAATAGTCTCACAGATGTCTGATACGGTGCCTCGAAGACCTAGATATGGAATACAATATCAATACAAGGTTCCGTAAAGAAAAACAAGTTAAACTAGTCAACTTCTAGGTCAACAAGTCAATTCTGAGTCAAAAGTCAAACTAGGTCAACTCTAAGTCAACTACGGTCAACTATAGTCAAACTATGGTCAACTATGGTTAAACTATGGTCAACTACCTATTTCTAGGTTGCATAAGTCTAACACAAAAATATTGGCTTCAAATACTAAAGTCTGGGTCATAAAAACTACATCTTAGGATACTAGGATACCATATCTCTAGATACGTAAATCAATAGGTAAAATATTACATATAAATATTAAATAATTATTAATTAAAAAATTCTAATTATAAACATTAAATAGATGCCTTGGTTTTGAACCAACTTGGTATCACAACACTAAACCCTAAACTTGATACACAAACCCAATACCTTGGATATTCCCAAATACTTTGATACTTACCTTGGTATCTCAAGGTAATATCCAACACCTTACTTATACTAACTACCCGTAAATATATATACTAACAACTAAATATTATACATATAGTATACTAAAACATAATTAGAAAGTTAGGAACATATATACGTATATATTAATTACTATATATATACACATATATATATCTATTACCTTTAAATATCTAATATTTTTCAAAACCAGAAAACTGTCATAAAAAGTCGTTGTCCACTGTCGCTGAAACTATCGATACTGTTGATACTCTGCTATTTTTGCGACAGTTTCTGCTGCTGTCGCTAAACTGTTGCCGCTGCCAGTCACTATTGCTACCTCTGTTGTTGCTATTGCTGCCTCTGCTGCTGTCGCTAATGCTCTTGCTACTACTGTTGTTGGCTGTTGTCGCTAATGCTCTTGCTGCTGCTGCTGTGTGCTACTGCCGCTGCTGTTTTGGTGACGCTGGCCGTCGCCAAAGCTCCCTGCTCTCCCTCTATCTCTTATATATATATATATATATATATATATATATATATATATATATATATATAATATATATATATAACACCTAATATATATATAAAATATGTATATAATTACAACCAATAAATATAACGCATATACTCCTCTCATACATATATATATACATAATAACTACATAGTAATATACACATACATAGTAACATATGTATAACAACACACATACGTATACGTATATATATTCATACACAATATATAACATACATTATATAAATATAAATATAACAACATATAAATAACTACTTAACATATACACATCTATACATATTGCAATATATATACATACACTACACTATTAAATAGCTCTTACATATGTAGAATAATAGCTACATATATTATTCATAAATAGATAAATAGATCTAAGACACAATAATACATAAATATAAATATACTATAATATACGTATATACATATTTAAAATTATACCTCACCATGAATAAAAACACAAGAGAAATAGATCTACAATTAAATTGTATAAACACATTGATCGTATCACCCCGTATCCCACTAGATCTAGGATACGCATGCGACACGAGTCCACCACACATCCAAACGTACCCCGAAGAACACGAGCAAGTCTAAAATATTATTTATGAATAATACGAAGAGTCAAACACAAATCTACGTATCCGTGTCAAAATATGACATGCTTAAAATCCCGTGTCGGAGGAAAAACCCCCAAATCAACACGTATCACCAAATTGTTAGGATACGACCTACACGTACCTGATTGTGGACACGACACTAGCCCCAAATACACAAGAACATGCCAAATTGATCTACAGGACCAATTGACACACACAACAATTGTCAATCTCGGAATTCCCCCAAAATTGACACAAAAAGCAACCTCCAAATATTATAAAATTGGCCTCCAACTTGTATATCCTTGCTTCTCTTTGTAGATCCTTGCTTCCTCCTTCAAGATCCTTGCTCCACTAGTCTCCAATGGTGATTTGGGAAGGAATTGGGTAAAATTTGGTAGGGAAATAAATTTGTTTGAGGGAAATTCTAGATCTAGTTTTCAAATGAAAAGAGAAGAGAGAAATAAATCCCCCCTCTTTAACAGGCCGGCCCCCCTTTTCCCTTCCTCAAGTCACTATGTAATGTCCATTATACCCCTTGTGGCCTCTCATGAAGAAATAATTAAGGAGGGAAGCTTCTAGTCTAATGGTTTAATTAATTTAATCCTCCTCCTAAACAATGGACTTTCTAAATGGGCTCAAATCTAACAATTAATACATGTTGGTTCATGAGTCTAAACTAAACAAGTTAGGTCTACTAATACAAGTCCAAAATAAATAAATAATATCTAACAACAAATAAATAATACAACAAATAATTTTTTATCATGTACAATATTCAATTAAATATAAAATTACTAAAATATCATTTTTTAGAAAATGTGGTAGTAACACCTACTAAGGTACTCAAGGATCTCTTCTATATCTATTACACTAACCACTAGGTTACCATATCTTGAATGCTTCTGATACTTGAGATGCTCTGCATCTAGACACAAATATTCCTCCTATCTTGGTATCATGATACTAACCAATACATTGACACTTAACGATTCTTGTAGTCTAATCACTTGTACCTTGGTATCAATATAAATATTTTACCTACTGAACTTACTCTCACATAGGTTACTCCTTCTATTCTTTCTACCTTGAACACCTAAACTCCTACTCCAAAACATACTCTACATCAGTATTATATTTGTATATTAACTGATATTGTCACTCTTAAGATATTCACTGATACTAAGCTGATACACTACACATACCACATAATACTTATCTTAAACCTGATGCACCCTGGACACTTGCACTCTCTAGGCACTCTCACTAACTCCATAACAGTCCTCGATTCATGCAATTAATACTCTATGATACCTGCTTAACACTAACCTGCCTACTGGTACACTATTGATACTTCTGATACTAAACCTCCATTACATGATACTCATGAAATACCCATACTTGTACTTTATTTTACCACTCATTCTCTCACTCATATCACTTACTAACACATCCACACCTCCATGTACTAGGTGATACACCAATACTAGACACATTATCACTATCACATTTTCTAGGAGAGAATATTTTAGTTATTTCATAATTAATTAAATATTATACATATTGTATAATTATTTATTGTATTATTTAATTATTGTTAGATGTTAGTTATTTGGGACCTAACTAGTTTAGATTAGATCCATGGACCAACATTTACAATTAGTTAGAATTGAGCCCAATTAAAAGCTCATTGATTAGGAGGATAATTAATTTAAATAAACCCATTAGATTAGAACCTTCCCTCCTTAATTATTTCTTCATGAGAGGCCCCAAGGGGTATAATAGTCATTGCATAGTAGCTTGAGGGAGGGGTCAAGGGGTCGGCCATATAAAGAGAGGGGGAAAAAATTTCTTCTCTTTTTATTTCAAATCTAGATCTAGAATTTCTCTCAACCAAATTTTATCATTCCCACACCAAATTTCTTTCCAATTCCTTCCCAAATTACCATTGGAGGCTAGTTGAACAAGGATCTAGAAGAAAGATCTACAAAGAGGAGCAATAATCTACAAGTTGAAGGCCAATTTCACCAAATTTGGAGGTTGCATTGGAAATCCATCTACCAATAGGTATAATTAAGTTTTTTATCTTTAATTAGATTCTAAATCTGTGTTTTAATCATTAGAAACTACCCCATATGATGAAGCTACCCATAAAAATTAGAATTATGTTCATAGGAGGCCTATGGAGAAAGTTATGGTGTATTTTGTATCAGTTTTGGGAGAATTCCGAGATTGACACATGTTGTATTTGTCAATTGGTCAATTAGACCAAATTGACATATGTTTCTTTGTTTGTGGCTAGTATCATGTCCATAATTAGATACGTGCAATAATTTGGAGATACGGGTTAATTTGGTGGTTTTTTCTCCAATACGGGGCTTTGTGCATGTCATACATTGACGCAGACACGTAGTTGTGTAATTGACTCTTCGTATTATTCATATATACTATTTTAGACTTGCTTGTGTCCTTTTGGGTATATTTGGTTGTCTGGTGGACTCGTATCGCAAGCGTATCATAGATCTAGTGTGATACGGGTGCGATGTCCTCAACGTGTTTGTTTGATTGCATTCCTAGATTCAATTTGCATTGTTCATAGCTATTAGTATATTAATTATCTTAGTATATATGTATATATATATTTTGAGTTGTATGTATCTTTGTGGTTTTTATATGATATATATATATGTGAGTTATAGATATATACTATATATATAGCTATGTATGTTGTTGATATATATATATATATATATATATATATATATATATATATATATTCATAGAGAGTGTATGAATGTATATAGATATATCTACTTATATATATGTATGTGGTATATATATATATGTGAGGTGCATACATAGATTGATATATATGTATTGATGGTTATATGTTTATATACATAGAGGTAGTATATATGTATATGGGTTTATATAATTATATGTAGATATCTATGTATATTTGTATGTATCTATATTATTTTGTATACATAAGTATATGTAGCTAGTTATATATGTAGCTATATATGTATAGTTATGGATATATATATATATATATATATATATATATATATATATATATATATATATATATATATATATATATATATATATGTGTGTGTGTGTGTGTGTGTGTATGTGTGTGTGTGTGTGTGTGTGTTTATAGAAGAGTTTATAGATGTTATAGGTGTGTGTGTGTATGTCTGTGTGTGTGTGTGTGTGTGGTATATTCCGAGTAGGGTAGTCGAGTTCTGTAGTGTACCTGCAGTGATCAGTGCAGCATAGTAGAGGTGCAAGCAGTAATATAGCATTTGCAAGCTGCAGCAGCAACTGTGTACAGCAATAGATCTAGCAGCACGCAGCTAGCTTATGCAGGCAGTATAGTGCAAGTTTTTGCATTGCTGTAGAAGCTACACCACCAAGCAGAGTAGAGCAACAACAGCTTCAGCAGCGAGCAATGAGGCAGACAGTAAACCAACAGCAGCTTCAGCAAAGCGAGAGCTAGCCAATACAGAAGCTCACTACACTATGCAGACAGCAAATCAATATTGCACGAGTTTCAGCAAGAAGCCGCAACATGATGCAGACTGAGCAACTGCTCAAGGCAGTGAACTACACCACACCAGCAGCAAACAGTAAGGTTAAGATAGACAGTTAGATTAGTTGTTAAGGTTAGGTATTGGGTGGTTAGTAGTTAGTTGGTTTAGTTAGTTATTTTTTAGTATAGTTAGTTAATAGCTAGCTAGTTTATTAATAGTTAGATATATATATCTCGTATGTATCACTAAGTTATATATATGTAGGTATGTATATGCATGTTTATATGTATGAGTTGTTAGTGATTACTTGGTAGTTAGTATAGTAGTTTGTATTAGATAATACATATTAGTCTATAGTTTAGAAATTGGGTAGCTAATATATACTAAGAGCACATTTACCTTGGGATACCAATGTAAAGTCAAGGTATCGGTCGATACTCAAGGTATTGGATTTAAGTATCAAGATGGCAGTTTAGTATCCACTTAGCATTTGTAATTAGGATTAGTATATATAATATATTGATTTAATGCATATTATGATATTTCTATAACTTTTGTTTACGTATCTTGCGATATGGTATCTTAGTATCTTAGATTAGCTAGTGTGACCTAGTTACATCGTGTATGGATCCAATATCCTAGAGATAGACTCATACAACATAGAAATAGGTAGTTTGACCAAGTTTGACTAGTTTGACTTAGGGATTGATCTAGTTTGACTGTTTTGACTTAAAAGTGGCTCTTTGACTTAGATGTTGACCAATTTAACTTATTTTCTTTCTAAAATCTTGTATTGATACAATATTCCCTATTTAGGTCTTCGAGGTACCGTACCGGATATCTGTGATACTGTTTACCGGACTTCAGGCGAGTACATTCTCTGATAGTTTCTTATTTATGATATCCTTTATGTTCCTTGTATCTAGTATAGATATCCTTGATTTTCTTGACACGATGGTTACACGGATTGGTATATCTGGATCTCGTCATGAGATATTATTCTTAGATATATATGGTGTATCTTGTGCAAGCCTTATTTTCTTGTTCTTCTTGTAAATGTACAAATATTAATTCATGGAAAGATTAGCTACCTACCTAGGAAATCTCGTGTCATGACGTACCATGGATTGATCCACTATACCAGTCGGGGGCGGGGAGTATTTAGTGTAGATATGTGATCATACCCTCCTTGTGCATGTCTTATTACTTATAAGTGTTGGTCATACACCGCATGTATGACTAACCAAGCCCTTATTTTTGTGCAAGTTTCCAAGCCGATCACATGTTAAAACTAGTACTCACTCACTTAGTCATTAGTATTCTTATTCATTGCCATATTGTTCATTCTTATATTTATTTTAGTATTTCCTTATTGTATATCTCTTGTATCTATATGTTGTATCTAGTATATTCACATCTATTTACTATTACATAGTTTATATCATTGATTAGAATTATTGTTAGAGATGTACTCTGCTCCTTTCCTGACTGGATATATTTTTTCAGATGACACTGAGGAGTGGTACCCCACTCATTACGGACCTCAGGATGTTGCTGCTTAGAACCAGAGATACTGGCTCAGGAGTGTCTCATCCCGACTGAGACAGATGACCCGGGACTCCTAGCTTAAAGGATTAGTTTCTTTGTACTGGATTTGTCTCCAGCATATTGTTTTAGTATTTCTCTGACTCATTTTATATTATTATTATCACATGAGTTATACTGTGACTATTCTATTCTTTTATCATATTCGTGCGTATTTCTATCTTAGATCTATGATTGAGTATATTTATATTGTTGGGGGCATATTTATATTGATAGATAATTTACCCAAACAACAATCTACTATCGATGTTGTGGCGTAGGCTGAACGTTGTTCCCGACTTGCATCCCTACACCGGGTGTGGGTCGTAATACGTTTTGAGTGGTGGCCTATACAGGTCATCGAGGTCGCAACTAGTGCGATTCGTAGTGGTGCTCTGAATTGAGTGCTATTACGAGCCTATTTCAGGATATAGGATATTGTCACGACCCGCACCCGGAATTTGGGCATGAGTCGTGGGTACGTCCAGCCTATGCTGCAGCATCGGCGATAGAACGTTGTCTAGGTCTAAACATAATATATCCTGTCAATAGTCTCAACTCCGTACGGAGGACAAAGATAAATAAACCACAGTTCTATAATATACTCAATCACAGGCTATAAGAAATAATGGCACGATAAGAATAGAAAAGAGTTCTAATAAAAATCGACCACAATAAGTCCAACTCAAAATCCTGGGTCTAAATGACCTCACAAAGTCATAAAATAATAAATACATTTCAGTCTCAGTCTAAACAATAAATACAGAAAAATAGTCTAAGTGCAGCCAGGTAAATTCTCCTCTAGGCTAGGCAACTCCTCTGGGGTTTCTGGAGTGAAATCACCCTCTAATCCTGGGCCGTAATGAGTGGGGCAAAGATCCTCCAGGTCCTCTGAAAAATGTTATCCAGTCAGGATTGGAGCGAAGCACAAGCACTAACAACAGTTTCATTAAATTGACAAAATCTATAAACAGTGTAAGAAGTACAAGATGGAAATAAATGCTAGAAATGTAAATACTGGAGAAAAATGGAAATAGGCAAGAGAGCATCTAGCAATGAACAATAAATAGTGAATGCTAGACAATAAGTAGTGAATGCTGGAACAGGTGAATCTGAATAAAATAGACATCTAGCTAAGTGTTTGAAATATTAGTTTATTATGTGATCGGCTTGGGACTTGATCAGGCTGGTTATATATGATTAACTATGATTCTTGTAGGTCAGGCTAACCATATGGTTAGCTATGATGCATGTAGTGGTCAGGTTAATCATATATAACAGCTATGATGCATGTAAGATGGTCAGGCCGCACCCAACGTGAGAAGTGGGGTGAGCTATGATGCATGTAAAGGATTTGGATATGATCACATAATCTACTAATAGTTTCCCATCCCCCAGCTAGCACGATGGATTCCAATCACGACTCCTCATGATGAGGATCTAGGGTGCTAACCCGTGTATCCATAGTATCGGAATCAAGTATGTAATACACTATAATTTATAAAAATAATCAACAATAAAAACTGTCAGAGAATGTACTCGCCTGTGGTCCTGAGCAAGGTGTGAGGATTGAGGTCCAAAGCGGGATCACAATGACCTATTTGTGGAATATAAATGTCAGATACTGAATTTAAAGGAATTTACATGCTTAATTAATTAAAAGCGAGGCCTCTAGGTCAATTCTGTGGTTTACTGGTCAATACTAGGTCCACTAGTCAAATTCTATATCACACTAAGGATACCTAACTTATACTAATTAATAACTTAACTAGTAACTTAATACCTAATACCTATTTGGTATCTAACCTTACCAACTATACATGATACCAATGCTAAATACAATTGATTTTATACACATAGGTACTCACTTAGTGATACATAAGTTGCACACACATACACACTGCATCCTTATCATATAGAATTCATGTAGGTATCATAAACTGACACACACAGGCTATAAATCCTGCACACACACTGGTTTACAGTATAGGAATTTGACACAGTCACTCACTCAGACATTCATACTAATACCTAGACACAGGGACACTGAAACCCAACACTGATGCACTTGCTTGTGCTGGCCACCACACATACTGACACAGTTGAAAATGTTCGATACTCAGAAATCTTAATCCTAAACACACATATCAAACTGTTCAACAGGATCCCCTAATCCAACCCTAGTCCATCACTCACACACATACCTATTTCCCTATACTGCTACACAGTGTCAGGTTACACAGCACTAAATTACCTACACACAGACACAATAACACACCTGTTACATCCCTCTAATAGGACACTGCACCTACATTGCAGTATCTAAATTAAGGTTTTCTCCTTCAATTTCCAACTCAGTTACATTATTTCTCTCTAAACACTGATACTTGCATCAGTGTATATAATACACTATAGAACACCCTACATTCCTTTCACTGGTACATATCTCATTTGATACTTGGTATCCCTTGATTACTCACAAATTCTACCCATAATTCCTGATACCTCAGTACAAATACCTCACTAATACACTTATATGTGTACATAAGACAATACATATAGAAACAACTACAACCTCCTGCACCATCTTATGCTCGACTTTGCTGCAATAATAAGATTCCTTGCCTAATGCACTGGCAAGCTGGACTGAACTCGACCTATAATCGAGACAATACTCAACACTCCAACACACCTCAAATGAACCTGGAAGTTGCTGATACTAACCAGTCCACTGATACAATCACAGTTAATACCTGAAATTGATACAACTTACATAGATCACTCACAGGATACATAAAAATTACTGATACATAACCTCCCTTTATCTCAAATACACACAACAAAAACTGAACTCGCACAGGTTGCATACACAAGAACTTGCACAGACCTAGACCAAACCCCCACAAATGACACTAAACACAACACCTCACACACTGGTCCTAATGCACACAGGATACATAAACTATAATTCCTAACTGACATACAGTATACACAGACACAAGGGTAAACTCACACAACACAGCATTTACACCCACACATGCAGTATCTGCACAGTTTACACCCTCCCAACACAGGGACACACTGCTAACACTACTTGATCACTCACACGCAGTTTGTAATTAACTGAGACACAGGTTTAAATACTCTCAGTCCTCACACACATGTTGTTTTCTGCCACAGCACAGCCATGCACAGTTCACACAAGAACTTGACTGCACACTTCCTCCAATGCCCGACTGTACAACAACCCCCAAAACTCCAACCTATCTATACCCCTATGCAATATATCTATGCAAGTATATATATATATACATCAAAACATGCAGTAATTGAACACATAGATAGGCAAATCCCTAAGGGGCATTCCTACAAACACAAGAAGTGCAGAAAAACTGATTTACATACAACCCCATAAATCCTCAATCAAAACCCAAAAATTAAGATCTAACTTACACGTTGGAGGATGAGATAAGTCTACATGCAACACCTAGGGTTAGGGTTCACAAAATTGGGGAAAACAAATGTTGGGGACACTTAAACCCTAGTTCAAACCCTAAAATCGAAACTACACAGTATAGGATTTTCCTAATGGCTGTTTACATCAGAAAAATAGAATTAATAGGATAGAAATTTGGGATTTTACCTATAGAGATGGGTTCTCCAATGAAAGTTCTTCTTCCCCAAGGCTTTTTGACCCACGTTCCTTGCTTTCCTTGCTTTGGAGGAGGAGAATGGGATCCCTAGGGTTTTGCTTCTGAGTTTTGGGGTGAGGGAATGGTTTTCAAAAGGAGGCTAGGGTTTCTTCTTTCTACATGAAGAATGGCTTTGAGAGAGGCTTCCCTTTTATATTAAACTAGGTTAGGGTTTCCAATGAATAGTTTAGGTTAAACCCCCTATGTTAGGTCATGTAGAACCTAATTAACTAGGGTTTAGTCAGTCTAGGGTTGGAGGTCCAAACCTAAAATTGAATTCTAAGGTTTTTCTAAAATTAGGTTTACCAATTAGGGTTTACTCATTAGGGTTTGTCCTAATGAGTTCTAGGGTTTGACCAAAAACCAAACATCACTAACAATATATAATTAGTTTAAAAATCTCAGCAGATTAATTAAACACATAACTATCCAAAATAGTAAGATTATCCAAATGCCCTTATCTAGAAAAGTGGTAGTGACAAGTCTACCCTCCTAAAAGAAATTTCGTCCTCGAAATTTGGACTGAACTAGAACAAGAATGAAATCAAAAAGAAATATACCTCAAGTCTAGAAGAGGTACGGGTATTGCTCGCGCATTTCATCCTCTCTCTCCCAGGTCGACTCCTCTGGAGAGTGATATCTCCATGCAACACGAACCAAAGAAATAGTTTAGTTCCGCAAAACCTTCTCTCTGCGGTCCAAGATCTCTACGGGCTGCTCAGGGTAGCTGAGCATCGGACCAACCTCAATCTCCGAGTGGTCGAGTACGTGACTAGGGTCTGCCACGTACCGTCTCAGCTGCGACACGTGGAACACATCATGCACTCCCTCTAATGCAGGCGGCAAGTCCAGTCTATATGCCACTGCACCTACCCTCGCAAGAATGCCAAAGGGTCTGATGTAGCGTGGGCTAAGCTTCCCGCCTCGACCAAAACGAATCGTGCCATGCGTCGGAGAAATCCGTAGAAACACTAGATCGCCAACCTAAAACAAAACAGTCTCAACATGCAGTCTAAACAAACAAACACAAGCCAGAAAAACAACAATATATACCTGAAACTCAAGGGGTCTACGGTGGCTGTCGGCCCAATGCCGCTGTCGGTCCTGCGCCACTCGCAGTCTGTCTCTGATGAGTTTCACCTTTTCTGCTGCATCCACGACCATTTCTGGTCCTAGCAAGGCTCTCTCTCCAACGTCGTCCCAAGACAACGGTGTACGACACCTCCGTCCATAAAGAGGCTCAAATGGTGACATCTCAATACTGGCCTGGTAGCTGTTGTTGTAAGCGAACTCCACCAGGTGCAGATGATCCTCCCAAGAACCTTCAAGATCTAGAACGCAAGTACGTAGCATATCCTCGAGAGTCTAAATAGTCCGTTCAGACTGCCCGTCTGTCTGGGGGTGATATGCGGTACTGAACTTGAGCTGAGTGCCCAAGCTAGCCTGCAGACTCCTCCAGAAGTAGGAAGTGAAACGGCTATCCCGATCCGAGATGATGCTTACAGGAACTCCATGAAGTCTAACAATCTGTCGCACGTACATCTCTGCTAGTCTCTCTGTTGACGTGCCCTCCTTGAAAGGTAAGAAATGGGCTAATTTGGTCAACCTGTCCACGATGACCCAAATCGCGTCCTTCCCTCCTAGAGAACGTGGAAGTCCTGAAACAAAATCTATGGTCACGTGCTCCCATTTCCATTCTGGAATCGGTAAAGGTTGAAGCAATCCACCTGGCCTTTGCCGGTCTTCCTTTACCTGCTGGCACACTAGACACCGGGATACGAAGCGTGCTACTTCGTGCTTCATTCCATACCACCATACGTGCTCCCTCAAGTCTCGATACATCTTGTTGGCACCGGGATGCATCGAGTACTGAGAGCGGTGTGCCTCCTGCAAAACCTCCTCGTGCAGCTCCCCGTTCGGCACACATATCCTCGTGCCGTGCCGTAAGGAACCATCGTCTGCGATAGAAAAGTCGTCCGACAATCCCATCTGAACCTGTGCTCTGATACTCCTCATAGCCTCATCCTCGTACTGCGCAGCTCTGATCCTGTCCATCAGTTCAGACTGTATCTGCAATCCCCACATCTGAATCTCAGTACCGGGAACTAACACCTCAATCTCCAAGCTCTCCAAATCAGCCAACAAATGTCTATCTGTCGTCAAGTACATAACCATCGGATACCTGCTCAAGGCATCGGCGACTACGTTGGCTTTCCCTGGGTGGTACTGTAATGAGATGTCAAAGTCCTTCATCAACTATAACCACCTCCTCTGCCTCATGTTCAGCTCCTTCTGTGTGAATACGTACTTCAAGCTCTTGTGGTCTGTAAAGATCTCCACACGCTCTCCGTACATGTAATATTTCCACAGCTTTAGAGCGAAGATAACTGCTGCCAATTCTAAATCGTGGGTGGGGTAGTTCTTTTCATGAGGGCGTAACTGCCTGGAAGCATAGGCAATCACCTTCCCGTGCTGCTGAAGAACACATCCCAGACCCTTCCCTGAAGCATCACTGTAGATGGTGAAACCACCTGTCCCTGCTGGCAACGTTAAAACTGGAGCTGTCGTCAACCTCTTCTTCAGCTCATCAAATGCAGCCTGGCACTCCTCCGTCCAGACAAAATCTATATCCTTCCTAGTCAATCTGGTCATTGGTGCTGTAATCCTGGAGAAGTCTTGTACAAACCTCCTGTAGTATCCTGCTAGCCCGAGAAAACTCCTGATCTCAGCTACCGAACTGGGGGTAGCCCACGACTTCACTGCCTCAATCTTCTGTGGGTTAACCGAGATTCCGTCACCCGATACCACATGCCTAAGAAATTCAACCTTGTCGAGGAAGAATTCATATTTAGAGAGTTTTCCATACAGCTTCTCCCTCCTGAGAGTCTCTAAGACCAACCTCAGGTGCTCTTCATGCTCCTCCGGAGTCTTGGAATACACGAGAATATCGTCGATGAACACCACTACGAACTTGTCAAGGTACTGGTGGAATACCTTGTTCATCAGGTTCATGAATACTGCAGGTGCATTGGTTAAACCAAATGGCATCACCATGAACTCAAACTGGCCGTATCTGGTCCGAAAAGCTGTCTTCGGCGTGTCTTCCCTCTTCACCTTCACCTGGTGATAGCCTGATCTCAAATCTATCTTTGAAAACACCCTCGCCCCGCTCAACTGATCGAAAAGATCATCTATCCTCGGTAGCGGGTACTTGTTCTTGATAGTGATATTGTTCAAAGCTCTATAATCAATGCACATGCACACCGTGCCGTCCTTCTTCGGTACGAACAATACCGGAGCTCCCCATGGTGATGAACTGGATTTGATGAAGCCTTTGTCCTGCAGCTCCTCAACTTGCTTCTTCAGTTCTGCCAGCTCGCTGTTGTTGACTCTATAGACATGTTGTGAAATGGGCTCCGCTCCTGGAACCAAGTCTATAGAGAATTCAACATCTCTGTCTGGCGGCAAGCCTGGCAACTCCTCTGGAAATACATCTAGGAACTCCGCTATCAGAGGATGTGGCAACTCCTCTTCTTCTGCCCTGGCTCCGCAAAATATGCTCCTGCTCTGTTCCGCTGCTCCTCTGACGACCTCAAACTCCGGCTCTCCTGGTGGTCTAAATAATACTCTGCCTCTATAACAATCTATAGTAGCATGATGCCTACTCAACCAGTCCATTTCGAGTACAATATCGTACCCCGGAAGTGGCATAACAAGTAAGCTCACGCTCAACTCTCGGCCTCCTACTGACACTCTTCGGTCCTTGCAGTGATCACGGACTAGGATAATACCTCCACCGGTCGTGATCTTACAAGTCCTAGCTAATGGTTCTGTGTCTAAATGATGTCGAAGTGCATAAGATACAGACACAAAACTATGGGAAGCGCCAGAGTCGAATAAGGTAAATGCGGGAATACAATCGAGAAGAACCGAACCTGTGATCAAGTCTCCTGCTGGCTCGATCTCCTCGACTGCCATGGCGTACGCTCACCCCTGGGGTACACCTCTCTGCTGCTGGTGTTGGGCAAACTTCTGAAGTTGTGGTGGAAGTGGTCCCCTCTGTTTTTGGCCTCCTGGTACGGTAGGTATCCTGTCTGGTCCTCTCTGGGCGGCTGCTCCACCCTGACCTGAACGAAACGTAGGGCAATCCTTCAGCTGGTGTGTCGTCGATCCGCAGGATAGACATGAGCCCAATCTCTTCCTGCAGATATCTCTAGTATGTCCCATCTTCTCGCAGTACGCACACTGGATGGCGGGCTGAGTCTGTCTCTGTTGCTGCTGCTGGACCTGTCCTCGGGCTGGTGCCTGATGCTGCTGCTGAAAGGGTCTCTGCTATTGCTGCTGAAAGTGTGGACGCTTGCCCGGTCCCGTACTACTATTTGCTCCTCCGGAACCATCGCGTCCCCTCTTGGGCCTGAGGCCCAAGTCGTCCTCGGCTACTTGGGCATCCATCAATATGCCCTCGTAGGTAGCTGTGCGACGTCCCGACGTGCGAGACTTGATCTCCCTTGTCAGCCCCTTTCTGAATTTCCGGGCCCTGTCCCCCAGATCTCTAATCATTGATGGCGCGAAGCGGCTCAGGCGGGAAAACTCCGCGGCATACTCATCGACGGACGAGCTCCCCTGGGCTAAGTCATGGAACTGACTCTCCAAAGCTCCCAGGGCAACATCAGGAAAGAATTTTTCTTTGAAGAGCTCCTTGAAATCCTCCCAAGTGAGTCCCCTGCACAAGAGTCTCGGCTCCGTGCGAAACCACGTCAAGGCAATATCGAACATCTGGCTGCCAGCGGCCTCGATCTGGAGGGCCTCCGGAAGCTGCGCCAAGCGCAAGTTCCTCTCGATGTCCTCTAGCCAATCATCGGCCTAGAGTATCCCTTCTGTCCCCTTGAACTCCCGAGGCATCATCCTCTTGAAATCCATAATGGTGCCCGGCCTCTGGTGGTGCTGATCAGGATGCTGCTGCTGCTGAGTAACTCTCTCCACAGCCTGGAGAGCCACTTGATGGGCATTCTCCATGTTCACCCTCATCATCTCTGTCTGGGCCTGATGTGCCTCAGCCTGCACTCTCTGGGCCTCTGCTGACGTCCTCTGGGCATCGACCATGCCCTGAATCAAGGCGAACATCTGTGCCCCATCGACGGGCACACCTCCTGGATGTTGAACTGGTGGTGGTGGTAGTGGAGGCCCCGTCGTAGCTGTGGGGACCCTCTGAACAGGTGGTGGAGGACCCCCGAATGCTGCAGACACTCCCACATGTACTGGAGATGTAGGAGGTGTTGCAGATGTCTGTCCGGCAGGGCGAGAGGTGGCAGACCTCTCTGAATCTGCTGCTCTAAATCTCTGGGACCTCCTCGACGGCATCCTGAAGACAGATCGAAAGATTAAATTAAGGCAATAGATACAATATCATCAAGGAAGGACAGAAAATTTCTAAAGGAAAAATTAGTAAGAGTAGTATCATAAGAATTCAGAATTCCCTAATTGTGATTGAGCATATCCTCGGCCTAATTCCTATTTCCTAAAACAGGCTCGTAGTAATACTCTAAGCGAGCACCACTACGATATCGCTCTAATGCGAACCTAGGACTCGACCTGCATGGGCCACCACTAAAACGTGTCACGACCCGCACCCGAAATTTGGGCATGAGTCGTGGGTACGTCCAGCCTACGCCGCAGCATCGGCGGTAGAACGCTGTCTAGGTCTAAACATAATATATCATGTCAATAGTCTCAACTCCGTACGGAGGACAAAGATAAATAAACCACAGTTCTATAATATACTCAATCACAGGCTATAAGAAATAATGGCACGATGAGAATAGAAAAGAGTTCTAATAAAAACTAACCACAATAAGTCCAACTCAAAATCCTGGGTCTAAATGACCTCACAAAGTCACAAAATAATAAATACTTTTCAGTCTCAGTCTAAACAATAAATGCAGAAAAATAGTCTAAGTGCAGCCAGGTAAATTCTCCTCTAGGCTAGGCAACTCCTCTGGGGTTTCTGGAGTGAAATCACCCTCTAATCCTGGGCCGTAATGAGTGGGGCAAAGATCCTCCAGGTCCTCTGAAAAATGTTATCCAGTCAAGATTGGAGCGAAGCACAAGCACTAACAGCAGTTTTATTAAATTGACAAAATCTATAAACAGTGTAAGAAGTACAAGATGGAAATAAATGCAGGAAATGTAAATACTGGAGAAAAATAGAAATAGGCAAGAGAGCATCTAGCAATGAACAATAAATAGTGAATGCTAGACAATAAGTAGTGAATGCTGGAACAGGTAAATCTGAATAAAATAGACATCTAGCTAAGTGTTTGAAATATTAGTTTATTATGTGATCGGCTTGGGACTTGATCAGGCTGGTTATATATGATTAACTATGATTCTTGTAGGTCAGGCTAACCATATGGTTAGCTATGATGCATGTAGTGGTCAGGTTAATCATATATAACAGCTATGATGCATGTAAGATGGTCAGGCCGCACCCAACGTGAGAAGTGGGGTGAGCTATGATGCATGTAAAGGATTTGGATATGATCACATAATCTACTAATAGTTCTCCATCCCCCAACTAGCACGATGGATTCCAATCACGACTCCTCATAATGGGGATCTAGGGTGCTAACCCGTGTATCCATAGTGTCGGAATCAAGTATGTAATACACTACAATTTATAGAAGTAATCAACAATAAAAACTATCAGAGAATGTACTCGCCTGTGGTCCTGAGCAAGGTGTGAGGATTGAGGTCCAAAGCGGGATCACAATGACCTATTTGTGGAATATAAATGTCAGATACTGAATTTAAAGGAATTTACATGCTTAATTAATTAAAAGTGAGGCCTCTAGGTCAATTCTGTGGTTTACCGGTCAATACTAGGTCCACTAGTCAAATTCTATATCACACTAAGGATACCTAACTTATACTAATTAATAACTTAACTGGTAACTTAATACCTAATACCTATTTGGTATCTAACCTTACCTACTATTCATGATACCAATGCTAAATACAATTGATTTTATACACATAGGTACTCACTTAGTGATACATAAGTTGCACACACATACATACTGCATCCTTATTACACAGAATTCATGTAGGTATCATAAACTGACACACACAGGCTATAAATCCTGCACACACACTGGTTTACAGTATAGGAATTTGACACAGTCACTCACTCAGACATTCATACTAATACCTAGACACAGGGACACTGAAACCCAACACTGATGCACTTGCTTGTGCTGGCCACCACACATACTGACACAGTTGAAAATGTTCGATACTCAGAAATCTTAATCCTAAACACACATATCAAACTGTTCAACAGGATCCCCTAATCCAACCCTAGTCCATCACTCACACACATACCTATTTCCCTACACTGCTACACAGTGTCAGGTTACACAGCACTAAATTACCTACACACAGACACAATAACACACCTGTTATATCCCTCTAATAGGACACTGCACCTACATTGCAGTATCTAAATTAAGGTTTTCTCCTTCAATTTCTAACTCAGTTACATTATTTCTCTCTAAACACTGATACTTGCACAGTGTATATAATACACTATAGAACACCCTACATTCCTTTCACTGGTACATATCTCATTTGATACTTGGTATCCCTTGATTCCTCATAAATTCTACCCATAATTCCTGATACCTCAGTACAAACACCTCACTAATACACTTATATGTGTACATAAGACAATACATATAGAAACAACTACAACCTCATGCACCATCTTATGCCCGACTTTGCTGCAATAATAAGATTCCTTGCCTAATGCACTGGCAAGCTGGACTGAACTCGACCTATAATCGAGACAATACTCAACACTCCAACACACCTCATATGAACCTGGAAGTTGCTGATACTAACCAGTCCACTGATACAATCACAGTTAATACCTGAAATTGATACAACTTACATAGATCACTCACAGGATACATAAAAATTACTGATACATAACCTCCCTTTATCTCAAATACACACAACAGAAACTGAACTCGCACAGGTTGCATACACAAGAACTTGCACAGACCTGGACCAAACCCCCACAACTGACACTAAACACAATACCTCACACACTGGTCCTAATGCACACAGGATACATAAACTATAATTCCTAACTGACACACAGTATACACAGACACACGGGTAAACTCACACAACACAGTATTTACACCCACACATGCAGTATCTGCACAGTTTACACCCTCCCAACACAGGGACACACTGCTAACACTACTTGATCACTCATACGCAGTTTGTAATTAATTGAGACACAGGTTTAAATACTCCCAGTCCTCACACACATGTTGTTTTCTGCCACAGCACAGCCATTCACAGTTCACACAAGAACTTGACTGCACACTTCCTCCAATGCCCGACTGTACAACAACCCCCAAAACTCCAACCTATCTATACCCCTATGCAATATATCTATGCATGTATATATATATATACATTAAAACATGCAGTAATTGAACACATAGATAGGCAAATCCCTAAGGGGCATTCCTACAAACACAAGAAGTGCAGAAAAACCGATTTACATACAACCCCATAAATCCTCAATCAAAACCCAAAAATCAAGATCTAACTTACACGTGGGAGGATAAGATAAGTCTACATGCAACACCTAGGGTTAGGGTTCACGAAATTGGGGAAAACAAATATTGGGGACACTTAAACCCTAGTTCAAACCCTAAAATCGAAACTACACAGTATAGGGTTTTCCTAATGGTAGTTTACATCAGAAAAACAGAATTAATAGGATAGAAATTTAGGATTTTACCTATAGAGATGGGTTCTCCAATGGAAGTTCTTCTTCCCCAAGGCTTTTTGACCCACGTTCCTTGCTTTCCTTGCTTTGGAGGAGGAGAATGGGATCCCTAGGGTTTTTCTTCTGAGTTTTGGGGCGAGGGAATGGTTTTCAAAAGGAGGCTAGGGTTTCTTCTTTCTACATGAAGAATGGCTTTGAGAGAGGCTTCCCTTTTATATTAAACTAGGTTAGGGTTTCCAATAAATAGTTTAGGTTAAACCCCCTATGTTAGGTCATGTAGAACCTAATTAACTAGGGTTTAGTCAGTCTAGGGTTGGAGGTCCAAACCTAAAATTGAATTCTAGGGATTTCTAGAATTAGGTTTACCAATTAGGGTTTACTCATTAGGGTTTGTCCTAATGAGTTCTAGGGTTTGACCTAAAACCAAACATCACTAACAATATATAATTAGTTTAAAAATCTCAGCAGATTAATTAAACACATAACTATCCAAAATAGTGAGATTACCCAAATGCCCTTATCTGGAAAAGTGGTAGTGACAGATATAGGCTATAGGTTGAGAATACTCAATCACATCTAGGAAAAACTCTTTTGATTCCATTCAACTATCTCCCTTGATATTGATATTTGATCTTTAAATTATCCTTTCTTTAAGTGTCTTACATCATGTGCCATATTGATTCTTATTTCGCTTTGTCTCAGGATGCCGCCTAAGACTAGATAACAGCAGGGGAGAGTAACTTCTGAGAAGTCTGCGATTTCCTGAGGGCCTGCACTAGTCATTTCTCCGGCAATTGGTGTGTCATCTACGTTCGGTGGTCCACCTCCTACTCAGAGGACTGTTCCGGCTGTATCTGAGGGACTTCTACCTCCACCTTCCGTGCCGGCAGATACGACACAGATGTTCACACTGTTTCGTGAGATATTGGAGGCGCAGAGGGCTCAGCCTGAGGCACACCAAAGACAGACCGACATCTTGCGGCAGGGCATCAAGAGTAATCATCAGCTTGCTCGCACCGTAGTAGAGAGAGGAGTTCCGGTCCAACAGCAGGTTGCTCCTTAGGTTACCCAGCTTCGGCCAGGCATCATTCAGGACTTCAAGAAGCTGGAGCCTAGGGTCTTCAAGGGGATGAAGGGCATCGTCTACTCTGATGATTGGCTCAAGAATATTGAACATCTCATGAGGGTATCCTGTCTTTCTGAGGATCTGAAGGTTGAGGCAGTAGGACTTCAGTTGTTCGACGTCGCCCGCACATGGTTCAAAAATGAGCCAATTCTTGCTGATGTAGGACAGTCTTGGAAGGTGTTCAAGGACCTCTTCAAGAAGAAGTTCTTTGCTCGGGCAGACATGTTAGACTTGGAGAGGCAGTTTGAGAGCCTCATTCAGGGAAGCATGTTTGTGGAGGAATACATCGCAAAGTTCGGTAGGCTGAGCTGATTTGTAGAGTATTTGGTGAGGGAGCCGAAGGTTCGAGCTATTTATTTTTGTGAGTGTCTAAACTGGAAAGTGAAGATCCTCATTCCATCTTTTCATAAGACCTACTCGGAGATACTTGCAGATGCACGCAAGGTTGAGCAGGAGTTGGGTTTCAAGCCCATGAGAGATCGCGATTGTTTTCTGGGGGCAAACAACAGCACAGTGACAGCCAAGCATCCTCATTTCCAGTCTAGGCCTTTTCAACAGCCACAACCGCACCAGACTCCTGCTAGGACACCATTTCACCAGGCACCGCAATAGCAGAGACAGTTACAGCAGGCTTCTTGACACTTCTGCCAGAAGTTCGGCCACATCTGGGAAGTTTGCAGTAAGAGGTTAGGAGTTTGTTTGTATTGTGGTACCGAAGGGCATCAGCTGAGAGAGTGTCCTTCCAATCCTTATTATACGGTTCAGGGAGTAGCTCAGCTCCGAGGACACAAGCAAGACTACCTGCAGTACAACCGAGGGGACCGTCGCTTCCGATCCAGCAGCAGCTTTATGCCCATCACCAGCATCAGGGAGGTGCATGTCAGGGACGAGCGTTTGCTATGATATTCGAGGAGGTCGTGCCCAGAGATGTCATCGCAGGTTCTGTTCTTCTTTATTCCATTTTAGTTTTAGCTTTGTTTGATAGTGGTGCTTCCTATTGCTTTGTAACTATTTCTTTTGCTCTAAAGCATGGTTTGGTAGCTGAGTCTTTGCTTAGGACTAGCAATATCATGACCGGGGGAGGCATTATCCTGGTTAATGATATTTGTTAGGATCGGAGAGTTACTCTGAGAGGCCGAGAGCTGAGTGCGTGTCTACTTGTAATGCCACTTCTGATCTACGATATTATACTCGGGATGGATTGATTGAGTAGGCACCGTGCTAGTATAGATTGTAGAGGAGGTAGAGTTTTATTTAGTTTGCCATGAGAGCCAGAGTTTGAGTTTGCTAGAGGAGGTGCAGAGCTGGGAGAAGGCATTATCTGTAAAACTATGGTGGAAGACAAGGAGTTGCCGCATCTGTTGATAGCAGAGTTCTTGGATATGTTTCCTGAGGAATTGCCAAGATTGCCGTCGATCGAGATATTGAATTCTCTATAGACATGGTGCCAGGTGCAGAACCAATTTCACAATATGTTTATAGAGTAAACAACAGCGAGCTGGTTGAGCTGAAGAAGTAGGTGGACAAATTACAGGATAAAGGGTTTATCAGATTGAGTTCTTTACCGTGGGGAGCCCCGGTATTATTTGTACCGAAAAAGGATGGATCTGTGCGCATGTGCATTGATTATAGGGCATTGAATAATATTACTATCAAGAATAAGTACCCTTTGCCACGAATTGATGACTTGTTTGATCAGTTGAGTGGTGCCAAGGTATTTTCTAAGATAGATTTGAGATCAGGCTACCACCAGGTGAAAGTGAAGTCGGAGGATATGCCGAAGACTGCTTTTAGAACTCGGTATGGTCAGTATGAGTTTATGGTGATACCGTTTGGGTTGACTAATGCCCCGACGGTATTTATGAATTTGATGAACAAGGTGTTCCATCAGTACCTTGATAAGTTCGTCCTGGTGTTTATCGAGTACATACTCATATACTCGAAGACACTAGAGGAGCACGAGGAGCATTTGCGGATTGTGTTGGATATGCTGAGGAAGGAGAAACTGTATGGGAAGCTATCCAAGTGTGAGTTCTTCCTAGACAAGGTGAAGTTCTTGGGACATGTTGTGACTTGTGATAGAATTTTAGTGGATCCAAAGAAAATCACAACAATGGAGTCTTGGAAGACCCTGAGTTCAGTAGCACAGATCAGGAGTTTCTTGGGTTTGGCAGGCCGCTACCGGATGTTTGTGTAAGATTTTTCGAGGATTGCCGAGCCGATGGCCAGACTCACCAGTAAGGATGTAGAGTTTGCTTGGACAGAGGACTGCCAGGTTGCTTTTGGGGAATTGAAGAAGAGGTTGACGTCTGCTCCTATTTTGACGTTGCCATCAAGGTCTGGAGGTTTCACTATTTATAGTGATGCATGGGGGAAAGTTTTGGGTTATGTTCTTCAGCATAATGGAAAAGTTATTGCCTATGCATCCAGGCAATTTTGTCTTCATGAGAAGAACTATCCTACCCACAATTTGGAGTTGGCAGCAGTCATCTTTGCCCTGAAGTTGTGGAAATACTATTTGTACGGAGAGCATATGGAGATTTTCACAGACCATAAGAGCTTGAAGTACATTTTGACGTAGTAGGAGTTAAACATGAGGCAACGTCGGTAGCTAGAACTGATGAAGGATTTTGATATATCTTTGCAGTTTTATCCTGGGAAAGCCGATGTAGTTGCCGGTGCCTTGAGTAGGTATCCGGTAGTTATATTGTTGACACATAATTGGTATTTGTTGGAGGATTTGGAGAGCTTGGCCATTGAGGTGATAGTTCCTGATTTTCCTATGCAGTTGTGAGTTTTGCAGATACACTTAGAGTTGATAGACATGATCAAGGCAGCCCAGTATAAGGATGTATCTCTGAGGAGCATCAAAGCTCATGTGAGAGAAGGATTGGAGGATGATTTCACCATTGTTGAGGATGGATCTTTACGGCTTGGTGTTAGATTGTTTGTGACAATTGGGGATCTACGTGAGAATGTATTACAGGAAGCGCATCGGTCTCAGTATTCCATATATCCAGGTGCCAACAAGATGTATCGGGATATGCGAGAGAGTGTGTGGTAGTATGGCATGAAGAGGGAAGTGGCATAGTTTGTATCCAGATGCTTAGTGTGCCAGCAGGTGAAGGGCGATAGGCAGAGGCCAGGAGGTTTACTTCAGCCATTACCCATTCCAGAGTGGAAGTGGGAGCATATTACTATAGATTTTGTGTCCGGACTTCTACGATCTCCACAAGGAAAATACGCAATTTGGGTCATCGTTGACAGGTTGACCAAGTCGGCCCACTTTTTGCCTTTCAAGGTGGGTTTGTCTACGGAGAAGCTGGCTGGGATGTATGTGAGGCTGTCATGACCCGCACCCGGTATAGGGGCATGAGTACGTGGGTACATCCAGCCTGCGCCATAATATCGGCGATAGAACACTGTCTAGGTCACAATACTATCTAATCAATCTCACACGAGTATCCAACTCCATAAGGAGACACATATATCACAATATAATATGGAATACTCAATCACAGAACTAAAGCACGATGAGATATCGAAGAAAATAAATAAAATACAAGACAAGTCTAACAACAATAAATAGTCTAACCTGCAATCAGTAACATCTAAATCTCCAAGTATGCTGAAATTAAGTCCTCTATGTCACAGTCTGAAAAAATATCCAGTCAGGATTGGAACAAAGTACAAGCACTAACAGCAGTTCCATGTATATTGACAAAAACTATAATACAGTATAAAGAAATACAAGATAGATATTTGTACTGGAAATAAGGGATACTGGTGAGCATGAATATACTGGAAATAGAAATACTGGAGCATATGTCATCATCAATGGTACAACTAGCAATGAACAAGAATACAAGTATATACTAGAACCATGAACTGGAATATCAGTGGATGCAAGAACAATAACTAGAATATAAGGAATGCTAGATCAATATACTAGAGATACATGTCAAGAACATCTAGCTAAGTGTGTGAAACATTAGCATATCATGTGATCGGCTTGGGACTGATCAAGCTTGTTACATATGATTAGCTATGATTCATGTAAGGTCAGGATAACCATCCGGATAGCTATGATGCAAGCAATAGTCAGGCTAATCATACATAAAGGCTATGAGGCATGTAATGGTCAGGCTGCACCGACGTGAGGTATGGGTGAGCTATGATTCATGTAGAGTTGGGTATGATCACATAATCTACTAATATTTCCCCATTTACCCCAGCTAGCACGATGGGTTCCAATCACGACTCCTCATAACCGGTCTCGATGATGCCAACTCGTGTATACAACTGTGTCAGAATCATGTACGCTATACAACTAGAATCATAGAGATAATCAACATAATAAAAACTGTCAGAGAATATACTCGCCTGGGGTCCTGCTGCTGGCAATACCAATAACCTGATTCTGAAGTCTTTTTTGAACAATCCAACAATCCTATAGACATTATATAATACAATATTACTTCAGGCATTACACTAATACACAATTATAAATACATTGAACTCAGGGCTACGCTAGGTATGACACTAGTCAACTAGGGTCAAGTGTGCGTCTAATTGCACGGGTGTCGTGTCTGTAATTGCTGTACAAAACAACAGTAAAAATGATACGGGTCTCGCCAGTACGTTAGTGTACATATGGCAGTCAACTCACAATACTCAGGTTTACAGGGTCATGTGTAACTACGAAATATCCGCAACTATACCTAGGGGTCAAGTGTACATATATAATATACATATTATTATCTAGTACATAACATTAATACTTATAATATATGTACACCAATTAAATACATATACGATAAATATATATGTATATATATACCAATGAATAATATTCATATACTAATTATATATCTATTGAACATATACTAATGGGATACCTAAATATATATACCAAATACATACATATTAATTGAGTTTATATACCTTATATATATATATGTATATATATATATATACCAATATTCATATTAAACATATACATATACTAATACTAATACGTACATACATACATACTACCTATATGAACACATATACACACAATCACATAAAATAATGAAAAGAAGGGCAGGAACGAACCTGCACGGGCATGCACGGGATCAACGATGACGATGATGGCGATAACTACGGCGATGACGATGACGACGATGATGATAACGACGATGATGGCGATGATGAAGGTGATAATGCTGATAATGGTGATGGTGTTGATGACGATGACGATGACGATGGCAACTATGTTGATGATTGGTGGTGATGATGATGAACAGGAAGGAGGCAGCGGGGACGCTGTGGTCGGCTCAGGCGAGAGAGAACGACGGGGTGGAGGAGAAGAAGTCAGGGAGGCAAAGTCGTGCTGCAGTGCTCCGGTTCAAGCGAGATGTGGTGGTGGTTCTGGTGGGAACGGAGGATGGTCTGGCCGGAGATGACGGGTGCTGCTGAGACGGGGATGCACGAGGGTGGTGGTGATGGAGACTGGAGGAGAAGAAGGAGGTGGTCGTGGCGGGCGACGTAGAGTGTTGGCCGGGGTCGGATCGACTGGAGGTGGTGAGCAGGGAAGTCGGGACTTTAATGGTGGTGGTGTTAATGGTGGTTGGCCGAAGTTGAGTCGACGGTTGGGATCGACTGGAGGAACGGGGGTGGCCGTGGGGTAGTCGTTCAGTCTGGCAGCGGAGTGGAGGAGGAAGTCAGGGACGAGACTGCTGTAACCGGGGTCCGGCAGGTGTGGAGGTTCAGGTGAAGGCTGTGTGCTCAGGATAGAGATGTGCAGGCGAAGAGGAAGTCGGCAGGCGGCTCAGGTGATGCTGGGATGTCATCGGGTTGGACAGGGAACTGATGGTGCTGGCTGAAGGGGAGGACGGCGTCGGGCTCCGGCGGGAAGGTAGCCGGGAACGGGTCGGCTAAGAGAGGTTGAAGAAGGAGAGGTGGGTTGGAAGTTTATATAGGGTTTGGGTGTAGGGTTTTAATGTAGGTGGAAGTGATGAAGAAAATTAATGGAGAGTTTTACATGTGGAAGGATGATGATGATGGCCTAAGGTTTAGGGCCGGCCAAGTACACATGGGGATGGAGTTTGCATTGGGAGAGGGGTTATGAGGGATTATATATATATATATATATATAGGTGAAGTTATTGTGTGGTGGGGATAGCTCCATTTTAAATGGATGGCCATGATTCAACATGGAGAAAAATTCAAATAAAAGGAGGAGAGAAAGAGAGGGTTGAACGGTCAAAGGGGAGAGGGTTAATTTCTTCATGGGTCTTGACCAATAAGATGGTGACACATCATTGCACTTTTGAAATAAGCCCCCAACAATTGGAAAATTGTACAGAAGTAGATTTTGGGATTTAATGAGGGGAAACATCATGTTTGGTGTGATGTATTGGCTAAAAAGGGTGCGTGGTGTTTAGTATGAAACTTGAGGGTATAAATGGAGGTTTGGTTTGGTGTTGGGTCTAGTTTTGGGTAAGTTCGGTCCTTACATCAATTTAATTAAAATTAATGCAATTAGTGTTCTAAAATTAATTAGAAGTACAAGAGGCTGAAATTAAGTGGGACACAAGTGTCATGAATGAAGTAGACTCGGAATAGAATAGTGTCCTAATTTGGGTTACACAAAATGGGTCAAGATTGTGTCTCCAATTTTGATTGGAACGCACAAAGATACAAAGTTGAATTTATATTAAATTAAAATTAAACGTCCGTAACGAATATTGTGTGACTAAAACGAAGCACAAGAGAGCATATTTATAAGTTACACAAAGGTCAGAATAGAAGACGGGCACGTCTAGGACAAGGATGTAAAATTTGTTGGAAGGCAAAAGCTAGCGTAGCGCTCCAAATATCGAAGCAACGGTAAGGTGCAACAATTAAATAAAATCATGGTAATTATTTATAACCTCAATAATTAATCCAAAAATAATACGATTTAATTCCACAATCCTACATTTCGATCAGGGCTTCATCTAGTGGGTTTCTAGGTCTAGTCTACTAACTCATGCATTACAAACATTATAATATATATATAAATACACATATCATGTAATTAATTAAAATAAATACACACAATATTAATAATATATAAAAACTCAAAAATATCCCTATTTTTAGAATGTGGTAGTGACAAGTCTACTCTCCTTAAAAGAATTTCGTCCTCAAAATTTAAGATCCTCAACAGTTGTATTTATTTATTATATTATTTTACCATCAAAATTAAATTCATCAAATCATATAATTATGAAGTAATCCATATTGTTATTTCACAAAGTTTTCTAAATTCTATAAATATCATATTCCTGAAAATACTCGAAATAAAAATCAAATTCTATTTTTATCACAATCTCCTCCAAGATTTTAAGTTAATATCTAAATACAAAAATTTAATATTCAATCCTCAAATTGTAAATCCAATCAAAGTATATTTATAAAATTTAAAATATCATCCCAAAAAGTTTGAATTTTAAACACTAATCTATTAATCATCTTACCCTCTAATTTAAGTCCAATCGATGCGTATTTATAAAATTTAAATCCTCATCCCAAAATTTCGAATTCAAACACTAATCCATTAATTATATTATTCCTCGATTTCCCTTTTTTTACATAATACTCAATGATGTAATACTTATGAAATCTTTAATACAATATTCAAAATATAAGTTTATAACTTGCAGTCCAATAAATATAATGATAACCTTCTTAAATTCCTCAAAATTTAATGAAAAATTCAATCATTTCATAATCTTCATAAAAATCAATAATTTAACAAAATCGTCAATTTTGCTATATTAAATTCTCAACTCTTTATTTAAATTAATGTTTATCCTCAAAATTTAAGGCACCTTGTCTCTCTCTTTGTCAAGTCATAACCTCTTCAATAATCTTCACTACGGTCAAACCCCCAACAATCAAGGTCTAAGAAAATCCTACCTACAGCCATACAATATGCAATCTAGAGAAAACATATATGGTTATGGTCACTTTTGTCATGGTATAGCAGTCTCTGTTATGGTGTACTACTAACTATATTCTAACAAAAAAAAATTACTGATGCAAGCTACGGTACTAAGGAATCAATCAACCAATCAATCAAATAGTCGAAAAAGGAACAGAAGGAAGAACAGAACATAGCCTTCTAACCCAACCATAGTTTAATGATGCATCCTAAGTTTGATACCCCTATCCTTTGGTACCACTGTTTCTATTACTAGCACACTCACTGCTAGCTCTCTTACCTACTAAAATTATTTATACTAGTTATTCTTATCACTCAAGTGCACACCAAGTGCAACACACCATACTAAGTACTACTCTCTCTAATACAACTCTAGATGGACACCTAAGTCAATTTACAGTGCCATCTCAAGCATGCTCATGCTAACAAATCCTTACACATGCACTTCATCCACTCATATACTGTTATACATTTCTTACCCACCATAAAATTTTACCCTCAAAATAAAATTCTCAAAAATTTAACTTCTCGAACAATTTAAAATAAAATGTATATACTTTCTTCAAAAGTCAAATATTCTAATATTGAAATAAAATTTTAATTACTTCCAAAAAATTGTATAGCTTCGACTATATTTATTGAATTGGATTTGAATCCTCAAAAATTTTAATAACATAAAATCTCAACTCATCAAAATTTTTAAAAGTTGAAATTTATTTCCAATCTTCAAATTATAAATTTAAATCCACATCTATCTAAGTATACATATAAATACTCACAGTCTCTAATACACAAGGTACACACAAATACACCAATTGTCTTCTACTTCAACTCTGTACTGAATATTGCACTATTACTTCCAATGATTTTCTATCCACATTAACTGATACACCAATATAATATCATCACGCGAGGTACTTACTGTTACTAACACCTTCCTCAACTAATCCTTGATATAGAAACACTAGCACTCTTAGTATAGCTTCATCATTAGATTACCTCATCACACTTATTAGAACTCACGATCACTTGCACTTTTATAATACACGTTTTACTTCACTCTCAAAGGCAGGCATATGGTTCCATATCTTGATTGATGTATACGTATTTTCTCTTAAACCTTTTACATATTAATACACTAATCAGTGATACACTATATATCTTCCATGACAAATCTTGATATCTCTCAACCCATGACACACTATGAATTTTCTAATACTCATGCTTCCACTTTCATGAACTTCCACACTGGCACTCAACACCCACTATGCACCCTGCGCTTAATTTCTAGACGCTCTTTCATCTATTGCTTCCAACACATCACTTGCCTCAATATCAGGTGATACATCCATCACTAGTCATATACTGGTACACTCATATCTAATCACATCAAGGCCTTACTTTTATTTGTAATACAAGTTTCACTACTTAACATAGTGTATTCTTATTCCCTTACACTCTTTTATCCACTTATAGGTACCCTCCTATTATGGCACACTCATTAATACCCTTTATGCATATACATTTCTTTACTCTTGACATACCCAAGTAATCAACCATCAAATTGAATATCATGCTCCATTAATTTTTAATACAATTTCCTTGATACTTAATCATTTACATGGATCACCCAGCTATATAACTTCATGATTATTCAGGACTAGCATGCTGACTCTGATACTAACTCCTGGAACCCTTACTGATACTCTTTACTCCCCCTTCTACCTATAGTACTAATATTAACCATAATGACACATATTACAGAACTATTGCTACAAGGTACTATGATATAGGTTAACTCTAGATTGATTCATACTGCTCATATGTCCAACTAAGAAACACTTACAAACTTACAAGTCACACTCAGTCAACACTAATACAAGACACAGACCTAATTGTAAGTCACCAATTATCACACTAACAAGGAACCTTAAAGAAAAGAAGCTCAAAAAGGAACTGGATTAAAGACTGAAGGTATCTCAACTGCTAGCAAAGAAAAAGAAGCGATGGAACAAAGTCATATAATAACAGAAGTAGATAAGTATTGAGATGATACTTTAAGAACTAATTTAAGATATAACTTGATAATCATGCACGTCTGTCTGAAATCATGACACTCAGAATCCTCGCCACGCCAGTAAGCATAGCTGCGATAAACGATAGGTTCCATAAATAAGGTATGCAACTCTATAATCATGTCATCTAGAATCCTCGCCACGCCAACAGGTATGGCTGCGAGAGACTCTAAATTTCATAACTAAGATATGTACATCCAAGGTCAGGTTCCTATATTTCCGTCATGACAGCTATCGTGCCTGTGATAAACTCTAGGCTCCATAACCAAAGTAGACATTTTACCTTTCTCACTGTCCTTATCAACATATGTCATCATATGATACCGTAAATTTTAGTCCATAAATTTTATCTCGATATGAAATCAAACTTAACATTGACACCAAGAATTAATTTAACAACTGATCAACAAGAATCAAATTCAATAACAACAAGCGAGAGCGGACGGGACAAGGGAAAAGATTTAAATTAAAAATTATAATAAGATTCTCAAGGGTCGTCCCAGGAATCTCTCAAATAATTTGTGATTGAGTATCCTCTCTCATCTTAGTATCCTATGTCCTATATCCTATCGTAGGCATGCAGCAGTACAACTAAGATGTCGCACTACCACGACATCGCACAACTTGCGAAGTCTGACCTGCATGGGCCACCACTAAAAATGTGTCATGACCCGCACCCGGTATAGGGGCACGAGTACGTGGGTACGTCCAGCCTACGCCGCAACATCGACGGTAGAACGCTGTCTAGGTCACAATACTATCTAATCAATCTCACACGAGTATCCAAC
Organism: Iris macrosiphon; assembly: GCA_036927795.1. Lineage (NCBI taxonomy): Eukaryota > Viridiplantae > Streptophyta > Magnoliopsida > Asparagales > Iridaceae > Iris > Iris macrosiphon. The sequence continues at coordinate 61,187,230 of JAYESA010000016.1, forward strand.
TCCATAAGGAGACACAGATATCACAATATAATATGGAATACTCAATCACAAAAACTAAAGCACGATGAGATATCGAAGAAAACAAATAAAATACAAGACAAGTCTAATAACAATAAATAGTCTAACCTGTAATCAATAACATCCAAATCTCCAAGTATGCTGGAAACAAGTCCTCTATGTCACAGTTTGGAAAAAACATCCAGTCAGGATTGGAACAAAGTACAAGCACTAACAGTAGTTTCATGTATATTGATAAAAACTATAATATAGTATAAAGAAATAAGGGATACTGGTGAGCATGAATATACTGAAAATAGAAATACTGGAGCATATGTCATCATCAATGGTACAACTAGCAATGAACAAGAATACAAGTATATACTATAACTATGAACTGGAATATCAGTGGATGCTAGAACAATAACTAGAATATAAGGAATGCTAGATCAATATACTAGAGATACATGTCACGAACATCTAGCTAAGTGTGTGAAATATTAGCATATCATGTGATCGGCTGAGGACTGATCAGGCTTGTTATATATTATTAGCTATTATTCATGTAAGGTCAGACTAACCATCCGGATAGCAATGATGCAAGCAATAGTCAGGCTAATTATACATAACAGGCTATGAGGCATGTAAAGGTCAGGCTGCACCGACGTGAGGTGTGGGTGAGCTATGATTCATATAGAGTTGGGTGTGATCACATAATCTACTAATATTTCTCCATTTCCCCCAGCTAGCACGATGGGTTCCAATCACAACTCCTCATGACCGGTCTCGATGATGCCAACTCGTGTATACAACAGTATCAGAATCATGTACTCTATATAATTAGAATCATAGAGATAATCAACATAATGAAAACTGTCAAAGAATGTACTCGCCTAGGGTCCTGATGCTGGCAATACCAATAACCTGATTTCGAAGTCTTGTCTGAACAATCCAACAATCCTATAGACATCATATAATACAATATTGCATCAGGCATTACACTAACACATAGTCATAAATAAATTGAACTCAGGGCTACGCTAGGTATGATACTGGTCAACTAGGGTCAAGTGTGCGTCTAATTGCACGGGTGTCACGTCTATAATTGCTGTGCAAAACAGACAGTCAAAATGAAATGGGTCTCGCCAGTACGTTAGTGTACATATGGCAGTCAACTCACAATACTCAGGGTTACAGGGTCATGTGTAACTATGAAATATCCGCAGCTATACCTAGGGTTCAAGTGTACATATATAATATACATATTATTATCTAGTACATAACATTAATACTTATAATATATATGTACACCAATTAAATACATATACGATATATATATATATATATATATACCTGAATAATATTCATATACTAATTATATATCTATTAAACATATACTAATGGGATACCTAAATATACATACATATTAATTGAGTTCATATACCTTATATATATATATATACACACACACACACACACACACACACACACACACACACATATATATATATATATATATATATATATATATATATATACCAATATTCATATTAAACATATACATATACTAATACGTACATACATACATACTACCCATACGAATACATATACACACAATTACATGAAATAAGGAAAAAGAGGGTAGGAACGAACCTGCGCGGGCGTGCACGGGATCGACGATGACGATGATGGCGATAACTACAACGATGATGATGACGACGATGATGATAACGACGATGATGGCGATGATGAAGGTGATGATGTTGATAATGGTGATGGTGTTGATGACGATGACGATAGCAACTATGTTGATGATTGGTGGTAATGATGATGAACAGGGAGGAGGCAGCGGGGACGCTGTGGTCGGCTCAGGCGAGAGAGAATGACGAGGTAAAGGAGAAGAAGTCAGGGAGGCAACTTCGTGCTGCGATGCTCTGATTCATGCAAGATATGGTGGTGGTTCTGGTAGGAACGGAGGATGGTCTGGCCGGAGATGACGGGTGCTGCTGAGACGGGGATGGACGAGGGTGGTGGTGATGGAGACCGGAGGAGAAGGAGGAGGTGGTCATGGCGGAGTAGAGTATTGGCCGGGGACGGATCGACTGGAGGTGGTGAGCAGGGAAGTCGAGGCTTTAGTGGTGGTGTTGTTAATGGTGGTTGGCCGGAGTTGAGTCGACGGTTGGGATCGACTGGAGGAACGGGGGTGACCGCGGGGTAGTCGTTCAGTCCGACAGCGGGGTGGAGGAAGAAGTCGGGGATGAGACTGTTGTAACTGGGGTCTGGCGGGTACGGAGGTTCGGATGATGGATGTGTGCTCGGGACGGAGAGGTGCAGGCAAAGAGGAAGTAGGCAGGCGGCTCAGGTGATGCTGGAATGTCGTCGGGTTGGACAGGGAACGGCAGGTGCTGGCTGAAGGGGAGGACGGCGTCGGGCTCCGGCGGGAAGGTATCCGAGAACGGGTCGGTTGAGGGAGGTTGAAGAAGGAGAGGTGGGTTAGAAGTTTATATAGGGTTTGGGTGTGGGGTTTTGATGTAGGTGGAGGTGATGAAGAAAATTAATGGGGAGTTTTGCATATAGAAGGATGATGATGATGGCCTAGGGTTTAGGGCTAGCCAAGTACACATGGGGATGGGGTTTGCATTGGGAGAGGGGTTATGAGGGATTATATATATATATATATATATATATATATATAGGTGAAGGTGTTGTGTGGTAGGGATGGCTCCATTTTAAATGGATGGCCATGATTCAACATGGAAAAAAATTCAAACAAAAGGAGGAGAGAGAGAGGGTTGAACGGTCAAAGGGGAGAGGGTTAATTTCTTCATGGGTCTTGACCAATAGGATGGTGACACATTATTGCACTTTTATAAATAAGCCCGAAATAATTGAAAAATTGTACAGAAGTAGATTTTGGGATTTAATGAGGGGAAACATCATGTTTGGTGTGATGTATTGGCTAAAAAGGGTGTGTGGTATTTAATATGAAGCTTGAGGGTGTAAATGGAGGTTTGGTTTGGTGTTGGGTCTAGTTTTTGGTCAAGTTGGGTCCTTACATCAATTTAATTAAAATTAATGCAATTATTATTCTAAAATTAATTAGAAGTACAAGAGGCTGAAATTAAGTAGGACACAAGTGTCATGAATGAAGTAGACTCGGAATAGAATATTATCCTAATTTGGGTTACACGAAATGGGTCAAGATTGTGTCTCCAATTTCGATTGGAACGCACAAAGATACAAAGTTGAATTTATATTGAATTAAAATTAAACGTCCGTAACGAATATTGTACGACTAAAATGAAGCACAAGAGAGCATATTTATAAGTTACACAAAGGTCAAAATAGAAGACGGGCATGTCTAGGATAAGGGTATGGAATTTGTTGGAAGGCAAAAGCTAGGGTAGCGCTCCAAATATCGAAGCAACGGTAAGGCGCAACAATTAAATAAAATCCCGGTAATTATTTATAACCTCAATAATTAATCCAAAAATAATATAATTTAAATCCACAATCCTACATTTCGATCAGGGCTTCATCTAGTGGGCTTCTAGGTCTAGTCTACTAACTCATGCATTACGAACATTATAATATTTATATAAATACACATATTATGTAATTAATTAAAATAAATACATACAATATTAATAATATATAAAAAGTCAGAAATACTCATATTTTTGGAATGTGGTAGTGACAGAGGCAGATCGTCAGGATACATAGAGTTTCCGTCAGCATAGTCTCGGATAGGGTTAGACGTTTTACTTCTTATTTCTGGAGGAGTTTGCGGGCAAGTTTGGGCACCCAACTCAAGTTCAATACTGCATATCACCCCCAGACAGATGGGCAGTCAGAGAGGACTATTCAGACTCTCAAGGATATGTAAACACCCTAAATTTTTCTGATTTTTAAAATCAATTTTTGGAATTTAATATGCAATTTTCAGCAATGTACATAGATCCTGTGGTGAGTTTGTAATTTTTAATTGCCAATAAATAGCATTAAAATGAATTAAAAATATGATTTTATGGTGTAAAATAGAAAACCGGACTTAGGGTAATTTTCTGGGATTTTATTGGGCCTCAGACCTATTTTTAAAAGCCTAAAAAACTATTTTTCTAAATTAATTAATTAAATAATTAATTTCTGTTATTATTATTATTATTATTATTATTATTATTATTTTAGGTTTTTGGTTTGGCCCGGCCCAGTGGGCCGAGTCCTGTGCAGCCGACCCAGCCCTCCTCCTTAGCGGGTCGGGCGGGTCCGCTCGCCCGGAGCCCGCCGCCCGACCCGACCCGCTCCATCACCCCCATCCCCACGCCTGTGACGCGAATTCCGCCGCGTTCTCCGGCGACGTGACCGGAGAACCGCCCGGCCTCACCCCCACGACCCCTCCGCCTTATCCGCCACGTCCCCGGCCAGCCTCCGCGGCAAAACCCCCTATATAACCCCTCGTCTCCGCCTCCTGTCTCCCCCCAAATCCAAAACCCTAACCTCCTGACTCCGGCGAGCCCCGATCCCCGGCGACCTCCCTCCGAGACCACCCGGCGACCTCCTCCCTTCGCCGCCCAGTGCAGCGCCACCGTCCAGAGCCTCTCCACCCGCCGCTCTCCCCTTCCTCTCTCCTCTCCGCCGGCCACCCCGAGTCCCCCGAGCCCTAGCTCCGCCGTGAACCGAGCCGGAGACTTCGCCTGAGCCGCCAGAGCCCGGCCCGACCTCGCCGACCGACGGTCAGCTTCCCCGAGCCCTGGACACGGCGGCAGGACGCAGGACACAGCCCTAACTCAGTGGACACATTACTGGACACGTGTCCAGGACACGATTCAGACTCGAAAAGCCCCGATTTCTCGGTCCCCTTCAGGTATTCATAACTTGCAACCCTGATCTCCGTTTTCGATTCCGTCAATTCCTACGCGTAGCCTGTATGACCCTCTCGGTGTCCGGACAAACAGTTCGGGACATCGCGGCCTGTGGCGATCGCACACCGCGATCCAAAAACAGGAAAAACCAGACCCTGTTTCACCCCGGAACCGAGTACGCCCCGCCAAACGGGACGACTTGGTCGCGCACGGTCTTCACAGATACGTGCGCCTCGTCGATACGGACGTGTGGGTTTTCGCGGAAGCTGATTCGGGTGTGCGTGCACCCCGGAATCAACGCGTATCCGCGGACATCGCCCCGTATCCGCCTTTTCGGCAATTCGACCTAACTTCGTGTACACACGTCGGATCGAGACGAAACTTGCGCCATCGGACTCGTAGCAATACGCTGGTCCTGTGGGTCAAGTTTGGTTCGATTCTGAGAACGTTGACGAAATCGCGTGTCGTGGGCCCCACAGGCCCCGCTCGACGGGCGATTTCGTGATCGGCTCATCGGAATTCAATTCTGAAAGTTCCGTTGGGTTCGTTTCAGCGTTCCTGACCTGTTGACACTAAGTTTGGTGAATTTGGAGACCGTTGACCCTGACACGTTTTTCGGTGCAAAGCGGGCCCACCGGCGGACCCCGTTTTGGCCCGTAACTGCCGTTTCTGCCCTTGTCTCCAAATTGGACCCAAGGACAGGCGATCCTAGCTGTTTGACACCTTCTGAGCGCGATGGTACTGTTTATTTCAGATTTTGGAGACATCTCTGGAAATTTCCGAAACCAGGACCTAAGTGGATTTCAAACTCCAGGCAAGTGCACCTTGCCAAACTTGCAGTCATTATTTTCATATTTTCTGAATAAATACTCTGCTGGATGTTTTGTGTAAATTCATATAAACTGTTTTAAACTGCTTAAACCTAGGGAACATATGACGTACCTAGTGTCCGATCATAGTCGGGTACCGACACCGTACGCGGTGTTGGGTTCGTCATTTAGAGATGGATTTACGATCCCCTTACTCTTGTACTTGACCTAACAAGTACCCTAAAACCCAGAACACCTGACACTATCATGAACAGAATCTTCCTGAGTTATTCGTGGTGATTCTGTATAGGATACAGGACTTGACAGAGTTATTTTATTTAGACATTATGACTTGTTGCATTAGTCATAATCCCGCTGACATGGACATGAGACGTTATGGTCATGGCTTGCGTGATTACATTGGGTGGGGAGAGACACACAGGCTACAGGCTGTTCTATATATATATCTACTATTAGTGTGAGGTCGTAGACTCTCCAGCAGAGCTAGACCCTTTACTTGTTATTACTGCTACCGGCTCCCCGACACAGAGCTTGTAGCGGTCTCAGCCTGAGTACTAGTGTTGCTCTCATTTGCATATCACATAGATGGTTAGTTACTTAGTTTACCCTGCTGTTTCATTTACTTAATGCACTGCTTATTCATTTGGCTTGTTTTATCTTGTGCCTTGCTTGTCCACTGAGGACCTGGTATGGATTATGTCCCCAGGTTTAGCTGAGGAGCAGTATCCCGAGATATACGGGACCGGAGCTGAACCTATTGCTGGAGCTGAACCAAACACTGAGGACGAGGTGACTGCCGAGGACTTTTCCTGAGTGCCTGTTCCAGCACTCATTTATTTATTTCATGTTTACATCTTTTGTTCCTGGCCTATAGAGCCAGTTTATTTTAGACTATAGTCGGATTGTTACTCCGACTGACTTGCTGTGTTGATGTTGCTACATTATTTCCATTTGATTATGCAGTTTATTTCCTTTCCTTTATGGATGAGATTAGCGTGACTTGTGTAGTAGACCTTATTTACAGCTTAAGTACGACCTGATGGCCCCATTAAATTGGATTATCCATCAGTGCGTGCTGCTGGCCATTGCCACGTGTCCAGTCCCTCGATATTTTGGGACTGGGGCGTGACATGGTTTTTGTGGTGGCCCATGCAGGTCCAAACTAAATTGTTCGGTTTCAACTTAGGGACCGGACAGGCCTGCAATAAGATAGGTTTAGGATCTCATCCATATATTTAATCGTTTTTGAACTCTATGTCGAATTCAATTAGATTGCTTGAACTGCATCCTGTTTGATTCCTCTGTACGTTCTCATTGTTTTCTTTTGATGCAGAGAAATGGATCCCAGACGTGGTGACGAGACCCCCTGGGGAACACCGACTGAAGCAGGGCTTACCTGCGAGGCTGGAACGACGCCAGACACTAGAGGACAATCCTCTCAGAACAATCCAACTGGCCAGCCAAGTTCCAGATTTAGGCGTGATGACATCCCGCCTCCTCCCCAGTTCCCTCCTACGATGCCTGTCTTTCCCCCAGGACAGGCAATGGACGGCCAGCAAATGTTCCAGATGTTCTACGCAATGATGCAGGCCCAACAGCAGATCCAACAGGAGGCCCAGCGTAGAGAAGCTGAGAACCTAAGGAACAGCCTGGTCGCAGCATTGGAACATGCAAATCCACCAAATAGGCGGCCATCGACGGGATCCATCACGGATTTCCGCCAACTTAAGCCCCGTACCTTCTCGGGCAAGGAAGGACCAACTGAAGTACATGAATGGCTTACAAACATACAACATCAGTTGGAGGCCGCTGAACTACCAAGGGACAAATGGATGACTGCCGTCAGGATGCAACTGACGGACAACGCACATCATTGGTGGCTGTCCGAAGAAAGAAGGCTCGGACATGATCAGGTTACCTGGGAGGAGTTCTCCAGACTCTTCCAGGAAATGTACATCCCTGCTGTGGCTCGGTCAGAACTCCGAGACAGATTCAACCGCCTGATCCAGGGCAACATGACGGTGGAGGAATACAACGCCGAATTCATTCGCTTGAGCCGCTTTGCCCCTTCTCTAATTCCTACCGAAGAGGAGAAGGCGGAGAAGTTCTTTGATGGGCTCAGGTTCGAGCTTCAGAAGTTAATCGGATCAGTCGCGCCCACCTCTTACACCGACGTCCTAGCTGCAGCACGTCGGCTGGAGCGCGTTACTCGGAGGGAATCAAGCCTGAAACGTCCCTTCTCCTCTGCACCGTCCAAGTCATCACCAGGAGAATCTGCTAAACGGCCCCAGAAGAACACGCCTCCAAGAGCAGCAACCAAGAACCTGCCTACTTGCCACTACTGCAGCAAGGTAGGACATATTGAAAAGGAATGTAGACGCAAGCTGGGACTCTGCCTGGTTTGCGGATCTGGACAACACTTCTCCAAGGACTGCTCGGAACGTCGGGAGGGAGTTCCGAATCGACCAGCTCCACCTGCAGCTCTTCCAGCTGGGGGAGCAACTCAGACAGGGCCTGGAGGAGCCAGGCCACCTCTACCACCTCAAGCAGCATTGTTCCAACAAGCTCGTCAGCAAAGGGGTCCCGCTCAGGGACGAGGTCAGGCATATGCACTAGCAGTCACTGAGGAAGCTACTGCAGGCGAAGTGATAGCAGGTACCATATTAGTAGCTTCAATTCCTGCTATAGCATTATTTGATTCTGGGGCTTCGCATTCTTTTATTGCTGCTAGTTTCGTAGCTACACATAGAATAGCTACCGCACCTCTCTCGAAGATGAAGAGAATCCTAACGGGAGGTGGAATCATCCCGGTTAGTGATACCTGTAGATCATGTTCAGTAGTAGTCTGTGGCCGAGAGATGCGAGCCCAATTCCTGATCTTTTCTATGCCTGATTACGATGTTGTGCTTGGTATGGACTGGTTAAGTCAGTACCATGCGACACTGGATTGCCGGCTTGGAAAAGTGATATTTAGACCCCCTAGCCAACCTGAGTTTGAATTTCTTCGAGGAGCTGTAGAACAAGGGGTCCAGCCAACTCTTAGGGTATTGACTGTAGAAGAAGATTCAGGATACCCAAGAGTCATATCGGAATTTGTGGATGTATTTCCCGACGACCTTCCAGGTTTACCACCTGATCGGGAGATAGAATTCACGATAGACCTAACTCCAGGAGCCGAACCTATCACTTCATCGGTATATCGGCTAGCCCCTAAGGAGTTAGTGGAGTTGAAAACCCAAGTTGACGACCTTCTGGAGAAAGGATTTATCCGGCCCAGTATTTCGCCATGGGGAGCACCTATACTCTTTGTACCCAAGAAGGACGGAACTGTGCGGTTGTGCATTGATTACAGAGCCCTTAATGCTGTAACTATCAAGAACCGGTACCCTCTGCCCCGCATTGATGACTTGTTTGACCAGTTAAGTGGTGCCAGGGTATTTTCTAAGATTGACCTTAGATCCGGTTATCATCAGATTAGGGTGAAGAAAGAAGATATCCCAAAGACGGCCTTCAGAACTAAGTATGGGCATTATGAGTTCCTAGTTATGCCGTTTGGTTTAACCAACGCACCTGCTGTATTTATGAGTTTGATGAACGGGGTCTTCCATCAGTACTTGGATAAGTTCGTGGTGGTGTTCATTGATGATATCCTAGTCTACTCCAAGAACCACGAAGAGCATGAGGAACACCTCAGGATAGTGCTAGAAACCTTGAGAAGGGAGAAGCTATATGCCAAACTCAGCAAATGTGAGTTCTGTATGGACAAGGTGCCATTCTTAGGGCACATTATCTCGGGTGAAGGATTATCTGTGGACCCAGAGAAGGTCACTGCTATAGAAACCTGGCCTACCCCTACCTCTGTTGCGGAAGTGAGAAGTTTTCTTGGACTTGCTGGATATTACCGGCGGTTCGTAGAAAAATTTTCAAGGATTGCAGAACCTATGACTAAGCTGACACGGAAGGATCAGGAGTTCATATGGTCGGAAGAATGCCAGAACGCCTTTGAAGAACTGAAGAGGCGTCTAACAACAGCACCAGTCTTGACTCTTCCCTCAGGGTCAGGAGGTTTTGTTGTATATAGTGATGCGTCCGGTAGCGGGCTAGGTTGTGTCTTGATGCAACACGGCAAAGTTATCGCTTATGCATCGAGGCAGCTGAAGGTCCACGAAAAGAACTATCCGACGCACGACCTGGAGCTAGCTGCAGTGATTTTTGCCTTGAAGATCTGGAGACATTATCTGTATGGAGAGAAGGTTGAAATATTCACTGATCATAAGAGCTTGAAGTATGTTTATACACAGAAGGAGCTCAATATGAGGCAAAGGCGTTGGCTTGAGTTGATGGTGGACTTTGACATCGATCTGCAGTACCACCCGGGGAAAGCAAATGTTGTAGCCGACGCCCTCAGCAGAAAACCCTCAGCTTATTTCCTAACAGAGCAGCCCCAACTATTACAAGACTTGCAAGATCTTCAGATTGAGGTTGTTCTGCCTGGACAAAAGGGTTTGCTGGCTAACCTAGAAGTGAAGTCATCGCTGGTGGAGAGAATCAAGGAAGCTTTACCTAATGATGCCAGATTCCGAAGGCTGAGAGAGAGAACCGAAGCAGGCTTGCAAACGGGACTTCGCATCCACGAGGACGGGACATTACAGTGTGGAAATCGCCTATGTGTTCCAAATGGAGAATTAAGGCAGGAGTTGATGACAGAAGCCCATAGCTCCATCTACTCGGTTCATCCAGGAGGAACCAAGATGTACCGGGACTTAAGACAATATTACTGGTGGCATGGAATGAAAAGGGAGATTGCCAGATTTGTGGCGAAATGCTTAGTCTGCCAGCAGGTGAAGGCCGAGCACCAAAGGACTGCAGGTATGTTGCAGCCACTTCCCATCCCTGAATGGAAGTGGGAGCATATTACCATGGACTTCGTCACTGGATTTCCAAGAAGCCCTAGTGGGAAGGATGCAGTATGGGTCATTGTGGATCGGCTCACTAAGTCGGCTCACTTCTTGCCGTTCAGAGTCGGACAATCCACGGAAGTACTAGCCGATATGTATATGCGACAGATCGTAAAATTTCATGGAGTGCCGGTTAGTATTGTATCAGATCGAGACTCTAGATTCATATCTCACTTCTGGCGAAGCATGCAAGAGAGTCTCGGCACCAGACTCAAGTTCAGTACTGCCTATCATCCTCAGACAGATGGCCAGTCAGAGCGAACAATTCAGATCCTGGAAGATATGCTGCGATCTTGTATACTGGACTTCGGAGGATCGTGGGAAGATCACCTGCATTTAGTGGAGTTCTCCTACAACAATAGCTATCAGGCCAGCATTCAGATGGCACCTTTTGAGGCACTGTACGGAAGAAAGTGCCGATCGCCAATATGCTGGAGTGACGTCGGCGAACGTCAGTTACTGGGTCCAGAGTTAGTAACGGAGACAGTGGAGAAAGTGAAGCAGATTCAGAACCATCTCCGTGCAGCCCAGGATAGACAGAAGCATTGGGCCGATGTACACCGACGACCCCTGGAATTCAAAGAAGGAGAGCATGTATTTTTGAGGATCTCACCCATTAGAGGTACTATCAGATTTGGCAGCAGAGGTAAGCTAAGCCCAAGGTACATTGGGCCATTCGATATCTTGGAGCGCATTGGTGAGGTGGCTTACCGTCTTGCATTACCTCCATCTTTAGAGGGAGTGCATGACGTATTCCACGTCTCACAACTGAGGAGATATGTGACAGACCCAAGTCATATAGTTGATCACTCTGAGATCTCGGTGGGACCTAGCCTGAGATACGAAAAGCAGCCAGTGGGTATACTCGACACCAGCGAGAAGACACTGCGAGGACAGACTATCAGGCTGGTTCGAGTAGCTTGGAAACAGCACTCCCCAGGCGAATCGACCTGGGAGCGAGAAGATGTTATGCGCCAGCGTTATCCACATTTATTTGCTGATGCAGGTAACCTTAGTATTCTTTAAATTCTGTAAAATCTTGTCTTTATAGTTTACCCTTCGATTGCGAGGACGCAATCCTCTTAAGGGGGGTAGATTGTAAACACCCTAAATTTTTCTGATTTTTAAAATCAATTTTTGGAATTTAATATGCAATTTTCAGCAATGTACATAGATCCTGTGGTGAGTTTGTAATTTTTAATTGCCAATAAATAGCATTAAAATGAATTAAAAACATGATTTTATGGTGTAAAATAGAAAACCGGACTTAGGGTAATTTTCTGGGATTTTATTGGGCCTCAGACCTATTTTTAAAAGCCTAAAAAACTATTTTTCTAAATTAATTAATTAAATATTTAATTTCTGTTATTATTATTATTATTATTATTATTATTTTAGGTTTTTGGTTTGGCCCGGCCCAGTGGGCCGAGTCCTGTGCAGCCGACCCAGCCCTCCTCCTTAGCGGGTCGGGCGGGTCCGCTCGCCCGGAGCCCGCCGCCCGACCCGACCCGCTCCATCACCCCCATCCCCACGCCTGTGACGCGAATTCCGTCGCGTTCTCCGGCGACGTGGCCGGAGAACCGCCCGGCCTCACCCCCACGACCCCTCCGCCTTATCCGCCACGTCCCCGGCCAGCCTCCGCGGCAAAACCCCCTATATAACCCCTCGTCTCCGCCTCCTGTCTCCCCCCAAATCCAAAACCCTAACCTCCTGACTCCGGCGAGCCCCGATCCCCGGCGACCTCCCTCCCAGACCACCCGGCGACCTCCTCCCTGCGCCGCCCAGTGCAGCGCCACCGTCCAGAGCCTCTCCACCCGCCGCTCTCCCCTTCCTCTCTCCTCTCCGCCGGCCACCCCGAGTCCCCCGAGCCCTAGCTCCGCCGTGAACCGCGCCGGAGACTTCGCCTGAGCCGCCAGAGCCCGGCCCGACCTCGCCGACCGACGGTCAGCTTCCCCGAGCCCTGGACACGGCGGCAGGACGCAGGACACAGCCCTAACTCAGTGGACACATTACTGGACACGTGTCCAGGACACGATTCGGACTCGAAAAGCCCCGATTTCTCGGTCCCCTTCAGGTATTCATAACTTGCAACCCTGATCTCCGTTTTCGATTCCGTCAATTCCTACGCGTAGCCTGTATGACCCTCTCGGTGTCCGGACAAACTGTTCGGGACATCGCGGCCTGTGGCGATCGCACACCGCGATCCAAAAACAGGAAAAACCAGACCCTGTTTCACCCCGGAACCGAGTACGCCCCGCCAAACTGGACGACTTGGTCACGCACGGTCTTCACAGATACGTGCGCCTCGTCGATACGGACGTGTGGGTTTTCGCGGAAGCTGATTCGGGTGTGCGTGCACCCCGGAATCAACGCGTATCTGCGGACATCGCCCCGTATCCGCCTTTTCGGCAATTCGACCTAACTTCGTGTACACACGTCGGATCGAGACGAAACTTGCGCCATCGGACTCGTAGCGATATGCTGGTCCTGTGGGTCAAGTTTGGTTCGATTCTGAGAACGTTGACGAAATCGCGTGTCGTGGGCCCCACAGGCCCCGCTCGACGGGCGATTTCGTGATCGGCTCATCGGAATTCAATTCTGAAAGTTCCGTTGGGTTCGTTTCAGCGTTCCTGACCTGTTGACACTAAGTTTGGTGAATTTGGAGACCGTTGACCCTGACATGTTTTTCGGTGCAAAGCGGGCCCACCGGCGGACCCCGTTTTGGCCCGTAACTGCCGTTTCTGCCCTTGTCTCCAAATTGGACCCAAGGACAGGCGATCCTAGCTGTTTGACACCTTCTGAGCGCGATGGTACTGTTTATTTCAGATTTCGGAGACATCTCTGGAAATTTCCGAAACCAGGACCTAAGTGGATTTCAAACTCCAGGCAAGTGCACCTTGCCAAACTTGCAGTCATTATTTTCATATTTTCTGAATAAATACTCTGCTGGATGTTTTGTGTAAATTCATATAAACTGTTTTAAACTGCTTAAACCTAGGGAACGTATGACGTACCTAGTGTCCGATCATAGTCGGGTACCGACACCGTACGCGGTGTTGGGTTCGTCATTTAGAGATGGATTTACGATCCCCTTACTCTTGTACTTGACCTAACAAGTACCCTAAAACCCAGGACACCTGACACTATCATGAACAGAATCTTCCTGAGTTATTCGTGGTGATTCTGTATAGGATACAGGACTTGACAGAGTTATTTTATTTAGACATTATGACTTGTTGCATTAGTCATAATCCCGCTGACATGGACATGAGACGTTATGGTCATGGCTTGCGTGATTACATTGGGTGGGGAGAGACACACAGGCTACAGGCTGTTCTATATATATATCTACTATTAGTGTGAGGTCGTAGACTCTCCAGCAGAGCTAGACCCTTTACTTGTTATTACTGCTACCGGCTCCCCGACACAGAGCTTGTAGCGGTCTCAGCCTGAGTACTAGTGTTGCTCTCATTTGCATATCACATAGATGGTTAGTTACTTAGTTTACCCTGCTGTTTTATTTACTTATTGCACTGCTTATTCATTTGGCTTGTTTTATCTTGTGCCTTGCTTGTCCACTGAGGACCTGGTATGGATTATGTCCCCAGGTTTAGCTGAGGAGCAGTATCCCGAGATATACGGGACCGGAGCTGAACCTATTGCTGGAGCTGAACCAAACACTGAGGACGAGGTGACTGCCGAGGACTTTTCCTGAGTGCCTGTTCCAGCACTCATTTATTTATTTCATGTTTACATCTTTTGTTCCTGGCCTATAGAGCCAGTTTATTTCAGACTATAGTCGGATTGTTACTCCGACTGACTTGCTGTGTTGATGTTGCTACATTATTTCCATTTGATTATGCAGTTTATTTCCTTTCCTTTATGGATAAGATTAGCGTGACTTGTGTAGTAGACCTTATTTACAGCTTAAGTACGACCTGATGGCCCCATTAAATTGGGTTATCCATCAGTGCGTGCTGCTGGCCATTGCCACGTGTCCAGTCCCTCGATATTTTGGGACTGGGGCGTGACAGGATATGTTATACACTTGTGTACTAGACTTTGGGGGATCTTGGGAGGACCATCTCTATTTGGTAGAGTTTGCTTACAACAACAACTACCAGGCTAGTATAGAGATGTTGCTATTTGAGGCATTGTACGGTCCGATATATCGTACTCCCTTGTCATGGGACAATATTGAAGAGAGAGTTTTGCTTGGGCCAGAGATGGTTGTGGATGAAGTGGAGAAGGTTAAGCTGATTAGAGACAGACTTTGGGAGGCGCAAGATAGACAGCGGCATTGGACCGATAGCCACCGGAGACCTTTGGAGTTTGAGGTATAGTTTTAGATTTTTTTTTTTGTGCTTGATATTGATTGTTTGTTATAGATTAAGTTCTTAAGGTTGTGTTTTATTCTAGGTTGGGTGTTTGGTATTTTTGAGAATTTCTCCGACACGAGGCACGATTCGCTTCGCTGGAGGCAGAATGCTTAGTCGCGATTCATCGGATCTTTCACTATTCTCGAGAGGGTCGGTGCAGTTGCTTATAGACTAGACTTACCACCTGCATTGGAGAGAGTGCACAACGTATTTCATGTATCGTAGTTGAGATGGTACATGGCAGATCCTAGTCACGTATTGGATCACTCGGAGATAGAGGTGGGCCCTACTTTTAGCTATCCAGAGCAGCCAGTTGAGATTCTGGATCAGAGAGAGAAGGTGCTGAGGAACCAGACTATTCCCTTGATACGCATCGCATGGAGGTATCACTCTCCGCGGGAGTCTACCTCGGAGAGAGGATAAAATACGAGAGTGTTACCCATATTTGTTTGTGTCTTGAGTTATGTTCTTTCCTAGTTGTGTTCTATACTTTCTGTTCTGTTCTGTTTATTTTTTGGGGGTAGTTTCGTCTTGAATTTCGATGACAGAATTATTTTAAGGGGGTTGACTTGTCACTACCATATTTTCTAGGAGAGGGTATTTTGGTTATTTCATAATTAATTAAATATTATGCATATTGTATATTTATTTAATTATTGTTAGATGTTAGTTATTATTTTGTACTTGTGTTAGTGGACCTAACTATTTTAGATTAGATCCATGGACCAACATTTACAATTAGTTAGAATTGAGCCCAATTAGAAGCCCCTTGATTAGGAGGATGACTAATTTAATTAAACCCAATAGACTAAAACCTTCCCTCCTTATTTATTTCTTCATGAGAGGCCCCAAGGGGTATATTGGTCATTGCATTATAGCTTGAGGGAGGGGTCAAGGGGGTCGGCCATATAAAAAGAGGAAAAAAAAATTCTCTCTCATCTTTTTATTTCAAATCTAGATCTAAAATTTTACTCAACCAAATTTTATCATTCCCACACCAAATTTCTTTCTAATTCCTTTCCAAATCACCATTAGAGGCTAGTTGAGCAAAGATCTAGAAGGAAGAAGTAAGGATCTACAAAGAGGAGCAAGGATCTACAAGTTGAAGGTCAATTTCACCAAATTTGGAGGTTGCATTAAGAATCCATCTCCCAATAGATATAATTCAGTTTTTTCTCTTTAATTAGGTTCTAAATCTGTGATTTAATCATTAGAAATCATCCCAAATGATGAGGCTACCCATAGAAATTGGAATTAGGTTCATAGGAGGCCTATGGAGAAAGTTATGGTATTTTTTGTGTCAATTTTGTAAAATTCCGAGATTGACACATGGTGTATTGTCAATTGTTCAATTAGACTAAATTGATATGTGTCTATTTGTTTGTTTGTTTGTAGCTAGTGTCGTATCCACAATTGAATACGTGTAGGCTGTATCCCAATAATTTGGAGATACAGGTTGATTTGGGAGTTTTTCCTCCGAAACGGGGCTTTGTGTATGTCACATTTTGACACGGAGACGTAGTTGTGTAATTAACTCTTCATATTGTTCATATATACTATTTTAGACTTGCTTGTGTCCTTCGGGGTACGTTAGGTTGTGTGGTGGACTCGTATCGCAAGCGTATCATAGATCTAGTGTGATACGGGTACGATGCACTCCACGTGTTTGTTTGATTGCATTCCTATATTCAATTTGCATTGTTCATAGATATTAGTATATTAATTATCATAGTATATATGTATATATATTTTTTGAGTTGTATGTATCTTTATGTTCTTCATATGATATAAATATGTGTGAGTTATAGATATATACTATATACATAGCTATGTATGTTGTTGATATATATATATATATATATATATATATATATATATATATATATATATATATATATATATATATATATATATATATATAGAGAGAGAATGTATGAATATATATATATATTTTAGTGTATATATATATATATATATATATATATATATATATATATATATATATATATATATATATATATATGGTTATCTACTTATATATATATGTATGTGTTATATATATATATATATATATATATATATATATATATATATATATATATATATATGAGCTGTATACATAGATTAATATATAGGTATTAATGGTTATATGTTTATATACATAAAGGTAGTATATATGTATATGGGTTTATATATGTATATGTTGATATTTATGTATATGTGCATGTATCTATATTATTTTGTATACATAAGTATATGTAGCTAGTTATATATATAGATATGTATGTATAGTTACGAATATATATATATATATATATATATATATATATATATATATATGTATATATATATATATATATATATATATGTTTATAGAAGTGTTTATAGATGCTTTTGTGTGTGTGTGTGTGTGTGTGTAGTATGTTCAAATGGGGGAGTCGGGTTCTGCAGTGTACCTGTAGTGACCAGTGCAGCATAGAAGAGGTGCAGGCAGCAATGCAGCATTTGAAAGATGAAGCATTTACAAGCTGTAACAGCAGCTGTGTACAACAATAGATGCAGCAGCATGCAGCTAGCTTATGCAGGCAGTGCAGTGCAAGTTTTTGCATTGCTGCAGCAGCTACACCACCAAGCAAAGTAGAGCAACAGCAGTTTCAGCAGAGCAGCGAGGCAGACAGCAAATCAGCAGCAGCTTCAGCAGAGCAGCGAGGCAGACAGCAAACCAGTAGCAGCTTCAGCAAAGCGTGAGCTAGCCAATGCAGCAGCTCAATGCACTATACAGACAGCAAATCAGTGTCACCCGAGTTTTAGTAAGAAGCAGCAACATGATGCAGACTCAGGAACTGCTCGAGGCAGTGAGCTATATCACACCAACAGCAAACAACAAGGTTAAGAGAGACCGTTAGATTAGTTGTTAAGGTTAGGTATTAGGTGGTTTGTAGTTAGTTTGTTTAGTTAGTTATTTGTTAGTATAGTTAGTTAATAGCTAGCTAGTTTATTAGTAGTTAGATATATATATATCTCTCTTATGTATCACTAAGTTATATATATGTAGGTATGTATATGCATGTATATATGTATGAGTGGTTAGTGATTTCTTGGTAGTTAGTATAGTAGTTTGTATTAGATAATACATATTAGTCTATAGTTTAGAAATTGGGTAGCTAATATAGACTAAGAGCACATTTACCTTGGGATACCAAGGTAAAGTCATGGTATCGGTCGATACTCAAGGTATTGGATTTGAGTATCGAGATGGGGGTTTAGTGGTGCGATAACACGTTGGTTTGAAGCCAAGGTATCCACATAGCATTTATAATTAGGATTAGTATATATAATATTGATTTAATGGATATTATGATATTTCTATATCTTTTGTTTGCGTATCTTATGATACGGTATCTTAGTATCTTAGATTAATAAGTGTGACCTAGTTACATCGTGTACAGACCCAATATCCTAGAGATAGACTCATACAACCTAGAAATAGGTAGTTTGACCAAGTTTGACCAGTTTAACTTAGGGATTGACCTAGTTTGACTGTTTTGACTTAGAAGTGGCTATTTGACCTAGATTTTGACCAATTTAACTTATTTTCTTTCCAAAATCTTGTATTGATGTAATATTCCCTATTTAGGTTATCGAGGCACCGTACCGAACATCTGTAATACTGTTTACGGGACTTCAGGCGAGTGCATTCTCTGATAGTTTCTCAATTATGATATCCTCTATGTTCCTTATATCTTGTATAGATATCCTTAATTTTCTTAACACGATGGTTACATGGATTGGTATATCTAGATCTCGTCATGAGATATTATTCCTTGGTATATATGGTGTATCTTGTGCAAGTATTTTTTCTTGTTCTTCTTGTACATGTACAGATATTGATTCTTGGGGAGATTAGCTACCTACCCAGGGAATCCCGTGTCATGATGTACCATGGTTGGATCTACTATACCAGTCGGGGACGGAGAGTATTTAGTGTAGATATATGATCATACTAACCGTGTGCATGTCTTGTTCCTTGTGAGTGTTGGTCATACCCGCACGTATGACTAACCAGGCACTTATTTTTGTGCAAGTTTCCAAGTCGATCACATGTTAAAACTAGTACTCACTCACTTAGTCATTAATATTCTTGTTCATTGCCATATTATTCATTCTTTTATTTATTTTAGTATTTCCTTATTGTATATCTCTTGTATCTACATGTTGTATCTTATATATTCATATCTATTTACTGTTATATAGTTTATATTATTGATTGGAACTACTGTTAGAGATGTACTCTGGCTCCTTTCCTGACTGGATATATTTTTTCTAGATGACACTGAGGAGTGGTACCCCAATCATTACGAACCTCAAGATATTATGGGCTTAGAGCCAGAGATACTGGTTTAGGAGGGTCTCATCCCGACTGAGACAAACGACCTGGGACTCATAGCTTAGAGGATTAGTTTCTTTGTACTGGATTTATCTCCTGCATATTGTTTTAGTATTTCTCTGACTCATTTGATATTATTATTATCTCATGAGTTGTATTATGACTATTCTATTCTTTTATCATATTCGTGCGTATTTTTATCTTAGATTTATGATTTCCATCTTAGATCTGTGATTGAGTATAATTATATTATTGGTGGCATATTTATATTGATAGATTATTTTTGTCAGTACCACATTTTCTAGGAAATAATATTTTAGTAATTTTATAATTAATTAAATATTGTGCATGATAAATAATTATTTGTTGTATTATTTAATTATTGTTAGATGTTATTTATTTATTTTGGACTTGTGTTAGTGGACCTAACTAGTTTAGTTAGACTCATGGACCAATATGTATTAATTGTTAGATTTGAGCCAAACTAGAAAGCCCATTAATTAGGAAGATAATTAATTTAATTAAACCTTTAGACTAAAAGCTTCCCCCCTTAATTATTTCTTCATGAGAGGCCCTAAGGTGTATAATAGACATTACATAGTAGCTTGAGGAAGGGGTAGAGGGGGCCGACCTATATAAAAGAGGGGGAAAGTTTCTCTCTCCTATTTTCATTTGAAAACTAGATCTAGAATTTCCCTCAACCAAATTCCTTCATTTCTATATCATTTTTCTACCAAATTTCATCCCAATTTTTTCCCAAATCACTATTGGAGGCTAGTGGAGCAAGGATCTAGAATGAGAAAGCAAGGATCTACAAAGATGAGCAATGATCTACAAGTTGGAGGCCAATTTCATCATATTTGGAGGTTTCATTGGGAATCCATCTCCCAATAGGTACAATTTAGTTTTTTCCCCTTAATTTAGGTTATAAATATGAGATTTAACCATAAAAAATCAACCCATATACATAGGCTACCCATAGGATTTGGTTTTGTGTTCATTAGAGGCCAATTGAGAAAGTTATGGTACTTTTTATATCAATTTTGGGGAATTTGAGATTGACATTTATTGTGTGTGTTAATTGGTCCTATAGATCAATTTGGTATGTGCTTGTGTATTTGGGGCTAGTTTTATGTCCATAATTGGGTACGTGTAGGTCATATCCTAATAATTTGGTGATACGTGTTGATTTAGTGGTATTTCCTCCGAAACGGGACTTTGAAGATGTCACGTTTTGACACAGACACATAGATTTATGTTTGACTCTTCGAATTGTTCATAAATAATATATTAGACTTGTTCGTGTCCTTCGGGGTATGTTTGGATGTGTGGTGGACTCGTGTCGCAAGCGTATCCTAGATCTAGTAGGATACGGGTGTGATACGCTCCATGTGTTTGTGCAATTTAATTTTAGATTTATTTCTCCATTGTTCTTAGTTATTGTGATGTGTAATTATATGTATATATATATTGTTGTTATATATATATTTATTTATTAGATGTCATAGATCTATGTATCTATTTTATACATATTTATGTTATGTAGCTATTATTCTACATATGTAAGAGCTAGTTAATATTGTAAGTATATATATATATATATATATATATATATATATATATATATATATATATATATATATATATATATATATATATATATATATATACTTATATGTTATATGTATTTATGTTGTGTATGTTTATATATGCATGTACGTATATATGTTACTATATATATGTATGTTATGTCATAATAGTTATTATGTACATGTATATGTTTATGGAGGTGTATGTATGTTTATATATATTTATATAGTGGTACGATATATATAGTAGTATTATATATTATGTGTTATATATTATATATATATTTGTGTTATATATATATATATATGAGAGAGGGAGAGTAGGGAGCTTTGGCGATAGTTTATAGTGACAGCAGTAGTAGTTAATAGAAACAGCAGCAGCAGCAGTTAATAGCAACAGCAGCCACAGCAGCAATAGCAACAGTAGCAGCAGTTATTAGCAACAACAGCCATAGCTGTAAAAGCAACAGCAGCAGCAGTAGCGACGGCTGCAGCAGCAATAGTGACATAGCAATGACGGCTTTGGGACAGCAGCAGGAATCCGTCACAGTAGCAGCCATTCCCGCCACAGCAGCAACAGCATTTGCAATGGAGGCCAGCAGCCTTTAGCGACACTTCTGCAGTTTATATGGGATATTAGGTATTTAAATATATTAGATATATATATGTATATATATATAGTAATAAAATATATGTAGATACATTCCTAATTGCTAATTATGTTTTAGTATACTATATTTATAATATTTAAGTTATTAGCATATATTATTATGGGTAGTTAGTATAAACAAGGTATTGGATATTACCTTAAAATACCAAGGTAAGAATCAAGGTATTTGAGGATACCCAAGGTATTGGGTTTGGATATCAAGATTATGGGTTAGTATTGTGATACCAAGTTGGTTCAAAACCAATGTATCCATTTAATGTTTGTAATTAGAATGTTATATATTTAATATTTGTTTGATATGTATATGTGATGCCTTACCTATTGTTTTACGTATCATGAGATACGGTATCCTAAGATGTAGCTTTATGACCTAGACTCTAGTGTTTGAATCCAATATCTTGAGATAGACTCATGCAACCTAGAAATGGGTAGTTTGACATAATTAACTATAGTTTGACCATAGTTGACCATAGTTTGGCTTAGAGTTGACTTAGTTTGACTTTTGACTTAGAGATGACTTGTTGACCTAGATGTTGACTAGTTTAACTTATTTTTTTTTCGAACCTTGTATTGATATTATATTTCATATCTAGGTCTTCGAGGCACCATATCAGACATCTGTGAGACTATTCTTTGGACTTCAGGCGAGTACATTCTTTGATAGTTTCTCATTTATGATATTCTCTATGTTTATTATATTTAGTATAGATATCCATGTCTTCTTGATATGATGGTTACACAGATTAGTATATCCAGATCTCGTCATGAGATGTTATTCCTTGGTATATGGTATATCTTGTGCAAGTATTGTTTTATTGATTATCTTGTACATATACAGACACTGATTCTCTGGAAGACTAGTTATCTTCTTGGGGAATCTCGTGCCATAGCGTACCATTGTTGGATCTACTATACCAGTCGGGGTAGGGAATATTAGTGTAGATATGTGATCATACCTTCCTATACAAGTATTATTTTCTTGTGAGTGTTGGTCATGCACCGCATCTTGTGAGTGTTGGTCATGCACCGCACGTATGACTAACCAGGCCATTATTCCTGTGCAAGTTCCTAAGCCGATCATATGTTAAAGCTAGTGCTCACTCACTTAGTCATCAGAATTCTTATTCATTGATATATTATTCATTATTTTATTTATTCCAGTATTTCTTTATTGTGTATCTCTTGTATCTATTGTGCATCTTGTATATTCACATCTATTTACTGTTATATAATTTTTATAATTGATTAGAACTGTTGTTAGAGATGTACTCTGTTCCTTTCTTGACTAGATATATTTTTTCCAGGTGACACTGAGGAGTGGTACCCTACACATTATGGTCCTCAGGATGTTGTGGGTTTAGAGTCAGAGACCCTGGCTCAAGAGGGACTTATCCCAACTGAGACAGATAACCCGGGATTAGTAGCTTCTTAGTATTCTTTTGTACTGGATTTGTCTCCATCTTATTTGTTAGCATTTTTTCAGACTCATTGATGTTATTATTTTATACTCATGAGTTGTATGTGACTATTCCATTCTTTATATTTTTCGTGTTCGATTCTATCTTAGATCTGTGATTAAGTATATTGTTATTGTTGGTGGCTCATTACATAGCTAGATAAATTACCCAGACAGCGTTCTACCGCCGATTCTGTGGCGTAGGCTGGACGTTATTTCCGACTGCATCCCTACATCGGGTGCGGGTCATGACAGTTTTTCCAAATAGCGTTCTACCACCGAAGTTGCGGCGTAGACTGGGCATTGTTCCCAACTTGTATCCCTATACTGGGTGTGCGTCATGACACACATACATGTGCACTCACATCTACCCTTACTAATGCATAATTCTTAAAATATATCATAATTCTTATTACCTAGCACAATACATACTAATACTATCATACTCACATATACACTTATGGGTACCACTCTATCGTGGCACACTCACTAGTACCTCTCATGAATACACATTCTCGTACTCACGACACAACCAAGTATCAAGTACCAAATAGAATATCATGCTTCATTGGTATCCAAACACAAATTTTTATGATACTTAATTGATACATGGATCACTCAACTATATGAATATATATCTATACAAACATATATGATGACATGATTACCAACATCTAGAATCATAGAGTGATACCATATTCTTCCTCTACCATTGGTACCAATACTAACTATACTGACACCTACCATAGGACTTTTGCTACAAAGGTACTGTATTATGAGTCACTTCTTGGCTTATACACTGATGCCTAATGATCACATACCCTACCAGAAACCACTATCAAACTCATAAGCTATACTCCTAACAATCATTACTGCTACTCAACTCGACACAACCTATCTGCAAGCGACCAAGCTACTGTATTATACATAGAACTTTAGGAACTAATAAAGTGAACCTTTATAAGAAACTGAACTAGAGGCACTAAAGATATCTCTAACCTGAGCTAGTAGGATAAAATGACAATACTCAATGATAACAAGATTGAATGATAGAGACAATATATTAAGAACCAATTTAAGATATAATCTGATAATCATACACGTCTATCCGAAATTATGTTACTCAGAATTCTCGCAACGCTAGTAAGCATAGCTGCGATAAATAATTGTCCATAAGTAAGGTATTTACCTCTATAATTATGTTATCTAGAATCCTCGCTGTGTCTACTAGTATAGTTGCGAGAAACTCTAAATTTCATAACTAAGATATGTACATCCAAAATTAGGGCTCTACGTTTCCGCCACGCCAGCTAGTATGGCTGCGATAAACTCTAGGCTCCATAACCAAGGCAGACAGTTACCTTTCTCACTATCCTCATCAAAATATATTATTAAAATATATCTCAATTCAGTCTATAAAATTCATCTCGATACAAGAATCAATGTCTATAATGAATACCAAGAATCAAATTCAATAACGAACAAGTGAGAGTAAACAAAAAAGTGAAAACAAATTTTAAAATAGAATTTATAATAAGATTCTCAAGGGTCATCCCTGAAATATTACAAGAATCCTAATTTGTGATTGAGTATTCTCTCATCATATTATCATATGTCCAATATCCTATATTATCGTAGGCTCGTAGTAGTACATTGCACTACCACGATATCGTACTAATTTGCAAAGCCTGACCTGTATGGACCACCATAAAAATATGTCACGACTCGTACCCGATGTAGGGGCACAAGTACGTAGGTATGTCCAGCCTACGTCGCAGCATCGATGGTAGAACGCTGTCTAGGTCTACTATACTATCTAAAAATAATGATTCATAATATATAATGTTATCTCAATATTAATATGAATACTTAATCAGAAGAATCTATAAGGGAGAAACAATGTACGAATATGATATAAAAGAATCCAAGAGAAGTCTAAAAATATACATCTCAATTCTCCATCAATAAGTCTAAAAGTCTAGCCATACTCAAAAATAATATAAGTCTCAAAAACAACATATCAATGTCTCAAAGATGGAAACAAATCCAATCTAATATAAAATTACTAAACTAGCTAAGTCACTACCAGTTGTGTCTTCTCTATAGGGACTGGCTCTCCTAAAACTCTCTGATTTCATGCTAAGTTGGACACCGGCTGTCCAAATTAATACTGAAAAAATATTATCCAGTCAGGATTGGAGCGAAGCACATAAACTAACAGCAATTCCAATTAAATTGATAAAGCCTATAAAATATTGAGTAATGAATATACATGATAAAAATATAATACTGGTAATGTAAGAAAGCAGGAGAAACATCAATCACAGTAAAATAATGAGCAGTGAGTAAGCAGGTGAATATCAGTCTCATCAAGTACAAGGTGGAATAGAAGAAAAAAGTAAACTAGCTAAGTGTTTGAAATAATAGTTTGTTATGTGATCGGCTTGGGACAAGATCAGGCTCTACCATATATGCTTGGCTATGCACAAGTACGGGTAAAGGATCAGGTCAATCATGTATGATTGACTATGCAAAAGTACAAGTAAGGGGATCTGGCCAATCATATATGGGGAGCTATGCACAAGTAATAAGATCAGGCTATACCCTATGTGTGGTGAGGTTGAGCTATGCACAAGTAGGTGGGGTATGATCGCAAAACTAGCTAATATTTCCCCCGTCCTCCGACTAGTATAGTGGATCCAACCATGACATATTACGATACAGGATTCATAGAGCAGGGGGCCAACCTGCTCCTGAATCGATGTCTATACATGTACAGGAATAACATGACATGTACACGAATAAAATGACATGTACAAGGTCCTCATGGAAATACATCATATGGTAGATGTCACGACCCAATTCCGTAGAATCGTTGAGGCGTCCCCCGAATCGTGACCGCCGTACGGGCCTCGAGTTGCGCCCGTACAAGGCTTTAATGATTTGCATAACAAGCACATATTCAGAGTACGCAGATAAATTGAAACACAGATTTGAAACATGGAAAAGTTCTCTTTATTGATAATGAACATCTATTACAAACTCCTGAACGAGTCAGCTAATATATCGAACGGCTTACAAAAGAGATGACTCAAAATGAGATAGCAGTCCTGTACATTATATCCCTTTATAAACTCAAAACGATAAGGACCTCCAGGCTGGAGGATAGCTTTGCCACGGAGCTGCATTTGTGTATGAAGAGTTACAGCTTCGGACTTCAAAAGGCTTCAAGGGGCGCGGTGAAGGTGCGCCAACAGTTGGACTGGATCGGGAAGACGACTTCGGCTCCTCGCTCGGTTTGCCTTGATGTGGAGAACCTGTTTCAACGAGGGTCAGCATATCGAAACATGCTGGTGAAGGCGAGCTAGCCTGACTATACCAATCAACACGTTGTTTTAGTGAAGCATGCATATTTGTGGGTTTCTATCTTGCCTTAGTTCATTTACAAGTAAGCAGCATATAGAATTTACTGAAATGAACGTGCCACCGTTCGGTGGATTTTACCTGACCGTCTAAATCACCTGTACAATACTTACCATGCCTTCCCTGCCACGAAGACACAAGTTAGTTTGCAACAGGTTTAAATATACACGATGATCACTGGCATGTTTGCCATAGTGGACATAGCCGGGGACAAGGATAGCATGCTACGAGAGAACACGATTGCGCTGCAAGCTATCCGGTCCCAAACATGAAGACTACATACGAGTTCCGCCCGGATCAGATCGGTGCCAGTGCCTCAGCGACCGTCCGCAGAACTAATACCTTGTGCACAAGTTGTCCATGATCGAACACGATGAACAAGTTAACAAGTCATGCATTTGAGGCAACACGATTGCTAGAACACGAGTACACGACAAGCAGTATTGCATGATTTATTTAGCATAGCCTCCCTGAACAATTATGCATATACAAGACGTGTTCTATACTTAGTACATTTTATAGAACATTTGCACGAACAAGCATACAATAAGGCATTAGTTTTCAGGTTTGATTGACAAGCATAATAACCAAGTCTATTATCTTTTTTCTTGGTTTTTTTTATTATTACTTGGTATCGTTTGATCGGGGCAAAGGAGATTGCAGATTATTAGATGTAAAGCTTGGAAGCAGGGCTAGCTAATCGGGTTGGTAGACACTCACTTAGATTTTGGAAAGAAGAAGGAAAGAGGCACTTCACGACTCCGCTCGCAAGCCGCCTATTGCTCGTTCACCTGCATACGAACAGCTCGATTAATACTTCTTCCTCTCTTTCCAATCTCGGAATAGAAGTGCAAGTCAATGAACGAAAACAATGAAAACCATCAAAACCGTTCAAGGAAAACAAGCAAATCCCAAAACCAACTCAAAGCACGAAAGCAACAAGCGACATAAAAAACCGAGGCAATAAAAAGATAGCAGCGGAGAGGTCCCTCCTGACTCTGCCGCTAAGCCGATCCTTGGGGCGCAGTCCACTGAATATGGGAATCGATTCCGAAGAAACAAATCCATAACGAGGACGAGTTCTTAATTTAATCTATCCTGATCGAACGATACCGTCTTGTGTTTCTTAGCCGCGCTCTCCACACCGGGAGAACGGGGTGCTACATCCTACCCAACTAATTGGAAGTTTCGTCCCGAAACTTAAGAATAGGACCTACCGTTAGGGATTATTGTGTTCGGGACGGCGATCAGGAAGGTTCGGGCAGGAATTAATAGCATGGCCTGATCGTCCACAAGCGAGGCATAATCCAAGTCTCAAGCGGCAGTCCTTCTTGTCGTGTCCAGTCTTTTTACAGAACCGACACGTAATGTTCCAATGCTTTATTTATTGACTACCGTCGTTTCGACGCTTTGCAGCGTTGTTTCCTCTGTCGTTGCTTTGGCGTTTGTGATTGTAGGTATGCACAGCGCCGGCAGGAACGTGAGGATAGAGTGGTTCAAGCGACAGGGCGTGATTCATGACTTCACGCATTGTACGATATTGATGAACGGCTATGTGCCCGTTGATGGCAGGGCGTAGTCCACCTTCAAACCTTCTTGCTCGACTCGCTGCATTAGGTAAATAGGCCCTAGCGAATTTGGAGAGTCGGTTGAATTCAGCGGAGTACTCTTTAACTGTCATACTGCCCTGCCTCAGTTGCACCAAATCATTCTCCATTTGACGTTGTACTGGAGGGGGTACAAACTCCTTTTCGAACGCGGCACGAAAAGTTGTCCACGAGATCGCCTCCTCTCCATGATCAAATTGGAGAGATCGTCGATGCACGTCCTACCAATCGTGCGCGTTGAGGCGGAGCTGTAGTTGCGCGCAGGCGACGCGCTTCTCTTCGGGGACCTCTAGCAGAGCGAAGTGATCTTCAAGTTCGGCCAACCAATCTAGGGCTACGACTGGGTCCTCAGTCCCGTTGAATGGGGTGTTGCAAACTTTCTTGAAGTGGCCAAAGTTGAAGGCAGTCACGTCCTTCGTCCTTGGAATTTGTGGCATCTCTACTTCAAGCACGGGCTGTTCCACCGGAGTCGCTGGCGTTGCCGCGGACTGGTTGGATGCCAAAGTCTGAACGATCTGCTGTAGGGTATCTACCTGCTTCTGTTGGACTGAGAATCGTGCTTCTATATTGTCTTGAAACTTGAGCTGACTCTCTTCCGCCCGCTTCTCGGCCCGTTCATAGCGAGCCTCGTCCCTTTGTTAGTTTTCCTCCAACATCCGCAACATTTGCTGGATGGGATCGATGCTTGGCGTGGCTCGCTGGCTCCTTGAACTTCCCAAAGTATCCGAACTACTTTCTTGGCCTTGCGTTTCGTCCGGTGTTTGCGCTGAAGATTGCGCTGGAGCCATTCCTTCAAAAGAAGGTAAATTACATTAGGATCATAATGTATTATGGACTTATTGCATGAACGTATCTCATTTTGGCCTAGCAAGTTCAAGAGTTCGCACAGGAATTTGATCGTTAAAGGAACTTTTCCAGCACAAAGTCTAAGGAACTTTGAATTTGTGCTCTGATACCACTATGTCACGACCCGATTCCGTAGAATCATTGAGGCGTCCCCCGAATCGTGACCGTCGTACGGGCCTGGAGTTGCGCCCGTACAAGGCTTTAATGATTTGCATAACAAGCACATATTCAGAGTACGCAGATAAATTGAAACACAGATTTGAAACATGGAAAAGTTCTCTTTATTGATAATGAACATCTATTACAAACTCCTGAACGAGTCAGCTAATATGTCGAACGGCTTACAAAAGAGATGACTCAAAATGAGATAGCAGTCCTGTACATTACATCCTTTTATAAACTCAAAACGATAAGTACCTCCAGTCTGGAGGATAGCTTTGCCACGGAGCTGCATTTGTGTATGAAGAGTTGCAGCTTCGGACTTCAAAAGGCTTCAAGGGGCACGGTGAAGGTGCGCCAACAGTTGGACTGGATCGGGAAGACGACTTCGGCTCATCGCTCGGTTTGCCTTGATGTGGAGAACCTATTTCAACGAGGGTCAGCATATCGAAACATGCTGGTGAAGGCGAGCTAGCCTGACTATACCAATCAACACGTTATTTTAGTGAAGCATGCATATTTGTGGGTTTCTATCTTGCCTTAGTTTATTTACAAGTAAGCAGCATATA
Organism: Iris macrosiphon; assembly: GCA_036927795.1. Lineage (NCBI taxonomy): Eukaryota > Viridiplantae > Streptophyta > Magnoliopsida > Asparagales > Iridaceae > Iris > Iris macrosiphon. The sequence continues at coordinate 61,216,962 of JAYESA010000016.1, forward strand.
GAATTTACTGAAATGAACGTGCCACCATTCGGTAGATTTTACCTGACCGTCTGAATCACCTGCACAATACTTACCATGCCTTCCCTGCCATGAAGACACAAGTTAGTTTGCAACAGGTTTAAATATACACGATGATCACTGGCATGTTTGCCATAGTGGACGTAGCCGGGGACAAGGATAGCATGCTACGAGAGAACACGATTGCGCTGCAAGCTATCCGGTCCCGAATACGAAGACTACACACGAGTTCCGCCCGGATCGGATCGGTGCCAGTGCCCCAGCGACCGTCCGCAGAACTAATACCTTGTGCACAAGTTGTCCATGATCGAACACAATGAACAAGTTAACAAGTCATGCATTTGAGCCAACACGATTGCTAGAACACGAGTACACGACAAGCAGTATTGCATGATTTATTAGCATAGCCTCCCTGAACAATTATGCATATACAAGACGTGTTCTATACTTAGTACATTTTATAGAACATTTGCACGAACAAGCATACAATAAGGCATCAGTTTTCAGGTTTGATTGACAAGCATAATAACCAAGTCTATTCTCTTTTATCTTGGTTTCTTTTATTATTACTTGGTATCGTTTGATCGGGGCAAAGGAGATTGCAGATTATTAGATGTGAAGCTTGAAAGCAGGGCTAGCTAATCGGGTTGGTAGCCACTCACTTAGATTTTGGAAAGAAGAAGGAAAGAGGCACTTCACGACTCCGCTCGCAAGCCGCCTACTGCTCGTTCACCTGCACACGAACAGCTCGATTAATACTTCTTCCTCTCTTTCCAATCTCGGAATAGAAGTGCAAGTCAATGAATGAAAATAATAAAAACCATCGAAACCGTTCAAGGAAAATAAGCAAATCCCAAAACCAACTCAAAGCACGAAAGCAACAAGCGACATCGAAAACCGAGGCAATAAAAAGATAGCAGCGGAGAGGTCCCTCCTGACTCTGCCGCTAAGCCGATCCTTGGGGCGCAGTCCACTGAATATGGGAATCGATTCCGAAGAAACAAATCCATAACGAGGATGAGTTCTTAATTTAATCTATCCCGATCGAACGATACCGTCTTGTGTTTCTTAGCCGCGCTCTCCGCACCGGGAGAACGGGGCGCTACAGTAGAATCCAGAATATACTAATATGTGTATCATCATGTCAGGAATCAAGTACAATACTACAAAACTGATATTATAGTAATCATTAAAATAAATAAAACTGTCAGAGAATGTACTCGCCTGTGGTCCAGATTAATAATTGTTAATCTTTGTTCGAACTGGTGTCACACTGACCTATATATGATATATCAAGGTCAAATAGTGTTTTAAAGTCAACAATATATTTAATTAACTCAAAACTACTTTTCTAGGTCAAAACTAGGTTACAATAGTCAAACTAGGTCAAATCTAGGTCAACACAGTCAAACTAGGCCATTTTCTAGTTTCTAGGTTAATTTTACCTATTTATAAGGTTTATAAAGTTATACTAGGTCTTAACAAGTTACTATTTGGTTTTTAGGTGCTAACTTGGTCAAACTAGTTAATACTAGGCCAATACTAGGTTTCTAGACTATACTAATAAGTTACTAACATATATTACCATAATATATACATCTACCTATAATTTCTAGCAATAACTTGGCCTATGGCTATTTACCTTACCCCGTATCATAGTATCTTAACTCGTATCAAACATTTACCTAATACCTTATTCAATATCTCAAATACCTTAACTATTAGTCAGTACCTTAGTTCTAGGATCAATACCTTAGCTAAATTAGGTTTCTAGTCCATATTAGTCAATACCTTGCTAATATCCAAGTATGTAGACTAATACCTTAGCCGTATCACTAATACTTCAACTATGAGACAATACCTTCTTAATACTAGATTTATAGTCCATACTAGTCAATACATTTCTAATATCCAAGTTTCTAGACAAATACCTTCGTCGTATCACCAATGCCTCAATTATAGGTCAATACCTTGCTAATATTAGGTTTCTAGTCCATACTAGTCAATACCTTGCTAATAACCATATTTCTAGACTAATACCTTAGCCGTATCACCAATACCTCAACTATGTGTCAGTACCTTCTTAATACTAGGTTTCTAGTCCATACTAGTCAATACCTTGCTAATATCTAAGTTTCTAGACTAATACCTTAGCCGTATCACCAATAACTCAACTATGGGTCAATACCTTGCTAATAATATGTTTCTAGTCCAAACTAGTCAATAACTTGCTAATATCCAAGTTTCTAGACTAATACCTCAGTCGTATCACCAATATCTCAACTATGAGTCAATATCTTCTTAATACTAGGTTTCTAGTTCATACTAGCCAATACCTTGCTAATATCCAAATTTCTAGACTAATACCGTAACCGTATTACCAATATCTCAACTATGGGTCAATATTTTGCTAATACTAGATTTTAAAGTCATACTAGCTGGCTATGATATAATAATATCATATATACTATATAGATATACTAATATATATAATAACTTAGTCTAACACTTAATACATAGCCAATACCTTAGTATTACCTCATTATCTAGCTATTACCTTAGTATTACCTCATTACCTAGCTATTACCTAAGTATTACCTCATATCCTAGTTTATAGACTAATACCTTTACTAATACCATTACCTTGACTAATACACAATACCTTAACTCATACGTTGGTAACTAACCCATTACCCAAGATAGACACTACCCTTAACATGGTATCTTAATCAAATACCTAATATCATAACCTTACCTTAGTATCCTAGTATTACCTCATACTAGTTCTAATATTTTGGTAACTTGGTATTCTTTATATATATGGAAAGCTAACTTTGATACGGTTCTTTAAAAAAAATGGGAGACTAATCGGAGTCCTGAGTTAGGAGTTATGGAATTTCTAAGTTGCTATAGCTGCTAAAAATGAGGATGAATACTATGACAAATTTAGGTTATTTTCGACAAAAGAACACATGTATACACCCAATTAACCAAATCTACCTATACATATCATGGTGTATCATGATACGAACTCTACGTATCCAAGTTTGGACACAAGTATACCTTCACACCATTAAATAAATATCAATAGTCCTCATTAGGACACAATACACACAATGGACACAATTAGGATTTTCCCTAAATTGAGCCCCAAAATTATGATAAAAACTTAGATCTACCAAATTAAGGGCTCCTAGTGCCTAGATCTACCATTGGTAAGTCAAATCTAACTATGGAAAGGTTCCTAGATGACCAAGGGATATTCCTAACCAAGAATTTGATGAAATTGAAAGAATTACCTAGTATTTTGGTGCCTCTTTAGAGAATTTCGAATTTGGACATGAAAGAGATGAGTCAGACACGATCTTCTAGCAAGCTCCTATCATATGGTTCATCTTATGCTCTCCAATGCTCTAGGCCTTCATGATGGTGAGAATGAGTAAAAATGAGAGTGGTTGGAAAGAAATTTGGTGGAAAATTGGTTTGCTTGGGGAATAAGAAGCTTTGGAGAAGATGGAGGCTAAGAAATAAAATAAAATGAATGGATGAGCCCTAAATTGAACTTATCTCTTATAGTAAAGTTTGGTCATGCCAAAATATCAAGTTTACCCCTCTCTATTTGTATGAATGAAATCTAATTAACTAAAGGAAGAATCCCTACAACTAAGAGGAATATTCTCTTCATGACAACTAAACTTAATTAATTCTAATTACTAAAGTCATAACTAACAATAATTAGCACTAATTAACACCTGCAAATTCTAATTGGCTAGCCACTAACTAACACTAATATAATTCTAATCAATCACTAATATAAAATAATATATAAAATATTTAACAACATACAAAATTAACAAAATACCCCTATGGTGCAAAGTGGTAGTTACAATCATAATGCATGATATTATAGACCAAGCAGTGTGATATACGTGCTATAACGTATCATGATTTGGATTCGTGTAATAGTCGGAGGTTGGAAAAGTATTATTTGATATGTGATCATACCTTATAGTCCGTGATTTAGTATAGTCCGTGATTTAGTTTAGTCCGTGATAGTTAGCAGATCATTTCACTCACGCATGATCACACTAGCTCACCTTTTATATATAGCCCGTGTTAGGCCCATGTCGTTCATATTATCTTACTAATATTTCTACACTTTTATATATATTGGTTTCTTTATTCTAGTTCATTATATTATTGTTCCTCAGCATATTGTTCTCAATTCTTGCCATTATTTATTGTGATGATCTTTCTCGTGATACATGCTAGTTCAGTTACTTCTATCATTTATGTTCATTGTTATTATTGTTTCATAATTTTTGTCAATTATTGGAACTGCTATTTGGGTTGTACTTCGCTTCAATCTTGATTGGATATATTTTTCAGATGATTCAATAGAGGACTGGTGTCCTACGCAATACAAGCCACAGGATGGCGAGCTAGTTGAGTTATCACCCATAGAGCCTGTTGAGTTATACCAACAGTTGATGAGGCATAATTAGTTTATTCATGAGATTATATATGTCAGTTAGACTTTGGGATTTGTATTATTATTTGATATCTTGTGTTAAGATTAGACTTGGACTTGTGATGTATTATGACTTATTTTCTTTTCTTCTATTCCATATTATGCCTTATGATCCTCAAGTTTGATTTTGTGATTGAGTATTATTTATCATTACCATATTATCAAATTGTCCTCCATTTGGAGTTGAGATAGCATGACAGGTACCTTATATATATCATATGAGATGTGTAGATAATATTGTTGACCTAGACAAAGTTCTACCATCGATGCTGTGATGTAGGCTGGACGTACCCACGTACACGTGCCCTTACACCGGTTGAAGGTCGTGCCACATTTTTGTGGTGACCCGTGCAGGTCTAGAAGTCTTCTCAGTATTAGTACTTAGACTTAGAGTATTACTACTAGCCTGCTATATGATATAGGACTAAGGATGTAGGATAAGAGGATACTCAATCACTACTAGGAAATACTTCTAATCTATTGAAATTGCTACCTTTATCATTAAAAAAAATTGCTTCTTTGAAAAATTATTGTCCTTCCTTGATGCTATTGTATCTTACGCAATAATGATTTCTTTGTTGAATCTATCTTCAGGATGCCTCCGAAGACTTGATCGCAGCGCTCTAGAGGAGTTTCGACGAGGTCCATTACTTTGCCACCTCAGAAAAAGCCAGAAACGACTGTTTCGTCTTTTTCGCTCAGAGGATTGCTACACCAGTCCAGGTGGGCATTTCAGTAGCAACTTTTGGGGGTTCTCCACCACCAGTTCTGAGGATTGTTCCATCAGTCACGGAGGATCTTCTACCACCACCTCCAATGCCAGCAGATGGGACACGAATATTCGCTATGTTCCAGGAGATGATGGCGGCAGCAGAGACAGACGTATGCTCTACGTCATGGAATTGAGAGTGCGTACTAGCTAGCATTAGCTACTGTGGAGAGGGTAGCACTTGTTCAGTCACAGGCCGTACCGCTTCATCCTTCACCGTATTAGCTGAGAGTGGGTACCATCATTGACTTTAAGAGGATGGAGCCCAAGGACTTCAAGAGCATCAAGGGAATATTATACGCGAACGATTGGATCAAGAACGTTGAGAGAGCCCTGAGGCTAGCACAGATTCCGTAGGGCTTGCAGGTAGAGGCAGTGGGCAACTAGATGTTCGATATTACGCTGACATGGTTCCGCACAAACCCGAGGATCACAGTGCCAGGACTGACTTAGGAAGCTTTCAAAGATCTTTTCATGGAGAAGTTTTTTCTAGATGTGGCTCTAAGTGCACTAAAGCGCTAGTTTCCAGTCCTCGTCCAGGGGAACATGACGGTGGACGAGTACGTAGCGGAGTTCTGCAGACTAGGCAAATTTATAGAAGGACAAAATCCTCTAGGGAAGGCCTGAAAGTTTCGGAAGGGTATGATCCGGGAGATCAAATCTCTTATAAGAGGATACCATACCACGATATTTGAGGATATCCTAATGGATGGACAGAGAGCAAAGGATAACTTAGAGCTCAAATCCAAGAGGATGCAAGATACGTCAGGAGAAGCTGGTGGTAGTATGGGTTCAGACAAATGACCCCACTTCCAACAGTAGAGAACCTTCCCACAGTAGAGACAGCAGTTTTATGCACCATTTCGAGCATCGACGCAACAGGTATACCAGGCCCCGAGACCACCACAACGGAGTTCTGCAGTGTACTCATTGTGAGATGATTGGACATGCATGAAAGGTTTGCAGGAAGAGGCTTGGAGTGTGCCTCTATAGCGGAGAGCCAAGCTACCAGTTGACGGAGTGTCTAGTGGCTCCGGTTCGAGCAGGCCAAGTAGCAGCACCGACACAGAGAGCACCAGCGAGACCACCTGCGGGACAGCAGAGGGGACCTCCTTTACAGACTCAGCAGCAGCATTTTGTCCAACACCAGCAGTAGCAAAAAGGTACACCATAAGGGCAAGATTTTGCCATGGCAGTTGAGGAGGAGGAGCCGGTCGAAGATTTGATATCAGGTTCAATTCTTCTTGAATCTATTCCAGCTTATACATTATTTTATTCTGGTGCTTTCTATTCTTTTATATCTATATCTTTTGCTCTTAAGCATCGATTAGAGTCTGAACCTTTGTCTAGGACTTGGGAAGATATTATCCTGGTTAGTGATGTTTGCAAGGATCGAATAGTTATACTAGGAGGCCAGGAGTTGAGCGCATGCTTACTCGTATTGCCACATCCAAGCTACGATATTGTACTCGGGATGGATTGGTTGAGTAGACACCATGCTAGTATAGATTTTTGTGGAAACAGAGTTTTGTTTTAACCTCCAAGAAAGCTGGAGTTTGAGATTGGCAGAGAAGAGCGGAGTTGTCACTACCACATTTTCAGATAAAGGTATTTGTATAATTTCACTATTTGGAATAATTATGTATTTAATTAATCTGCTGAGTTTTATAAACTATTTATATGTTGCTAGTTGTGTTTGGTTTAGGTCAAACCCTAGAACTCATTAGGACTATAACCCTAATAACTAACCCTAGTTGAAACCAAATTCTAGAGAAACCCTAGAATTCCAATTTTTGGTTTGAACCTCAAACCTAGAATGACTAACCCTTAGTTAATTAGGTTCTTCATGACCTAACCTGGGGGTTTAACCTAAAAACTATGCATTGAAACCCTAAAACCTAGTTTATTATAAAAGGGAGCCTCCCTCCAAACCATTCTTCATGTAGAAAGAAGAAACCCTAGCCTCCATCAAAAAAACCATTTCTCCACCTCCAGATTTCGGAATCCAGACCTAGGAGATTCCATTTTTCCTCTTCCAAAGCAAGGAGAACAAGGAGCTTGGGTCAAGAATACTTGGAGAAGGAGAACCTCCATTGAAGAAGCCATCTCCCTAGGTAAAACCCTATTTTTATTCAATTATATTCTGTTTTCTATGGATTATTGCCCATTAGGAAACCCCCTTTTGTGTAGATCTCGATTTCTAGGGATCCTACTTAAAGCCCTAGGAGAATTTAGGGTTTAAGTGTCCCCAACATTAGTTTTTCCCCAATTTCGTGAACCCTAACCCTAGGGATTTACATGTAAGCAGATTTTATCATATTCGTATAGATTTGATCTTGATTTTTAGGGTTTTGATTTGAGGATTTATGGGTTCGTATGTTAATTCGTTTCTGCACTGCATATGTTTGATGAAATGTTACCAAGGGAATAACTTTCTAATATATTCAATATAACCTATTTTAATGTATGGTATATATATATATATACATGTATGCATACGTATTTGGTGGTGTTGGTTGTTTGAAGAGTGTGAGCAGTCGGGTTTTAGAGTTGGACTGTGTGTGCTGTGTGCATTGGGGGTCCTGTGCACAGCCAGGTGAGGTTACAGTATGTGTGATACTGTGGGGAGTAGTTCCCTGTGTAGAGTCGAGTTTTCTAGGATGTGTTGGTGTTCAGTGTTCAGTAGCAGTAGTTGGGGAGAATTCTGTGCAGTGGGTATAGATATGTGTGCCAGTTAGGTGAGAGTTAGCTGTGTAGAATTCTGTGTTGATACCTATGTGTGTGTATGTGTGAACTGTGCTATGCTGTGCTGTATGCACATGTGTGTGTGAGTTAACTGATGCTGTGTAGTGTATCCAGTGTGTATCCTAGAACCTAATATCTTGTGTCACAATAGAGTGTTTACCTATGTGTTGATGTATGTGTGCATAGGATTAAGTTATCAGTGTGTTTTCCTATGTGTTGAGTGTGTGTGATCAGTATTTTCAGTGAGTAAGTGAGCAGGGAGTGTAGAGTGTCTAAGGTTATATATCAGTGTGATTTGGGGTTGTGAATAGGGTGTATAGATTTGCTGATACTGTGTATCAGTAAGTTTAGTGAGTCAGTAGTGTCACCTGTGTGTGTGTGTGAGTGATAGTTAATAGAATTGGTAGATAGAGTGCCTGTGCATCAGTAATAACTGTGAGTTAGAACTGTGTGTGTGTGTTTCAGTGAAGTGAAGCATGTGTTTGGATAGCTGTTCAGTTTGAAACTGTGAGTGTCAGTTCCTAGGGTAGTGAGAGAGATTTGCCAGAGACATTCTCAGTGAAATAGTATTCTGTGTATCAGGTATCAGGAGGTGTCTCAATGGGCTCCAGTTCACTTGTGAGTGTTGGATTTAAGTGCAGTAGCAGTTTTCCTGCGTGTGTGTGTATATTTGTGAGTACCTGTATACTGTGCAGTTCATGATTAGCTGCATTGTGCATCAGGGCTTAGCTATTCCTGTGTAAACCCTAGACTTGTTAAGAGATAGGCTATGCATGAGTATCAGTGGGCAATTTACTGACACTGTGGATTCTGCAAGTAGCCTTAAGCTTGTCTTAAGGATTAGGCCATGTATGTATGAAATCTGAACCATCTCAGACTGTAAACTGTGAATGGTCCCTAATCAGTTATTTTGGTCATTATGGCCACCTTGATAATTGTAATGTCTGATACTAGGTGTCAGTGGGTTTCAGAAAAATAGTAGGATGCACTGATACTCAGTAAATTAGTCCAGGGAATGTGTTAGGCAAGAGAGGATGTGTTTAAATACCAAGTGGGGTATCAACTTTAGGTTATGTTCAAAACAGGTTCAGTATCTAGTATAGGTGTGATATAAGTGTAGTGATGTACCTTTATTAGCTTAGTTAGCATTGTATTGTCTAATTAGTACTTACTAGTTATATTAGTAACCAGTTTATTTGGTATCAAGTATTGACATGATTAGCATTAGTTTCTTGAGTTGGTATTAGGTAGTGAATTAACTTGTAAGCTATATATAAGTATATATGTACTAACTAGACTCTAATATATAAGTATTATGTAATATCTTATAGATAGTTATGTACTAATGTCTAGTATAGCTAGAAATGACTATTTTAGTTAGGTTTCATCCAAAGGGACTATTATAATGCATATGGACAAGTTTTAACTAGTTAACCTAATTTTGACCAGTAAACCTCAGAATTGACCTAGAAACCTCGTATTTAATTAGTTAATCATGCTCATTCCTTTAATTCATTATTTGACATTGAATTTCCATAAATAGGTCATTGTGATCCGACTTTGGACATCGATCCTCACACCTTGCTCAGGACCACAGGCGAGTACATTCTCTGACAGTTTTCATTGTTGATAATTTCTATAATTCAGTTGTATTACATACTTGATTCTGACACTATGGATACACGGGTTAGCACCTTAGATCCCCATCATGAGGAGTCGTGATTGGAATCAATCGTGCTAGCTGGGGGATGGGGAACTATTAGTAGATTATGTGATCATATCCAAACATTTACATGCATCATAGCTCACCCCACTTCTCACGTCGGGTGCGGCCTGACTATTATATGCATCATAGCTGTTATATATGATTAACCTGACCACTACATGCATCATAGCTAACCATATGGTTAGCCTAACCTACAAGAATCATAGTTAATCATATATAACCAGCCTGATCTAGTCCCAAGCCGATCACATAATAAACTGATGATTCAAACACTTAGCTAGATGTCTATTTTATTCAGATTTACTTGTTCTAGCATTCACTGTTTATTGTTCATTGCTAGATGCTCTATTGCCTATTTCCATTTCTCCAGTACTTTACATTTCAAGCATTTATTTCCATCTTGTATTTCTTACACTGTTTATAGTCTTTGTCAATTTAATGAAACTGCTGTTAGTGCTTGTGCTTTGCTCTAATCCTGACTGGATAATATTTTTTAGAAGACCTGGAGAACTTGTGCCCCACTCATTACGGCCCAGGTTCAGAGGAAGATTTCACTCCGGAAATCCCAGAAGAGTTGCCTATCCTAGAGGAGATCCTACCTGGCTGTTCTTAGATTATTTTTCTGCATTTATTGTTTTAGACTGAGACGGAGTTGTATTTATTATTTTGTGACTTTGTGAGGTCATCTAGACCCAAGATTTGAGTTGGACTTATTGTGGTTGGTTTATATCAGAACTATTTCTATTCTCATCGTGCCATTATTTCTTATAGCTTGTGATTGAGTATACTTTAGAACTGTGGATTATTTATCATTGTCCTCCGTGCGGAGTTGAGACTATTGACAGGATATATATGTTATGTTGAGACCTAGACAGCGTTCTACCGTCGATGCTGTGGCGTAGGCTGGACGTACCCACGACTCATGCCCAAATTTAGGGTGCGGGTCGTGACAGGAGTAGACCGAGGGTGCTATATATGGAGTCATAGTGGAAGAGAAGGATTTGTCATATCCGTTGATAGCAGAGTTTATGGATATTTTTTGGGAGGAGTTGCTAGATTTTCTGCCAGACCGAATTGTTGAGTTCTTTATAGATTTGATGCCAGGCGCAGAGCCGATATCTTAATACGTCTATAGAGTCAATAACAGTAAACTGGTAGAGTTGAAGAAGAAGGTGGATTAGTTGTAGGACAAAGGCTTCATTAAATCTAGTTCATCACCATGGGGTACTCCGGTATTATTTGTACCGAAGAAGGATGGGTCGGTCCTCATGTGTAGCAACTACAAGACTCTGAACAACCTCATTATCAAGAACAAATACCCGATGCTGAGGATTAATGATGTATTTTATCAGTTGAGTGGAGCGAAGGTATTTTCGAAGATAGACTTGAGGTCAGGTTACCACGAGGTAAAAAAGAAGAAGAAAGATATTTCGAAGACAACTTTTTGGACCTGGTATGGCCAGTTTCAGTTTATGGTGATACCATTTGGGTTGACCAATGCCCCGATGGTATTCATGAATCTGATGAATAAGGTGTTCCACCAGTATCTGGATAAGTTTGTGGTGGTATTTATTGATAATATTTTAATATATTCGAAGACCCCGGAGGAGCATGAGGAGCATTTGAGGATAGTTTTAGAGACTCTCAAAAAGGAAAAGCTTAATGGCAAGCTTTCAAAGTGTGAGTTCTTCCTTGACAAGGTTGAATTTCTTGGGCATGTGATCACAGGTGATGGGATCTTAGTGGACCCGAAGAAGATTTTATCATTGGAGTCATGGGCTACCCCGTGTTCAGTGACAAAGATCAGGAGTTTTTGGGGCTAGTAGGTTATTATAGAAGATTTGTGCATGACTTCTCCAGGATTGTAGAGCCGATGACTAGGCTGACCAGGAAGGATATGGAGTTTGTCTGGACTGAGGAGAGTTAGGCCACTATTGAGGAGCTGAAGAAGAGGTTGACTATAGCTCCAGTGTTGACATTGCCATTAGGAGTAGGCGGATTCACTATCTATAGTGATGCTTCAGGGAAGGGTTTAGGTTGTATCTTGTAGCAGAATGGGAAGGTAATTTCCTATGCTTCCCGGCAATTATGTCCTCATGAGAAAAATTATCCTACCCACGATTTGGAATTGGCAGCAGTCATTTTTGCTCTAAAGTTGTGGAAACACTATCTATATAGAGAGCGTGTGGAGATCTTCACAGACCACAAGAGCTTGAAGTACGTATTTACCCAGAAAGAGCTAAACATGAAACAACTGCGGTGGTTGGAGTTGATGAAGGACTGTGATATATCATTGCAGTACCATCCAGGGAAGGCATCTCTGATGCCATGAGCATGTATCCAGTGGCTATGTGCTTGACTACAGGCAAATATTTATTGGCCGAGCTTGAGAGAATGGATATTGAGGTGCTAGTACCAGGTGTCGAGATAAAGATATAGGAATTGCAGATACAGTCAGAGATGATGGATAGGATTCGAGCTACGAAGTATGATGATGAGTCTCTAAGGAGCATCAGAGCACAGGTTCGAATGGGATTATCCGAGGACTTTACTATTGCTGAGGATGGATCACTATGGCACGGTACCAGGTTGTGTGTACCAAGTGTGACGTTGTGGAAGGGGGTTCTTCAGGAGGCGCATCGATCATAATATTCTATACATCCTGGCACCAACCAGATATATAGAGATCTCAGGGAGCATGTATGGTGGTATGGCATGAAGCGGGAGGTAGCGCACTTTATATCCAGATGTTTAGTGTATGAGCAGGTAAAGGAAGAGAGGCAAAGGCCATATGGTATACTTTATCCTTTACCCATTCCAGGGTGAAAATGGGAGCATGTTACTATGGATTTTGTTTCAGGTTTTCCTCGTTCTCCAGAAGTAAAGACGCGATTTAGGTCATCGTGGACAGGTTGACAAAATTGGCCCACTTCTTGCCATTGAAAGTGGGTACTTCTATGGAGAAGTTAGCGAAGATATATGTGCAACAGATTGTCAGATTGTACAGAGTTCCTGTTAGCATAGTCTCAAATCAGGATAATTGCTTTATATCCCACTTCTGGAGGAGTTTGCAAGCTAGCTTGGCACCCAGCTGAAGTTCAGTACCGTATATCACCCCCAGACAAACGGACAGTCAGAGCAGATTATTCACACTCTCGAGGATATGCTTCGCACTTGTGTTTTGGATTTCAGAGGCTCTTGGGAGGATCATCTTCACCTGGTAGAGTTTGCTTACAACAACAACTATTAGGCCATCATCGAGATGTCACCATTCGAGGCTTTATATGGACGGAGATGTCACACTCCTATATTTTGGGATGATATTAATGAGAGAGTCTTGTTGGGACCAAAGATGATTGTGGATGCAACTGAGAAGGTGAAGCTCATCAGGGATAGACTTAAGGTAGCGCTGGACTGACAGCGGCATTGGGTCGATAGCTACCAGAGACCTTTAGAGTTTGAGGTATAGATTTTATTGCTTGCTTGTGATTATCTTATTTTAGATTGAGTATTAAGGCTGTATTTTGTTCTAGGTTGGTGATCTGGTATTCTTTCATATTTCTTCGACACGAGACACTATTCTCTTTGGTAGAGGCGGGAAGCTTAGTCAAGGGTACATCGAACCCTTCAGTATCCTTGCGAGGGTTAGTGCAGTAGCCTACAGACTAGACTTGACGCATGTATTAGAGTGAGTGCATGATGTGTTCCATGTGTCACAGTTGAGACGGTACGTGGCAGATCCTAGTCACATATTCGATCACTCGAAGATCGAGGTGGGTCTGACTCTCAGCTATCCATAGCAACCAGTAGAGATTCTGGATCGTAAGAAGAAGGTGCTACAGAACCAAATAATTTTGTCACCCTCACATTTTTATTCAATGGTAGTTTAGTAATTGTCAATGGATAATTTTAATTTTAGAATTTGTTTTATTTAATATTGTGCATGCATGATTTATTTAATTGTTGTATTATTATTGATTGCTAGTTGTAGATTTATTTTAGACTTGTATAATGGACCTACTATATTTATTAGATTCATGAACCAATATTTTGGATGAGTTTAGTTTGAGCCCATGAATTAGGAGGTTGTATTAATTAGTGAAACCATTAGACTAGAACCTTTCCTCCCTAATTAATTTCTTCATGAGAGGCCCCTAAGGGGTAATTGAGACATTTTACATTGCTTGGAGGGGTGTATATGGCCGGTCACCTCAAGAGGAGAGAGAAATTATTCACTTCACCAAATTCCCAATTCTTAGATCTACATTCTTTCCTCTTCCAATTTTCTTGATTCTCTCATCATTCCTCCACCAATTCTTCACAAATTCATTCTCTAATTCTTTATTGAGGCTTCTACATCAAGGATCTATAAGAAAGAAGCAAGGAGCAAGGAGGAGGAGGCCAAGATCTACAAGGAGAGGAGCTACTTGGCATTTGAGGACTTTTTATTGGGAATCCATCTCCCAATAGGTATATTTTAGATTTTTCACTTCTAATAGACTCTAGATATGAAATTTAACCATAAGAAACCAACCCACATGCATAGGCTACCCATAGGTATTGGTTTTAGGTTCATCGGAGACCTACGGTGAAAGTTATGTGCTTTTTGTTGTCAATTTTGGGGTAATTCCAAGATTGGCACATGTAGTGGTTGTTATTGAGTCTAATAGATCTAAATGACTATGATTTTTTATTTGTGACTAGTGTCGTGTCCACAATTGGATACGTGTAGGCCGTATCTCATTAATTTGATGAAACGGGTTGATTTTGGGAGTTTTCCTCCGACACGGGGCCTTGTGCATATCACATTGTGATACGGACACGTAGTTATTATAATTAATATACGTATTGTTCATATTTGTGTATTAGACTTGTTTTATGTCCTCCGGGATACGTTTGCTTGTGTGTTTGGGCTATATCGCAAGCGTATCATATAGTTAGTGTGATACGGGTAAGGTGCACTCCACGTGTTTGATGTTTGGTCCTTTCATATACGTACATGTGTAATTATATATATATATATATAAGTGATATATATATATATGTATATATTAGTCTATATGAGTTTGGGTATATGTGTGTGTCTATGTGTGTATATACTAGTGTATATATATATATATATATATATATTGTTATTATATGTGTGTGAGTATATATATATCTATATATATAGTAGTGAGGGGTTGATACATATAGATATATGTTATATATATATATATATATATATATATATATATATATATATATTGTTATACATAGGTGTGTAGTGTTGTGTTATGTATAGGTGTCTGTGAGTGTTTGTGCTTGTGTGTGTGTGAGTGTGTGGCTGTGCAAACGGGGAAAAAGTAGCTCAGGTAGCAGCTTAGCAGGATCGGGTACAGCTCGTGCATCTTGGACTACATAGCTCATGCATCTTGGAGTGCACAGCAAAGTGCAGAGAGGTAGCAGTGGCAACCCGGGCTGCACTGAAGGTGAACAGCACCTTGTGCCCATCAGTCGTGCACGGCAAGTTAACGAAGGAGCTCGTGCACTGAAACTCAATAGGGAGCACATCAACATTTGCAGGTGGTACCGTATGCAGCAAGGAGGTAGCTGTAAAGTAGAAGCACTCGGGCACTGCTGTTGTACAGTTCTGTGCAATTTCTATGCACAGTTTTGTGCATGTATCAGTAGATTCAGTCCACTGTACAATCGAACAGTATCTGTTTTCAGTAGCTGCTGCACAGTAATATGAAGAGAGGCTTAATATCAGCAAGGGACTGAAGCTGCACAGCAACTTGAAGGAGCAACAACTGTGCAGTTTAGTGTTTATGATCCAGTGAAGTTCAACAATAGCCAGTTTAGTTCAGTACAAGTATCAGCTAGATTGGTTTTAGTACTATGCTTGGCAGAGAGCCCGAGCACAGTATCCACAGGTCACAGTTTCAGAATTTGTGTTATTTCAGTTAGTTTTCAGTGAGGTTCTGTTCAGTTTTGAGGTATCAGTGTTGGTACCAGTTTCAGTTATCGAGTTATTAAGTTAGCTAGTATCTACAAAGTGTTAGTAGTTAGTGATTATATATATACTTATTTATGTGGAGTTAGTTATATCGAGCTAGATGTATTATGTATTCTTGTAGTTATGGGTGTTGGTAGTAGTAGATATATTAATATAGTTAGTCTAGTATACATATACTAATAGGTAGTGTATATTGTTTAGTGGTTAGATACATAAAATAGCTAGTGTTTGAGGTATTCATATTGTGTATTAGCTATATCAATAGTGGTTTGGTTACCTCGGGATACCAAGGTATTACAAAGGTATTGGGTCGATACCCAAGGTATTGAGTTTGGGTATCGAGATAGGTGTGATACGCATTGGTGCAAGGCCAAGGTATCCTAAATTTCTTATTTTAATATAGTATTATAATTAATAACTTGTATATATATCCAAAACACTATTTTCATATAAATAAACTTGCGTATCTTAGGATACGGCTTTTTGAGTGTCTTGTATTATAATAGCTTAGCTAGTGTAGCTTAGTTTCTTAGTGTATCGACTTAGTGACTTAGTATTAGACTCTTGCAACCTAGATTTCATCGGTTTGACCTAGAAATGACTTATTGACTTAGAATTGCATCAACTTAACTCATTTTTATTCTTAAACCTTGTATTGATGCAACATACCATATATAGGTTGTGTGACACCAACTTGGGCATCGAGAGAAATACCTTGCTTAGGACTTCAGGCGAGTATATTTCTCTGATAGTTTTTAATTCATAATATTGTATATATGCATGTTCTAGAATTGTATACTTGATCCTGACACAGTGATTTCACGGAATTGTACTATATAGATCCCGTCAGAAGATGTTATCCCCTACCGTGTTCAGCGGGTACTCGTGCACATTGTATCTCATCGTGTATATTGGGTATTAATTATATTTCGTGTTCACACACTGTTCGTATTCAGTGTACTTATTCGGGTACACCCAACGCTCATGTTCGGTGGTTATGATATTCGTGTACACCTACTGCTCGTGTTCAGTGGTTATATTTCGTGTTCGTAGCATGTCATGATTGGATCCATCGATATTAGTTAGGGGTGGGAGAGTAGGAGTTGATTATGTGATCAAAGCCCCATTGTTACATCGTGTATATTCTGGTTACATACCTCACTTGTAATCGTCTTACCTGATCATGTTCACCCAACTCGATCATATAATAAACTTGTATTTTAAGGCACATTAGCTAGTTAGATTGCAGTTACTTCATCATATTGCAGATATTCATATTGTTGATCAATATTCTCGTACATTACCTGTATATCTATTGTTCATCATTCATATGTTTAGTGATCTTGTATTTTATTTCTATATCTATTTATATGCTCGATTATATTATTGAAACTGCTTTCAGAGGTATGTACTTCACTCAAATCCTGACTGGATATATTTTTCCAGATGACTAGCTTATAGAGTAGTGTCCCATATTATATGGGCCGCAGGACGACGTACCTATATTGGATACTCTTATCGACCAGGAGGACTTAGTTGCAGAGTCCGAGGAGGTGTAGTTTATTTGTATTGGATTGTATTAGACTATTCTTTTGTGGATTCACAGTTTGTATATTATTTCAGATTATGGATTGTATCTTATTCTTTCCTTCACTATTCCATTCGTGCATTATTTTTCCTTAGTTTGTTTATAATCGAGATTAGTTATTCATGTGAGATACCATATTGTTTCTCTGTTTGGAGTTCAGATATTTGACAGGTACTATATTATATTATTGAGATGTTAGATAGTTAGAAATGACCCAGACAGCGTTCTACCGTTGATTATGCGGTGTAGGCTGGGCGTAACCACGTACTCGTGCCTGAATATCTGGGTGTGTGTCATGACAGAATTTTAGTAGTGGCCCATGCAGGTCTAGATTCACAAGTAGTAGGTCTAGATTCGCAAGTAGTGTGATTTCGTAGTTGTGCTCGTCTAGAGTACTGCTACGAGCCTACTTTAGGAAATAGGATTTAGGCTGAGAGTTTACTCAATCACAACTAGGAAAATTCTAAATTAGTTTTTGCAAATCATTATCTATTGAATATTGTTTTACTTTAAATAAAGTTCTATACTTCTTTGATGGTATCGTATCATATTCAATATTGATTCCGTATTTCAATCTATCTTCAGGATGCCGTCAAAGACGCGTTCCTAGGGATCAGGTGCCGCAACAGCATGATCAGTCACTTCATCACCCATGAGGGCAGCACCCTTAGATGATGGTCTAGCACCTATATTCAGGAGGTTAGCTTCACAGGTCTAAGTGGGCATATCAGCAGCAGCTTTTGGAGGTTTTCCACCTTCCATAACGAGGACAGGGCAGACAGTCTCCGAGGATCTTCTACCTCCACCACCAGTACTTGATCAGACGCAGATGTTTGCGCTCTTCCAGCAGATGATGGAGGCACAACAGTGACAGTCAGAGGTCCTGCGATAGAGCATAAAGAATGCTCACCATATCGCACTTGCATCAGTTAAGAGAGTTACTACAGTCCAGCCACAAACAAAACCAGCTCAATTTATTCTACATCAGCCGAGGCCGGGTACCATCGTAGACGTCAAGAGGATGGGCCCGAAGGAATTTAGAGGCACATAGGGGATTATCTATGCTGATGAGTGGATCAAAGATATCGAGCGAAACCTGCGGCAGGCACAGATTCCAGAGATGCAACAGATAAAGACAGCGGGTTGTATGATGTTCGACATTGCTTTGACATAGTTTCAGACAGACCCCAAGATCTCAGTACCAAGACTCACTTGGAAAGACTTCAAAGAGCTTTTCAAGGAGAATTCTTCCCAGAAGTAGCTCTTACATCTTTGGAGAGTCGGTTCTAGTACCTCGTCCTGGGAGGTATGTCAGTGGACGAGTATGCGGCAGAGTATTTCCAACTAGGTCACTTCGTGGAGGGTCAGAACCCTAGAGGCAGAGCCAGGAAGTTCAGGAAGGGCCTAAACCGGGAAGTCAAATCCTACACTAACGGAGATCCTACTGCCACCTTCGAGGAGATACTCAGACAGGCGCAGAGAGCGAAGGATAAATTAGAGCTTGGCTCTAAGAGGCCAAGGGATACCAGAGGATCCAGCAACAACACGGGTCCAACGAAGATGCCTCACTTCCAACAGTAGCACCAGAGGCCTTACCAGCACCAGAGGCAGCAATACCACGGGCTAGTTAGAGCGCCAGCTCAGCACATGCATCAGATCCAGAGGAAAGCAGTTCCTTGCACTTTCTGTATGAAGAAAGGACTCGGATGTGACGTATGAAGGATCAGGCTAGGCCAATGCTTATTTTGTGGATTGGGAGATCATCAGTTGTGGGCTTGTCCCAAAGTCCCAACTCGTCCTGTTCAGGATGAAGGACAGGCATAGAGGGCACCAGCTAGACCACCAATGGGACAGCAGTAGAGAGGACCTCTTCCACCGCAACAGCAGTTTGCCCAGCAGCAACAGCAGAGAGGAGCGTAGCGACAGGGCCGAGCTTTTGCCTTGACTATCGAGGAAGAAGAGGTAGTTGGCGATGTCATCTCAGGTTCAGTTTATCTCGATTTCTTTCCAGCTCATATTTTATTCGATTCTGGAGCTTCTTATAGCTTTGTATCTGTATCTTTTGCTTAGAGGCATTGTCTTGAGTCTGAACCGTTGGCGAGGACTTGCAAGATCACGACCAGGGGTGGCATTATCCTGGTCAGTGATGTTTGCAAGAACCAGAGAGTTTATTTGGGAGGCCGTGATCTGAGCATAGTTTACTCGTAATGCCACATCCGAGTTACGATATAGTACTCGGGATAGATTGGTTGAGTAGAGATCATGCTAGTATCTATTGTCGTGGAGGCATAGTTTTATTTCAGATACCAGGAGAGCCAGAGTTCGAGTTCGTCCGAGGAGCAAAGCAGAGCAAAGGCAATTTCTTTGGAGCTTTGATAGAAGAGCAGAAGCCACCACATCCGTTGCTTGCAGAGTTCTTAGATGTCTTTTCAGAGGAGTTATCGGGGTTGCCGCAGGACAGAGATATAAAATTCTTTATAGATTTAGTGCCAAGCGCAGAGCCGATATCTCAGCATGTCTATAGAGTAAACAACAGCGAACTGACGGAGTTGAAGAAGCAGGTGGATGAGTTGCAAGACAAAGGCTTTATCCGTTCTAGATTATCACCATGGGGTGCTCCAGTACTTTTTGTACCAAAGAATGATGGGTCAGTATATAGGTGTATCGACTACAGGGCACTTAACAACCTCACTATCGAGAACAAATACCCGTTGTCGCGGATTGATGACTTATTTGACCAGTGGAGCAGAGCGAAGGTTTTCTCAAGGATAGACTGGAGGTCAGGGTACCACACGGTGAAAGTGAAGAGGGAAGACATCTGAAGACCATGTTTAGGACTCGTTATGGGCAGTTCGAGTTCTTGGTGATGCCGTTTGGGTTGACCAATGCCCCGGCAGTGTTCATGAACCTGATAATATTCTGATATATTAGAAGACCCTAGAGGAGCATGAGCAGCACTTGAGGATTGTTCTGGAGACCCTTAGGAAAAAGAAGCTGTATGGCAAGTTATCAAAGTGTGAATTCTTCCTTGATAAGGTTCAATTCCTTGGGCATGTTATTACAGGAGATGGAATCTCGATGGACCTGAAGAAGATTTCAGCAATTTAATCGTGGTCTACCCCAAGTTCAGTAGCAGAGATCAGGAGTTTCCTTGGATTTGCAGGCTACTACCGGAGGTTTGTTCAGGACTTTTCCAGACTTGTAGAGCCGATGACTAGACTGACCAGGAAGGACATGGAATTCGTCTGGACTGAGGATTATCAGTCAGCATTTAAGGAGCTGAAGAGGAGATTGACTACAGTTACCATCTTGATACTACCATCAGGAGCAGGAGGATTTTCCATTTACAATGATGCATCAGGAAAAGGTTTGGGTTGTGTGTTACAGCAGTACGGGAAGGTGATTGCCTATGCTTCCAGGCAATTGTGCCCGCATAAGAAGAACTACCCTACCCATGACTTGGAGTTGGCAGCGGTTATCTTTGCTCTCAAATTATGAAAATACTACTTGTATGGAAAGAGAGTAGAGATCTTCACAGACCATAAGAGCTTAAAGTATTTGTTTACACAAAAAGAGCCCAACATGAGGCAGCGGTGATGGTTGGAGCTGATGAAAGACTTCAACATATCCTTGTAGTACCATCCAGGGAAGGCCAACGTAGGCGCGGATGCTTTGAGCAGGTATCCCGTGACTATGTGCTTGACTAAAGATAAATATTTATTGGCTGATCTTGACAGTTTGAGCATTGAGGTACTAGTTCCTAGAGTCGCGGCACAGATGTAGGGACTTCAGGTTCAGTCGAAGCTGATAGACCAGGTCAGAGCCCGACAGTATTGTGATACGGTACCAGGTTATGTATACCGAGAGGAGCATTGTGCGAGGAGATTCTGTAGGAGGCACATCGTTATCAATACTCTATACATCCAGGTACCAATAAGATGTATAAAAATATATGGGAGCATGTATGGTGGTTTGGCATAAAGCAGGAGGTAGATAATTTCGTGTCCAGATGCTTAGTTTGCCAGCAGGTCAAGACGGAGAGACAGAGGCTAGGAGGATTGCTTCAGTCTTTACCAATTCCAAAGTGGAAATGGGAGCATGTGACCATGGATTTTGTATCCGGACTTCCGCGTTCTCCAAAAGGTAAAGATGCGATTTTGGTCATCGTGGACAGGATGACCAAATCAGCCCACTTTCTGCCATTTAAAGTGGGTACATCTACGGAGAGACTTACGGATATATATGTGCGCCAGATTGTACGGTGTTCCAGTGAGCATAGTCTCGGATCAGGATAGTCACTTCACATCCCATTTCTGGAGGAGTTTGTAGGCTAAATTGGGCACTCAGGTCAAGTTCAATACCGCTTATCACCCTCAGGCTGACGGACAATCGGAGAGGACTATTCAGACTCTCGAGGACATGCTACGCATCTGTGTTTTGGATTTTTAAGGTTCTTGGGAGGATCACCTTCACTTGGTAGAGTTTTTATACAACAACAGCTACCAAGCCAGCATCGAGATGTCACCATTCGAGGCATTGTATGGACGGAGATGCCATACTCCGTTATCCTGGGATGATGTTGGTGACAGAGCTTTATTGGGACCAGAGATGGTAGTGGATACAGTAGAGAAGGTGAAGCTTATCAGGGACAGACTTCGAGTGGCGCAAGACAGGCAGCGACATTGGGCCGATAGCCACCGGAGACCTTTGGAGTTTGAGGTATAGCTTTAGTTTATTTTGCTTGTGTTTGATTATTGTTTGTTAGAGTACTAAGGTTGTATTTCGTGCTAGTTTGGCAGTCTGGTTTTCTTGAGGATTTCTCTGACATGTGGTACAATTTATTTCGGTGGAGGCGACAAGCTTAATCCATGATTAATCGAACTTTTCAGTATTCTTGAGAGGGTCGGTGCAGTAGCATACAGACTAGACTTACCACCTACATGAGAGGGAGTGCATAACATATTTCATGTGTTGTAGTTGAGACGGTAAGTTGTAGATCCCAGTTATGTGTTAGAGAAGCCAGTAGCAATTTTGGATCAGAGAGAGAAGGTGCTGCAGAACCAGACGATTCCTTTTGTGTGCATCGCATGGAGGCATCACTCGCTAGGAGAGAGTACCTAGGAGCGAGAGACCGAGATGCGCGAGCGATATCCATATTTGTTTGAGCCGTGAGGTATAATTCTTTCTTGTATTGTATTGTTTGCTTTTGGTAATTAGTTTCTTACTTAATTTCGAGGACAAATTTTTTCTAAGGTGGGTAGGATTGTCACCCTCACATTTTCATTCAAGGGTAGTTTAGTAATTATCAATGGATAATTTTAATTTTAGGATTTATTGTATTTAATATTGTGCGTGCATGATTTATTTAATTGTTGTATTATTATTGATTGATAGTTGTAAATTTGTTTTAGACTTGTGTAGTGGATCTAATCCATTTATTAGATGCATGAACCAACATTTTGGATGAGTTTAGTTTGAGCCCATGAATTAGGCCCATGAATTATGAGGTTGTATTAATTAGTGATACCATTAGACTAGAACCTTTCCTCCCTAATTAATTTTCTCATGAGAGGCCCAAAGGGGTAATTGAGATATTTCACATTGCTTGGAGGGGTATATATGGCCGGCCACCTCAAGAGGAGAGAGAAATTATTTACTTCACCAAATTCCTAATTCTTAGATCTATATTCTTCTCCCTTCCAATTTTCTTCATTTCCTCATCATTCCTCCACCAATTCATCATAAATTCCTTATTTAATTCTTTATTGAGGCTTCTACATCAAGGATCTACAAGAAGGAAGCAAGGAGCAAGGAGGAGGAGGCCAATATCGACAAAAAGAGGGGCTACTTGGCATTTGGGGACTTTTTATTGGGAATCCATCTCCCAATAGGTACATTTTAGTTATCTCCCTTCTAATAGACTCTAGATCTGAGATTTAATCATGAGAAACCAACCCACATGCATAGGCTACCCATAGAAATTGGTTTTAGGTTCATCGGAGACCTATGGTGGAAGTTATGTGCTTTTTGGTGCCAATTTTGGGGAAATTTCGAGATTGACATATGTAGTGGTTGTCATTGGGTCTAATAGATATAAATGACATATGATTGTTTGTTTGTGACTAGTGTTGTGTCAACAATTGGATACGTGTAGACCGTATCTCGTCAATTTGACGAAACGGGTTGATTTTGGGGGGTTTCCTCCAACACAGGGCCTTGTGCATATCACATTGTGACACAGACACATAGTTATTCTAATTACTATAGGTATTGTTTATAATTTGTGTATTAGACTTGCTCGTGTCCTCCGAGAAACGTTTGGTTGTCTGTTGGGGCCGTATCGCAAGCGTATCATAGAGTTAGTGTGAACGGGTGCGGTGCACTCCATGTGTTTGATGTTTGGTCCTCTTTCCTATACGTACATATGTAATTATATATATATATATATATGATATTTAAGTGATATATATGTGTGTATATATTAGTGTATATGAGTTTGGATATATGTGTGTATATACTAGTGTATATAGTTATATATAGATCTATATGTATATGTATATGTATATATATATATATATATATGTTGGTTTATATATATGTGTTTATATATATATATATATATATATATATATATATATATATATAGTTATTATATGTGTGTGAGTATATATATATCTATATATATTTAGTAGTGAGGGGTTGATACATATAGATATATGTATATAGAGAGGTATATAGATATATATGTATTATTATACATAGGTGTATAGTGTTGTGTTAAGTGTAGGTGTCTGTGAGTGTTTGTGCTTGTGTGTGTCTGAGTGTGTAGCTATATAAAAGGGAGAAAAGTAGCTCGGGTAGCAGCTCAGTAGGATCCGGTACAGCTCGTGCATCTTGGACTGCACAGCTCGTGCATCTTGGAGTGCACAGCAAAGTGCAGAGAGGTAGCACTGGCAACCCGGGCTGCACTGAAGGTGAGCAGCACCTTGTGCCCAGCAGTCGTGTACAGCAAGTTCAGGGAGGAGCTCCTGTACTGAAACTCAGCAGGGAGCACATCAATATTTGTAGGTAGCACCGTATGCAGCAAGGAGGTAGCTGCAAAGTAGCAGCACTCGGGCACCTGTTGCTGTACAGTTCTGTGCAGTTTCTATGCATAGTTCTGTACATGTATTAGTGGATTCAGTCTACTATGTAATCAAGAAGTATCTGTTTTCAGTAGTTGTTGTACAACAATATGAAGAGAGGCTCAATATCAGCAAGGGACTGAAGTTGCACAGCAACTTGAAGGAGCAACAACTATGCAGTTCAGTGTTTGTGATCCAGCAAAGTTCAGCAACAGCCAGTTTAGTTCAGTACAAGTATCAGCTAGATTGGTTTCAGCACTATGCTTGGTAGAGAGTTTGAGCACAGTATCCGCAGGTCACAGTTTCAGTATTTGTGTTATTTCAGTTAGTTTTCAATGAGGTTAAGTTCAGTTTTGAGGTATCAATATTGGTACCAGTTTCAGTTATTGAGTTATTAAGTTAGCTAGTATCTATAAATTGTTAGTAGTTAGTGATTATATATATATATATATATATATATATATATATATATATATATATATATATATATATATTATGTGGAGTTAGTTATATCGAGCTAGATGTATTATGTATTCTTGTAGTTATGGGTGTTGGTAGTAGTAGATATATTAATATAGTTAGTCTAGTATACATATACTAATAGGTAGTGTATATTGTTTAGTAGTTAGATACATAATATAACTAGTGTTTGAGGTATTCATATTATGTATTATCTATATCAATAGTGGTTTGGTTACCTCGGGATACCAAGGTATTACGAAGGTATTGGGTCGATATCCAAGGTCTTAAGTTTGGGTATTGAGATAGGTGTGATACGAATTGGTGCAAGGCCAAGGTATCCTAAATTCCTTTTTTAATATAGTATTATAATTAATGACTTATATATATATATATCCAAAATACTATTTTCATATAAATAAACGTGTGTATCTTAAGATACGGCTTTTTGAGTGTCTTGTATTATCATAGCTTAGCTAGTATAGCTTAGTTTCATAGTGTATCGACTTAGTGACTTAGTATTAGACTCTTGCAACCTAGATTTTATCAGTTTGACCTAAAAATAGATTATTGAGTTAGAATTGCATCAACTTAACTCATTTTCATTCTTGATCCTTGTATTGATGCAATATACCATATATAGGTTGTGTGACACCAGCTTGGGCATCAAGAGACACACCTTGCTTAGGACTTCAGGCGAGTACATTTCACTGATAGTTTTTAATTTATAATATTGTATATATGCATGTTATAGAATTTTATACTTGATCCCGATACCGTAATTTCAAGGACTGGTACTATATGGATCCCGTCAGGAGATGTTATCCCCTACCGTGTTCAGCGGGTACTCGTATACAATGTATCTCATCATGTATATTGAGTATTTATTATATTTCGTATTCATATACTGCTCGTATTCAGTGTGCTTATTCGTGTACACCCACCACTCGTGTTCGTTGGTCATGATATTCGTGTACACCCACTGCTCGTGTTCAGTAGTTATATTTCGTGTTCGTAGCGTATCGTGATTGGATCCATCTGTATTAGTTGGGGGTGGGAGTGTAGGAGTTGATTATGTGATCAAAGTCCCATTGTTACATCTTGTTCATTCTGGTTACATAACTCACTTGTAATCGTCTTATCTGATCATGTTCATCCAACCCGATCACATCATGAACTTGTATTCTGAGGAACATTAGCTTGTTAGATTGCAGTTACTTTATCATATTGTTGAACTATATTCTCGTACATTATCTGTATATCTATTGTTCATCTACATGACTTGTATATCTATTGTTCATCATTCATATATTTAGTGATCTTGTATTTCATTTCTATATATGTTTATATGCTCGATTATGCTATTGAAACTGCTTTCAGAGGCATGTACTTCGCTCAAATCCTGACTGGATATATTTTTCAGATGATTGGCTTATAGAGCAGTGTCCCATATTCTATGGGCCGTAGGACGGCGTACCTATAGAGAATACTCTTATAGACCAGGAGGACTTAGTTGTAGAGCCCGAGGAGGTCTAGTTTATTTGTGTTGGCTTGTATTAGACTATTCTTTTGTGGATTCACAGTTTGTATATTATTTCAGATTGTGGATTGTATCTTATTATTTCCTTCGTTGTTCTTTTCGTGCATTATTCTTCCTTAGTTTGTTTTTTGATTGAGATTAGTTAATCATGTGAGATACCATATTGCTCCTCCATTTGGAGTTGAGATGTTTAACAGTTACCATATTATATTGTTGAGATATTACATAGTTAAAAATGACCCAAACAGCGTTCTACCGCCGATTCTGCGGCGTAGGCTGGGCGTAACCACGTACTCGTGCCCGATTATCCGGTTGTGAGTCATAACAAATTTTCTTGGTACGCATCGTATGGATGCATCACTCTTCGGGAGAGTCTACCTAGGAGAGGAAAGCCGAGATGATCTAGCGATACCCTTATCTCTTTGAGCCGTGAGGTATCATTCTTTCTTATTTAGTATGATTGTTATTGTAGTGCTAGTTCTTTCTTAAATTTCGAGGATAATTTTTTTCTAAGGAGGATAGACTTGTCACTACCACAATTCTATATGATAGTATTTTGGTTGTTTAGTATATCTATTATTTTAGTAATTAATATTTATTTATAGTGTGTTATTTCTTTAGATTGTGCTTGTGTTATTTAATTATTTGTTAGTAGGCTAGCCTATATTTATTGGACTTGTCTTAGTGGACCCATTAGTTAGTCATGACAATACTTTGAGCCCAACATGAGACCACGTCCATTAGACCCTCTTCATTAGTTAATTAAGATTTATTTTATTTGTATTAGTTTTGAGCCTTTTTAATATAGCCCTTCATAATTATCCCTCATAACTAATTAGTGGGAGTACATTAGATATTTGTTTTTGCTTGAAGGAGAAAGGAAGAGGGGGCCGGCCATTTAAGGTTTTTTATTCTCTCTCCTCTTTATTTGTTCATTCCAATTAGATCCCCAATTGACTTATCCCTCTACAAATTTAACCCAATTTACAATCATTCCCTCTTAATTTCATTATCAAAGAAGCATTGGAGCTTGGATTGCAAGAAGCACTTTACGGAAGAGGAATTGACAAAGAGATCGTGTCCAAATTGTATCCATTGAGTATTTTATTGGGAATTTATCTTCCAATAGATAAATTATGAATCCAAACCTTAATTGAGACTCTAATTCATGCATTTAACCATTAGAAATCATCCCTTGGCTTAGGACTACCCATAGGATCAAGAATTAGGTCCGTATGACTTGTATTATGAAAGTTACATGGTAATTTATGTCCAAATAGGGGGAATTACGAGATTGACACATCAATTGTGTGTCATGAGACCAATTAGATCTAATTTGACTTAGATCGGGGTTGTGGGACTAGGTACATGTCCACAATTGGATACGAGAAGAGTGTATCATAGTATTTGTGATACGGTATGATACATGACTGATTTATGGGTAATTTATGTTAATAGCTTTCAATTTCCTTTATAGCAAGTTTCTTTAGTTATATTTTGATGTTTATGATATGTACGTATGGGTAATATGAAGATTTGGAGGTTTTGGTATTCCAATTGGGTATGTATCATAGTGTATCATAGATAACATGCCAAGTGTTTGGTCTAATTCTTTTATTGTGTGTGTGTGCTATATAAATATATATATATATGGTATATATATTTATGTAAGCGTTGATGTATATATATGTATTTGGTCATGCATATATCTTAGTGTTGTGTAATGGTGTTGACTGTGAACGAGGTGAGGAGTATATAGGTATGAGTGTGTCTGATATTGTGAGGAAAGATAGAAGAAGTAGCAGCAGTGCACACTCCTACACTGCTGGGAACTTATAGGAGCTACAACAATAGCTGCTTATAGCAGTATCAGCAGCAACTAGAAGCAGCAAAAGCAGCTGCATATAGCAGTATCAACAGCAACTAAGTGCAGTAGCAACAACATGTACAAGGGGTACTTGGGTATGGGTACAGATCAGAGATTATGTACAATACAGGTTAGCTCACGTACAGTGGGCAGGATTGGCTCGGGTCTGCACTAGGGGGAGCTTGGGAATCATATACTACATGAGCAGTAGCAATAGGACCACATTGGAGATTGAGGGGTTCAGTGGAGTATAAGGATTGGGGTATAGGTGAGGATGTGGATGTTATAAAGTGCATCCAGTTATGAGGTACATTCAGCTGTGAAGTAGAGTAGGGTGATCAGTGATTTGATCAAAGGTGCTCGAGAGCTTAATGGCAGCAGCAAACATTGAGTAAAGGTAAGGGGAGTTAGCAGGCAACCACGGCAGTAGAGCACAAGTGACTGCAGGGGTTAAAGGCAGTAAAGGGTTGTTGTGCAATCTAATGCACAGAAAGTGGGGTATGTTTAACATGGGTATATATGGGTATAGATGTATCAATTAGTTTGGATATTAAGTTAGTTTGAGTTAGTTAATTAGAGTATTGGTAGTGAGGATAAAAAAGAGTGAGATAGTGTGTTAGTATATAATTTGGTATTATGTAACTCACAGATACTTGAGATCAAGATACTAGGATACTATAATGTAGCTAAGATATTAATTATGGATAGGTATCCATGATACCAATTTATACTAGTTAGTTTTTGTATTAGCTAACGTATAACCTATACACTAAGGTAATGACTAGTGTTAGCTAGTTAGTAGCTCATTGGAGTCTAATACTTTAGTGTAGACCTAGAGTTAGCCAAGTTTGACTCAAAAGTCAACCTTGACATAGCTTGACTAGTGAGACCTTGTATGGACCTAGAAAATCATCTTTAGTGCATTTAGCCTCATATCTCACTTCATTATACCAAGTAACATGATATTCATATTTAGGTGTATGTGACACCAGCTCGGATATCGAGTTATACTATTTGCTCAGGACCACTGGCGAGTAATTCTCTTATAGTTTTCTTATTTGATATCCTATATGTTTCATATATTTAGTATTGAGATATTTGATTCTTGACACGATGGTTTTACGGATTGGTATACGTTGATCTTGTTCATAAGATATTATTGTCGTAGTTACTCAGTGATCACCGTGTCGTGCTTCGTGATTACTAAGTGATTACCATGATATATTAGTGATTATATAGACCGTGATCATAGTGCATGATATTATAGATTGTGCAGTGTGATATACGTATTATAACGTGTCATAATTAGGATCCGTATACTAGTCATGGGTTGGGAAAGTATTAGTGGATATGTGATCATACCTTATTGTCTGTGATTTAGTATAGCCTGTGATAGTTAGCAAATTATGTCACTCACGCGTGATCACGCTAGCTCACCTTTTATATATAGCCCATGTTTGGCGCAAGCCGATCATATTATCTTACTAATATTTCAAGGCATATTTATATATATATTATTTTTACTATTCCAGTTCATTATATTATTGTTCCTCACCATATTGTTCTCAGTTCTTGCCATTATTTATCGTGATCATCTTTCTCGTGATACATGCTAGTTCAGTTACTTCCATCATTGGAACTGCTATTTCATAGTTATTTTTAATTATTGGAACTGCTATTTGGGTTGTACTTTGCTCCAATCCTTACTGGATATAATTTTCAGATGATTCATTATAGGACTGGTGTTCTACGTACTATGTGCCACAGAATGGCAAGCCAGTTGAATTATCACCCATAGAGCCTGTTAAGTTAGCACCAGCAGTTGATGAGACATAGTTAGTTTATTCAATAGATTGTATATGTCAGTCAGACTTTGGCTTTGTATTATTATTTAATGTCCTGTATTGAGATTAGACTTGGACTTGTGATATATTGTGACTTATCTTCTTTTTTTCTATTCCCTATCGTGCCTTATTCCTCTAGTTTTGATTTTGTGATTGAGTATTGTTTATCATTACCGTATTATAAAATTGTCCTCCATTTGGAGTTGAGATAGCATGAAAGGTACCTTATATATATTGTGTGAGATATGTAGATAATATTGTTGACCTAGACAAAATTCTACCATCGATGCTGTGGTGTAGGCTGGACATACACATGTACTCGTGCCTTTACACCGAGTGCGGGTCGTGACAGAGAGATTGAAGAGGTTGTCATCTAGGGTTTGTTCGACTTCGCGAAGCCATTACTCTTAGCTCTGAGCGCCAAAAGCATCCCTATTTCTTGCATTGGAACCGTCTCGAGGTATATTTTCTGAATAAGTAATTTGTTTTCATAAATCTTGATCATATTTTTTTAGAAAATTCGTAGATTGCCAGTTGTCCGAAATCTGACACGTTTTGGTATTTTCAAGATTTTGGGAGATCCTGAAATTGGAATCATGAACCATTTTAAGTTCCAGAAAATGACATAATAAAACATGACATATATTTTTTTAGAAATAAATATTCTATTTTAATATTCTATAAAATTTGTGCAACCTAGATGTAGTCAGGCAACCGACGAAAATATCATCTGAGCGCCATATTGACCAAAACTTTTGACTAACTTGTGAGTTTGTGAATCCGTCGATTCCAGTATTTAAGTAGCGCTGAAATCTACAAGAATCTATTCAAAAATCTAGATTTTTTATCGATTGACATTTTTGTCAATAGGATGTTTCGATTTGCGTGCCACAAGTCTCAAGTCGGTGAATTCAGTTTCTTTGGACAAAAATTAAGATTTAATCCAAAATTCAGAATAATAGGATTAAAATATAATTTTAGAGTAATTATTTTAGAATTAAATAAATTAAGGTAAATTATCTTTTGACATGGTAATTTGTACTACATAGGCGATTTGGACTCTGATTTGGGACCTGATTTGTACCACAACTAAGGACCATAGGCGAGTATATTTCTGTGATTACTTTTAGTACTTGATAGTACCTATAATGCATGTTTAGTATTGATTATTTGATTCTTGATACTCGTTACACGGATTAATAACTGGTGGATTCTTGTATGAGATATGTTCTGGACTATTATTATTTTATTGTGTTTGGTTCGGAACCCATGTTCTACTAGTCATGAGGGAAAATACTTAGTGGACGTGTGAATTACCCTTTCCATACTATGGTCTTACTGGAATAATACCAGCCATGGACGACATGTGTGGTTTGCCGGATTTTACCCTTAGCCATTCACATGTCGACAAGGTATTTTAGATTATGTAGATTAGTTTATTCCTATTTATTTCTTCCATACTTGCAGTTATTTTCTATGATCGCTTGTGGTTACTGTACATCATTGCCATGACATGACTTCAATAGTTAGTTATTCTGGTAGCCTTATTGTAATTTTAATATTGTTGCCATCATATATTCTATACTATTTAATGCCGTATAGCTTCTACCATATGTTAAAACTATTTTTACTGTGATTTACTCGTTCCAATCCTGACTAGATAACAATACTTTAGGTGACTATGATAAGGATGAGATCCCTACACATTATGGACTGTATGTTGGTGACGTAGCAGAGCATGATCTTGCCCCTCCGAAAGATCATGGAGAGTTAGCAGCTCAGACTCCGGCTATGATCAAGTAGTTTAGTAAAGTGGTTATTTTAGTTAGTTGTTTGGGACCAGATTGTTCTCCAAGATTTTTAGTTATATTTTGGATATTATTATTGGGATATTTACTATTATTTGGGAGACTATTTTGGACCCATGATTTTGAGACTATTATTTGATTTTCATCTCAGCGTCTGTGATTGAGTTTAGTGTGAATATTTATATATTTTATGAGTTGAAGATTATATTTGTGGCTTACTGTATAGCGTTATGCCGCCGACAGTGTGGCGTAGGCTGTGCGTGCCCATGACTCATGTCCAAATTTATGGTGCGAGTCATGAGACATTTTTATGGTGGCCCATGCAGGTCAAATTTTGTATAAGGTTGCGAACTCGTAGTGGTACTTAAGTTAGTAGTATTACTGCGAGCCTGCCATTGGATATAAGATATTAGGAATAAAAAAATACTCAATCACAACTATGATTCTGCTAAGTTTAATTGCTAACCCTTATTTTCCTCCGAGTTATCGGACGTCCCTCATGATTGTTGTCCTTCTTGAATACTACCTTATCTTGTTCCATATCAATTGAATCCTTATGGTTTTCCACCTTTCAAAATATCGCATAGGACTAGAGCACACAGTTCCAGAGCTAATAGTGCTTTTCCCATACCTCCTGCATCTTAGGAGGCCTCATCAACTGGATCTAGAGGCCTTCCTTCTCCTCCTCCTCTGCCACTACATGAGCTCATCAAAAGCATGATCAGGCAGAGGCCCAAAGGCAGCAAACAGAAATGTTGACGACAGGAATAAAAAATGCGCAACAGATTGACCTACCAGCCAGGGAGATGATTGCCCAACAACTGCAACAGTATCCCGCTCAACTGAGGGTGGGTAACATCTAGGACTTCAAGAAGATGGAGCCACGAACGTTCAAGGGGACTGAGAGAATCCTCTACGATGATGAGTGGATGGAGGATATCGAGCGGATCATGAGGGTTCCTGACTTTCAGAGGACCTGAAGATTGAAGCGATGTGCTTGCAGCTTCACAATATCGCCCGCACTTTATTCAAAAATAAGCCCATACTTGTGGATCCCGGTCTAACCTGGGACCAGTTCTAGGACCTCTTCAAGAGAAAATTCTTTCATGCAGTGGCCAAAGGAGTTCTGCAGAATCAATTCCAGAACTTGAAGTAGAACGGGATGACTGTAGATGAGTACGCTGTAGAGTTTTACAGGGTAAGCCGATTTGCAGAGTATATGGTAAGGGACTCGAAGGATAGGGCTCGACGATTCAGAGAAGGCTTGATCCAAGAGATCAAGGTCCATATATCTTCAGCCCATACCATTTTTGCTGACATATTGGCAGAGGCTCAGAAAGTCGAGGTAGATATGGGCCTTCGGACCAAGAGGAACCGGGATGCTTACGACAGTAATGGTAGTCAGGTGCCGGCAAAGCATCCATAATTTCAACCAAGGACTTTTTCATAACAACAGCAGTATCTTGCCCCAGTTAGAGGCCCAGCTCAGCAGGTACAGCAGCAAGTACAATAAGTTTTTCTATGCAACTATTGCAAGAAGCAAGGGTACTCATGGGAGGTCTGTAGGAAGTGTCACTACTATATTTTCTAGGAAATGGTATTTTGGTTATTTGTAATTAATTAAATATTGTACATGTTGTATATTCTTTTATTATATTATTAAATTATTATTAGATGTTAGTTTATTATTTTGGACTTGTTTTAGTTGACCTAACTAGTTTAGATTAGATACATGGACCAATATTTAAATCTACTTAGAATTGAGCCAAATTATAAGCTCATTCATTAGGGGGAGGATTAATTAAGTTAAACCCATTAGACTAGAACCTTTCCTCCTTAATTATTTCTTTATGAGAGGCCCCAATGGGTATTTTAGACTTTATATAGTAGCTTGGGAAGGGGGTTTGGTGGTCGGCCTAGTATTAGAGGAAGGAAACTTTTTCTCTCTTCATTTTTATTTCAAATCTAGATCTAGAATTTTCTTTTCTAAATTTCTTTATTCCTATATCAAATTCTACCCAAATTTCTTTTCAATTCTTTTCATAATCATCATTGGAGGCTATTAAAGCAAGTATCTACAAGGAGGAAGCAAGGATCTACAAGTTGAAGGCTCTTTTCACCCAATTTGGAAGTTTCATTGGGAATCCATCTCCCAATAGGTATAATTCAGTTTTTTCCTTAAATTAGACTCTAAATATGATTATTAAGAACTACCCCATATGCTAAGGCTACCCATCGGAATTGGAATTAGGTTCATAGGAGGCCTATGGAGAAAGTTATGTGTTGTTTTGTGTCAATTTTGGAGAAATTTCGAGATTGACACATCTTGTGTTTGTCAATTGGTCAATTAGACCAAATTAATATGTGTTTGATTGTTTGTGGCTAGTATCGTGTTCATAATTAGATACTTGTAGGCCGTATTCTGATAATTTGGAGATACGGGTTAATTTTGGGGTTTTTCCTCCGACACGGGGGTTTGAGCATGTCACATTTTGATACAGACACGTAAACGTGTAATTAACTCTTCGTATTGTTCATAATTGTTATTTTAGACTTGCTTGTGTCCTTCGAGGTATGTTTAGTGGTATTATGTGTATATATATCTAGTTTTATATATATATATATATATAGATAGATAGATAGAGAGAGAGAGAGAGAGAGAGAGAGAGAGAGAGATAGATATATGTATGTGATATATATATATGTGGAGGTATATATACATAGATATATTTGTTTGTATGTGATTATATATATATATATATATATATATATATATATTTATATATATATATATATATATATATATATATATATATATATATATATATATATATGGAGAGTTGCATATGTATGTGTGTATATTATATATATATACATATGTATGTGTATGTATAGATATAGATACATATATCTACTTATATATATATATGTTTGAGAGTAAGAGTGTTATGTATATATATGTGTGTGTGTGTGTGTGTGTGTGTGTGTGTGTGTGTGTGTGTGTGTGTGTGTGTTGGTATGTTTATTGATGTGTATGTGTGTGCATAGATGTGTGTATGTGTGCTAGGAAAGGGGTCGGGCAGTGAGCAACTGAAACTGCACAGCAACATCATGCACAACAACATCATTTAGTAGCAGCAGCAACTGCAGCAAAGCACTGCAGCAGCAGCCGCAACAGGAGCAACTATACGAGCAGTAGCAGCAACTGCACGAGCAGCACAGCAACAACAACAACTTGGAGAGCATCAGCAGCAAACGTAGCAGCAACTGAAGCAGAATAACAGCAATTGTAGTAGTAGCATCGAGCAGCAGCAGCCAACAGCAACATAGCAGTAGCAGTGAATCAGTGAGCACTCCAATAGCAACTCCAAAAATAGCAGTGTGCACAGCTAGGTAAGTAGTTAAGTTAGTTCCTTGATAGTTAGTCTAGTTAATAGTTTAACTAGTTCCTTGATAGTTTAGTTAATAGTTTAGTAAGTTAGTCACCTTGTTATATAGTTATATGTATATTTACTTATTGTTAGTAGTAGTTAGATATAAATATATACTAGTGATTACTATTAGTTATATATATTTGTATCTCTAGTTAGTGATATGTATATATGTATGTATGTATGTATGTATGTATGTATGTATGTATGTATGTATGTATGTATGTATGTATGTATGTATGTATGAATGTATGTATGTATTTATGTATGTATGTATGTATTAGTATAGTTAGTAGTATTGTATTAGTTAAATACATGTTATTATAGTTTAGTATATTGGGTAGTTAAGTATATGTTAGAAATTTATATTACGTTGTGATATCAAGGTAATGTCAAGGTATTGATGGATAATCAAGATATTGGATTTGAGTATCAAGATGGGTGTGTAGTAGTGTGATACCGTATTGGTTCAAAGCCAACATATTGTTGATTGTATATACATATTATGATATTTTCATATCTATTGATTTCGTATCTTAGGATACGGTATCTTATTTGCATCCTAGTATCTTAGTATAGCTAGTGTGGCCTAGTTACATAATATATGGACCCAATATCTTAGAGATAGACTCATACAACCTAGAAAT
This sequence comes from Iris macrosiphon, assembly GCA_036927795.1. NCBI lineage: Eukaryota > Viridiplantae > Streptophyta > Magnoliopsida > Asparagales > Iridaceae > Iris > Iris macrosiphon. The sequence continues at coordinate 61,253,057 of JAYESA010000016.1, forward strand.
AGCTAATTTGACCAATTTTGACCTAGAGTTGACCTAGTTTGATTATTTTGACTTAGAAATGACTTTATGACCTAAAAGTTGACTAATTTAACTTATTTTTATTTCAGAGCCTTGTATTGGTGTAATATTCCATATTTAGGTTATTGGGGCACCGTACCAGACATCTTTGATACTGTTTACCAGATTTCAGGCGAGTACATTCTCTGATAGTTTCTCATTTATGCCATCCTCTATGTCGCTTGTATCTAGTATAGATATCCTTGATTTCTTGATAAGATGGTTACACTGATTGGTATATCCGGATCTCATCATGAGATATTATTCCTTGGTATGTATAGTGTATCTTGTGCAAGCCTTATTTTTTTATTTTTTTTGTATATGTACAGAAATTGATTCTTGGGGAGACTAGCTACCTACCCAGTAAATCCGGTATCATGACGTACCATGGTTGGATCCACTATACCAGCCGAGGACGAGGAGTATGTAGTATAGATATGTGATCATACCCTCCTTGTATCAAGTCTTGTTCATTAAATAGTGTTAATCATACACCGCACGTATGATTAGCCAGGCCATAATTCTTGTATCAAGTTCTTAAGCCAATCACATGTTAAAGCTGGTACTCACTCACTTAGTCATTAGTATTTCTTATTCATTTCCATATTGCTCATTCTTGTATTTATTTCCAGTATTTTCTTATTGCATATCTCTTGTATCTGTATATTGCATCTTATATATTCACATATATTTACTGTTACATAGTTTATATCATTTATTAGAACTATTGTTAGAGATATACTCTGCTCCTTTTCTGACTAGATATATTTTTTCCAGATGACACTAAGGAGTGGTACCCCACTCACTACGGGCCTCAGGACGTAGTTAGCTTAGAGCCAGAGACCTTGGCTTAGGAGGGTCTCATCCCAACTAAGACGGACGACCCAGGACTCATAGTTTAGTTTTTAGTTTCCTTTTGTACTAGATTTGTCTCCAGCATTGTTATTAGTATTTCTTGACCCATTGGATATTATTTTGTCTCATGAGTTGTATTTGTGACTTGTCACCGTCACATTTTCACTAAAGGGTAGTTTAGTAATTAATATGGGTAATTTTTAATTTAGGATTGATTGTATTTAAATATTGTGCATGCATGATTTATTATTTATTGTATTATTTATTGATTGCTAGTTGTATATTTATTTTAGACTTGTATAGTAGACCTAACCTATTTATTAGATGCATGGATCAATATTTTGGATGAGTTTAGTTTGAGCCCATGAATTAGGCCCAGGGATTAGGAGGTTGGATTAATTAGTGAAACCATTAGACTAGAACCTTTCCTTCCTAATTAATTTTTTCATGAGAGGCCCCAAGGGATAATTAAGACATTTTATATTGCTTGGAGGGGTGGATTTGGTCTGCCACCTCAAGAGGAGAGAGAAATTATTCACTTTACCAAATTCCTAATTCTTAGATCTATATTCTTCTATCTTCCAATTTCCTTCATTCTCTCATCAATTCTCTATCAATTCTTCAAAATTTCCTTATCTAATTCTTCAGTGAGGCTTCTATATCAAGGATCTACAAGAAGGAAGCAAGGAGCAAGGAGGAGGAGGCCAAGATCTACAAGGAGAGGAGCTACTTGGCATTTGGGGACTTTTTCTTTGGAATCTATCTCCCAATAGGTACATTTCAATTCAATTTTCCCCCTTCTAATAGACTCTAGATCTGAGATTTAACCATGAAAAACTAACACACATGCATAGGCTACCCATAGATATTAGTTTTAGGTTCATCGAAGACCTACGGTGGAAGTTATGTGCATTTTGGTGCCAATTTTGGAAGAATTTAAGATTGGCACATGTAGTGGTTGTTATTGGGTCTAATAGATCTAAATAATATATGATTACTTGTTTGTGACTAGTGTCGTATCCACAATTGGATACGTGTAGGCCGTATCTCGTCAATTTAACAAAACGGATTGATTTTGGGGGTTTTCCTTCGACACGGGGCCTTATGCATATCACATTATGACACGGACATGTAGTTATTCTAATTACTATACGTATTATTTATATTTAGTGCATTAGACTTGCTCGTGTCCTTCGGGATGCGTTTAGTTGTGTGGTGGAGCCGTATCGCAAGTGTATCATAGAGTTAGTGTGATACGAGTGCGGTGCACTCCACGTGTTTAATATTTTGTCCTTTTTCCTATACGTACATATGTATTTATATATCTAGATGATATTTACGTGATATATATATGTCATACCCCAGTCCCAAAAATACACGGGACCAGGCCACGTGGCAATAGCCAGCTGACACGTCTCCGAGGATATCCTAATTTAATGGATCCTAACGAAGAGTGCTACGCTGTCCTAAATTACTAACAAGTCCAATATCATCATCAAACAGGTAATCTAATCTCATCCACAAATATAACCAAAAAGTACTAGAATAAATACTGGAAAATAAATGCCAGTCTGAAATATCATAGTACAACCAAGAATGTCTAGTGGGAACAAACCCACTACTATGACGAATAAACTGAATGACAGATAAAAAGAGTAATGACTAGAGCATCAGTTGACTAGATAATGATGCTCCCAATCCTAGGCAGAAGGCCTACCAACTGATCACGGAAACTCTAACGGTAGCACCTCTAGCTCCTCCTCGGTTGCGTACCTAGTCTCTTGTCCTGGTCCGTACACTGTGGGGTAATATGCCTTGTCCAAATCTGGAAAGGAACCAGGTCCTCAGAGGGACGTAACAAGACACATAGAAGCATGTCATATATAAATACTGAATAAAATAAAATAAAGGGTGTGCTAACCATCTAAGTGAATGCAATATGAGGACAAATTTGGTACGTATGGGTAGGCGTAGGCATAACGTCCACACTCCGAAGAGTGTGGCAGCAGTACAGTATCTCGTCTATATCGCTCTGAAGAACGTGGCAGCAGTACAGTAAATCGTCTATATCACTCCGAAGAACAAGGCAGCAGTACAGTATATCGTCCATATCGCTCCGAAGAACGTGGCAGTAGTGTAAAGGAAGTCATTGGATCCGTGGCTCCTCCGGATACTACAGATTCCAATGTGTGTACCCCATACGCCTACTAGTTGTCCTCCTCGCATAATGTAGATCTAGTCGAATACTCGACATGCATACCACGTATCTATTTGCCAAGTCTCTACAAATCATATAATCATGAATTACGTACTAAACTGTGATGCATGTCACACGCACTGATAGCTAGTCGAGTATGCGAACCCGCATCCCAATATGAATTTGTCACCATGAAACGTGTAAGAGTGTCAGGTCTCGGAAGATATCAGAGTATCCTCTCAATGGGGGTGAGTCTACTAATGACTAGGTCAAGTACAATACTCATCGACGCATCCGTCGACTGCACCCGAGTCAATCTCGGACACGCACATTTCTATAAAAGAAAGCAACAAGATATCATACAATATTTGCATATTTTAAATTAACAGTAAATATGGCAAGGTATCTTGCCTGGGTCCTCAAGCTGTGAATGCCAATAGTCTGCTCCTACAGTATCTCCTGGATGGTCCAGTGACCCTAAATATACAATATAATATAGCAATTATAGAATTAGATACTAAAGAAATATACACAAAACTATGACGCTGCTCTTAGGTACTGTCGTAAGATCACGGCTGGCCGACTACAGAGTCGCGTGTGCACGTAGCTAAGATGCACACGTATCCTATCCTCAGTTACTGTGTACCTCACGGCAATAAATTACTAAAGTTATAGTTTTACGAAGCTACTTACGTTTAGTACAATTACATGTCCTTATTTTCCATGTTAATCATACTTGTCAATGCCTAGGTTTTTTAGGTGAAATACAAGTCCTTTTAACAAGTTATATCATTAAGATAATTATAATTTTAATTATTGTTTAATCTAATTAACATACATACACACATATACATGGTTTAACATTATTTAGTTTGTGTCCAAGTCTACGACACACGACACGATGACTCGATGATACAACTATACAACGATACAATGAAGAGAGGAAATAAGGTGTTTACTTAGCGCAGTTGAACGGGGGATCTGTGCTCGCTGACGGCTCTCCTCCAGCGTGGGGTGGAGCTCCGATCGTCGTGCCGCAACCAACGGCAGCAGCGGCAGTAACTGCAGCAGTTGTAGCAGCGACAGCAACGGCGACTTGGCGGTGGGGGAAGGTGTTCAGGGTCGTGGGGAAGGCGATATTGGTCGGGCTGACCATGGTGATTGGCGGTGCTGGAGGTGGTGGTCATGGCTGGGAGCAGTCGGGCTCGGCGAGGGTGGTCGGGTTTGATGTGGTTGATGGTGAAGGGGATGGTGATGAGAGTGGATGGAAGTCGGTACAGGCGGCCTGGGGGTGGTCCGGCGAGTCTGGTGGCAGCTTGAGGTGGTGAGGGCTGGAGGTGGCTGATGGTGTTGGGGAACTCGGGGAAAAGGAGAAGGGGTGCTCGGGTTGGTTGAGGGGAGTTCGGCTAGGTTGAAGGTGGTGGTGGTGTTTATGATTCTAGGGTTTCGCTTAGAGAAAAATGTGTATTTATATAGGAGAGGGAATTTTGGGCTGACCTCAGGATTTGGGCCAGCCCGGACTCTTTGGGGTGGGGGCTTGTCCACATGAAAGGGTGTCGGGTGTACATAGGCTTGGTTAGGTCTTGCTTTAGGTGAGTTTTGTCCTTAATTTAATTTAATTAAAAATAAATGCATATGTGTCCTTTAATCATTTGAAGGCACATGGGATTAAGATTGGGTGGGACGCAAGTGTCATGGGCGTTGCAGGCTCAGAATAGGTAAATGCCATAATTTGGGTTATATGGAATTGGGTTTAGGTTGTGCCTCCAATTTTGATTGGAACGGTAATTACAAAAAAAATGGATTTATTGGAATTATACATGGACGTTTGTAACGAATATTGTGCAGCTAAAATAAACCACAATATTGAGTATTTAAGAGATACCCAACGGTCAGATGGATAGTTTGGCATGTCTAGGAGATGTGTATTTAATTTGTTTGAAGGTAACTACTAGTGTAGTGCTCCAAACATTACAGCAACGGTAATGTGTATTAAGATATATAATTGCTGCACATTAATTCTAATTGTATCCAAATAAATCCTAGTCTCTCAATCTAAATTAAAAATAATTCTAAATTTGGTCGAGGGGATTTACAATCTACCCTCCTTAGAGCATTTTGTCCTCGAAATTAAAACATACGCATAGTAAGAACTACTGACTAAAATTTAAAAGCTACTACATACCTAGTGTCACGCCCCGATCTCCCGCCATAATCGGCCGTTCCCGCTAGGCACGAATCACCGCGCTAGCGCTCCCGCGGGACGTACGTTTCCATCGGGACGTGATGCCGCACGAGCCTGGGGTTGCGCCTGCGCAAGACAAATATCGAAACGGCCGTTGATAACTAGTTCATAGAGTCGTCATAGAGGAAACATAAAGCGAACACAAGTATTGAATCCAATCAAGCCCTTTATTGATATGAAGTAAAGATTACAAGCGGCGCTAGGCCGAGATTACAAATCGCTCATGCTCTCTCTCTCTATCTTACAACGAATATGCCCTTAGCCTCAGAACCAATACAAACAATCTGGATGATGATGTTCCCATACATTATGTCCCGTATATGTGAGATTCAGGTCCGTGCGCCATGCTCCAAGACGCCAAGTGTTGTCCGGCGCCTCATTGCGTTAAGTGATCTCCGAATCCGTATGAGTTCCCCCTGCACCCTGCATGCAGACTGGTTGGGTATCAGTACATTGAATACACTGGTGGGGAGGCCTCTCGCCCACGCCATAAAACAAGCACGTTCATTAGTTATGTGCACCGACTGATTTTGTTGTCTTTCTATTCTTTTGCCTTAGGATCAGTTACATGGCAATATAAAGAAAGTAATCTCCGTGTCAGCTCCAGAGTGTCATAATAAGGAACCATTGAGTTTGCCTTACCATTTCTTACCATTCGGCCTTCCCTGTCATATGCTGCAATATAAATAATGATCTACGGAATAACAAAGAGCATATATGAAACCCAAGTGTTATGCCGTGCCTCTGTCTCACAAGACCCATTTTACTAGACTATGTGTGATACCATGCATCCATTCTAATTATGCATAATGTCGTGCAAACGCACTCCTTCCCGTTTCACCTTTTCTCAATGTGGATAGCCGCTATGCAACATGACTTATCTATATGAAGGTCACTGGCTCTGCTAGCCATATTGAACAATATCTGCGATGGACGGCTGTCTTCCCAGGTCGGTTGCTAGCCTTGCTGGGCCTCCTAGCCGTCTAACGAGTCGACGCCCATCCAGGTCGATAGCAAGCCTTGCTGGATGTCTCGCCCTCGCCCGCTAGTCATCAGCTAGCGTATTGCCAGGACTACACTGGCACTGTCCTCCCGGGCCGACACGATTCGGATGCCTCAGCAATCGTGTCAAGGACTCTCTCTACTTGGTGCGCAACCAGTTGTCCGTGACCATGCAACTACTCCCCCACATTCCAATCCTAGCCGAGGACAACTCTCGGATCTATCTTAGCCGAGGACTACACTCGGATCTTTTCTTCTTTATGCAGCTCCCTTATTAGAGACTGCCTCGGTGATCTGCATATCCCGAGTACCTTTCTTTCCATCCATCTCCTGACTCGGAATGACTACTTGATAGCCTTCCTCGTCTATGCATGCAACATGATTTTTACTCCATCCCGTGTCCTGTTCTGTGCGGTACAACGCCTCAGTATGAACTCACACAACTTTATGGCGTATATAAAGGAAACTACTACATTCCAACTCAATAATCCCGACTATGTAAATAGCAAGTAAAATCTCCATGTTCTATAAAATGATAAGGCGGGGTTATCTCCTTAGCTATGTGCGTTCATCTCTTTTATTAGCATGCAAAGGTTATTGCCTGTAGACTAGCATGTAACATTCATTTTCTTAGTGTGCAGCTAAGTAGAGACAGGTTCACCGGGGCCACCCACCTTAGCGATGTATCGCATCGGTCGAGCAAGGCTCCGGACGCGCCTCTGATAGCCTAAGTCTGACTCTATTGAAGGTCCCAGCATAAATCCCTTGCATCGAACGAGACATCTCGCTCAACAAGGCGGGTTGAATAGCTACACTTGTGCCGTTTGAATCGGCCCTCCGGGTTGAGCGGAGCAGGTCGTTATATTATACACCACTCAGAACAAGTCTCGTCCTCGAGACTTCCTGAGCGCAACTCGTACTATCGCACCTCTTCTAAACCAAACACTATACATCTTGTCTAACTTCCAAGGACTGCCTTAATACCTTAATCATTTATTTTCTCACCGTGCGCTACGCCAATGTTAGCCAATTCTCATCGAACGACTGTAACGTTCAATAAAATCGAGCTATACTCAACTCAATCATTGTACTCCCGACTCAAATCTACTACACCTGGCATAGGGCTATAATACCCAAGCACGGAGTATCTATAACTCAATGGGCACTTACAACTCATCATTGGGTAGACTTGTCCAACTTGTTTTATTATCTATCATAGGAACCAAATGCATCAAAATCCATTGTTACGCCTAAACCCAAAAGTTTGAATCTCGGCTAATTTTCCAAATCTCGTTTGCATCAATCTCTCTGAGTCACCGTCCAATCTCGCTATGTAAATCACACCCAATCACCTATGTTTTCTGACTCAGTCTATATTGTGCCTTAGCAAAGAGCTAAATTGCCCACCTGGGGGGTACGCTCTAATCCTTCCAGTCTTTGGTTCAATCGAACTTAACTTCCTATATGTTTTACTCGTTCCATTCGCACGAGTGGTTAATCATTTATCCGAATGATCCCTTTGTACAACTATTGCATTCCCAAACTCAGTCCCGTACTGCGCCTTAGCGCAGAACCATTTTGGTAACAGGAAAAACGTTACAATCTTTCCCTTATGAAAATTTAGGTTGAGGCTAACCTATTTTTAGTTGCCATATTCATCCATGCGAATTCGAACATTTTCCTTTACAGCTGCATAAGAGTTAGGCATATCGCTAAGTCTGGATCGTACCCATATTCAAGACGTCCCCCAAATATGTGTACTTCAACCAAGCTTAGTGACAGCTAAGTCTGACAAGCTACTCATGAAAATCTTTCGAAACGCGGATCGTTCTGCTATATGAATGACCGAACTCTGGTTCGATTTAGTTATCGTCTACCCCAATCTCACCCAATTTCAAGTTTAGCCTGTCACTACCACATTCTGAAAACAGGGGTATTTTCGACTTTTTATAATTATCAGTATTGTGGTATTTATATTAAATGATTTCTCAATATTGTATTTAAATTAAATAATTGCATGAGGTGTGTAATTAAATATATTATATTATATACTATGCTCTTAACGTCTGAGCTGGTAGGCTTGACCTGAGGCCACTAGACGAACACCTATCGAATAATGGGGATTATGTATTTAATTGTTTTTTTAGAATTAAATTATTGGAGGTTGTATTTAATTATCGTAATTTATTTAATTATTGCGCGCTGTCGTTGCTTCGATATTTGGAGCGCTACCTGACTTTTGCCTTCCAACAAATTTCACAATATTGTCCTAGACATGCCCGTCTTCCATTCTGATATTTTTGCAACCCAAAATTATGCTCTCTGTACCTCATTTTTAGCCGCACAAAAAATTGTCGCGGACGTTTATTTAATTTCTGAATAAATTCCTATTTTGTATCGTTGTGCGTTCCAATCGAAATTGGAGGCAATCATGACCTATTTTTCGTCCGACCCAAATTAGGATAATATTCTGTTCTGAGTCTTCTCCATTAATGGTATTGATGACCCGACCTGATTTTGGCCCCATGTACTCTTAATTAATTTTAGAACACAACTTGCATTTATTTCTAATTAAATTGACGATACTATTTTAACCGATTCTGAAAATCCCAATTTAATTCCAATGCCCTGCTATTTGAGCCTATACCAAACTTACAGCGCCCCCTGACCCTACAAAACACCGGACACCGAATCGCCCGCCAAATTTTCGTTATTTTATGTGTCTGTGCAAATACCCAAATTTAAGGGGGCTAATTTACAAATTTGCATTTTTGGTGCCAACATCCATTTGTTTAAACAATGAAGGAATCCCTAAAAATTTAACTAGCCTCTCACCCTCATTCCCACATGAAAATTCCCCATGTCAAATCTGGACCACACATTTAAAGGGTCAATCACCACCCTTGATTTCACACACTCTCTCTTCCTATTTAATGTCATGTCACATCAAGCCCTAATCCCCAAAACAAGCCCCCACATTCTCCCTCACTCCAACCGTAGCCCTCATCCCATTTTTCTCCACTCTTCTTCTTTTCTTCTTCTCTTCTTCTTCTTCCCTTCTTCTTCTTTCTTTAGTTTTATTTTTTGAATTCAAGAGAAAGGGGGGGGAATACTGTTCACCACCCAACTCCAACTCGAGTCCGGCCGGCCAAGCCCTGACCCCGACTCCGACGAAGTATCCAACCCTACTCCACTGTGCACCGGCCTCCCTCTGCTCTTCAACCTCCTCCCCGAGCCATTGACTCCGGCCTCCCTCTGCACTCCGGCGGCCCCTCACTACACGCGGACCCGCTGCCCGCAGCTCGCCACCACCGGCAGCCTCTTTCCCAGGCAACCGCGGCTGCTCCCCATCCTCCCATTACTCTTTTCCTTCAACCTTGGTTCCCCGCTCGACCGCCGCAGCCAGCCATCTCCCTCGGCGGCCAGAGACTCCTTCCCATCTTCTCCTTCCTCCGACTCCCTGTTCCCCCAACTCCGGTGAGCGCACCACGCTGCATCCCCTCCTCGGCTGTACTATCATCCCCACCTCCCTACTCTCCGACAGCAATAGCCGGAGCTCCCTTTGCCGACAGCTACATCTATCACCCCCAGTCTCCCTGTGAGTTCTCCCCCTCCTTCCTCCTTCACAAACCAAGGTGTATGTTAATGTATATATAATTAAGGTGTATGTTAATGTATATATAATTAATGTGTATGTTAATGTATATATAATTTAATATATATGTATATGTATATATTTAATTAATGTATGTAAGTGTATGTATTAAATTTAACTGGTATAAATGTATATATATTTTTTTATGTGTATAATTATTTTGATATATATATATGTATGTATATTTTTGTATAAATATACATATATTTATTTGGTATAATTTCATGTAGTATATGTGTAATAAACCATATTTTTAATATATGAATTAATTGGCATCTGTATATATATATAGTATAAATTTAATTTGTACATTCTCTGATTAAGTTTATACTTTATATTTATATATGTATAATATACATATATATGATTAATTTGTATAAATATACATATATTTTAAGTTGGTATATATGGTACACAGTTATTGTTTAACTAATATGTATATTATACATAAAATTAAATGGTACATATATATTGTATATGTATTTTGGGTGCAAGTAAATATTGTAGGTGTTAATGTTAGTTAATAATGGGTATATGTGTGTTAGATGTCTATCTACTAGATAACCCTAGTTGACCCGTATTGTACCTGGCATAGCCCCGATTTATGTTTTTGTGTTGTGTTAGTGTAGCATCTGATACAAGTATTATATTTGATATGTCATTAGGACTGTTGGATCCTCCAGACGATACTCTGGGACAGGATATTGGTTTTACCAGCTAAGGACCCAAGGCGAGTACATTCTCTGATTAGTTTCTAATTTATGATATCTCCTATGTTCATTGTATCTAGTGTAAATATCCATATTTTGACACGCTGGTTACACGGATTGGTGTATACGGATCTCGTTATGAGATGTTATTCCTTATTCATGGTGTAGCTTGTACAAGACTTGTTTCCTTGTTATCTTGTGCATGTACAAACACTGAGTCCCGGGGAGATTTGCTACCTCCCTAGGGAATCCCGTGCCATAGCGTACCATAATTGGATCTACTATACCAGTCGGGGGTGGGGAGTATTTTAGTATAGATATGTGATCATACCCAAATCTACATGTATCATAGCTCACCCCACATCTCACGTCGGGTGCGGCCTGACCATTTACATGCTTCATAGTTGTTATTTGTGATTAGCCTGACCTCTACATGCATCATAGCTAACCAACGGTTAGTCTGACCTTACATGAATCATAGCTAATCACATGTAACCAGCCTGATCAAGTTCCCAAGCCGATCACATGTTAAAGCTAGTACTCACACACTTAGTCATAGGATTCTTGCTCATTGACATATTGTTCTTTTCCTGCATTTACTTACAGTATTTCTAGTATTTCTTTTATTGTATATTTCTCGTACCTATACATGCATCTCGTATATTTCCATCTAGAACTGCTACATAGTTTATATCATTAATAAAGAACTGCTATTTAGAGATGTACTTTGCTCCTTCCTGACTGGAAAATATTTTCCAGACTGTGACCTTAGTGGACTTGTTTCTGACACTTGGGGATTGGATGTTACTGATTGCAGGTATGATTATTCTGTCGTTAGACTTGTCTTGTATTTCTTTGTTTGCCTTGATATCTCATCGTGCTTTAGTTTAGGTGATTGAGTATTTCTAACATTATTTTATGATATCCACGTCTCCTTATGGAGTTGGGTATTCACGTGAGTTTGATTAGTTAGTTACAGGACCTAGACAGCGTTCTACCGCCGATGCTGCAGCGTAGGCTGGACGTACCCACGCACTCGTGCCCCTAAACCGGGTGCGGGTCGTGACACGTTTTTAGTGTTGGCCCATGCAGGTCAGACTTCGCTAGTTGTGTGATGTCGTAGTAGTGCGACATCATAGTTGTACTACTACGTGCCTGCTATAGAATATAGGACATAGGATACTAGGATGAGAGAGGATACTCAATCATAATTTTTGAGAGATTTCTGGGATGACCCTTGAGAATCTCATTATAAATTCTAATTTAAATCATTCTCCTTGTTTTTGTCCGTTCTCACTTGTTGATATTGAGTTTGATTCTTGTTGACCAGTTGTTAAATTTAATTCTTGGTATCGTTGTTGAGTTTTGATTTCATATCGAGATGAATTTTACGGACTGAACTTTACGGTATTATCTGATGACATATGTTGATGAGGACAGTGAGAAAGGTAAAACGTCTACTTTGGTTATGGAACCTAGAGTTTATTGCAGCCATATTAGCTGTCATGACGAGAACGTAGGAACCTGACTTGGATGTACATACTTTAGTTATGAAATTTAGAATTTCTCGCAGCCATACCGGTTGGCGTGGCGAAGATTCTAGATAACATGATTATAGAGTTGCATACTTTAGTTACGGAATCTGTCGTTTATCGCATCTATGCTTACTGGCGTGGCGAGAATTCTGAGTGTCATGATTTTAGATAGACGTGTACGATTATCAGGTTGTATCTTAAAATGGTTCTTAAAGTATCATCTCAACACTTACCTATTACTGTTATACAAGACTTTATTCCATCGTTTCTTTTGGTTACTAGCAGTAGAACCACCTTCAGTCCTCAATCCAGACTTTTTGAGCTCCTATTCTTTGAGGATTCCTTATTAAGTATGATAAGTAGTGACTTGTAATTATGGCTGTGTCTTGAGTGTTAGTATTGGTTGAGTGTTGTTAGTGAGTTATAAGTGTTTCCTAGTTGAACATGTGAGCAGTAGGCTTTAATCTAGAGTTAGCCCTTAGCATAGTACCTTGTACCAATGGTTCTGGGATAAGTATCATTAGAGACTGAGAGTAGAAGAAGAGTATAGAGTATTAGTGATAGTTCTCAGAGTTAGTGTCAGAGCCAATATACCCGTCCTGGATAATCATGATTATGTAATTAAGTGATCTATGTAAACAATTAGGCATCAGGGAATTGTGTTAAGGATTAATGGAGCATAACGTCCAATCTGATGATTGATATCGGGCGTGTTAAAGGTAAAGAAATTTATATGCATGAGAAGTTATAATGAGGTGTCATGAGTAGAGAAATATCGGAATTGGTAATGAAGATGGTGAAGCGTATCACAGATTAGCGTAACAGGCTATGAAAGGTTAAAAGGAAATACCTATACAACCATCGAGATGAGGAACCATATACCTGCCTATGAGAGTAAAGAAACATGAGTGTTATAGTAGATACCTGTAATCATGAGTTATAATGAGCTTGATGAGATGATCCATTAATAAAGCTAGTGATATAATACCAAGAGTGCTAATGGTTCTGTCACACCCCAGTCCCAAAATATTATGGAACTAGGCCACGTGGCATTGGCCAGCTGACACGTCTTCGAGGATATCCCAATTTAATGGATCCTGGCGAAGCGTGCTACGCTGTCCTAAATCTAACAAGTCTAATATATCAACAGGCCGTGTCTAATCTCATCCACAGAACACAATATCATAAAGACTGAAATAAAATGCTGGAAAATAAAATACAAGAGTCTGAATATCCATAATACATCTGAGATAGTCTGAATGGGGACAAACCCACTGAAATACAGAAATGGAAATAACAGTGCAGAAAGAGTAAGATAACTAGTCTAGAGTATCAACTAGCTAGATATGAAAAACTCTAGACCGATGTAGCTGTGTACTCAGATCATGGGAACTCTCCTGGAAATGCCTCGTAGTCCTCAATCAGGAATCCTGTCTCTACTCCTGCTCCGTAGATGGTAGGGTACAAGTGCTCGTCCGGATCTGGAAGAGAACCAGGTCCTCAGAGGGACGTAACAAGTATACAGAAATGCATGCCATAAAGTAAATACTGTATAAACTCAAGGGGTAATCTAACCAGCTAAGTGAAATGCACTTTGAAGACAATCCTGGTACGTATGGGTAGGTGAAAGGTATAAAGCATAGCGTCGAGCCAGAGGCTAAGTACCTGGCATTAGCTGTAAACTGAACGCCAGGAATATATGCTGACTACATCACCGATCATGATAGCGCGCAGCTAGTAACCACTGCTGGATGTATCGACAAGCATATATGCCTATGACAGGGAACCTGAGCCCATAACCGGGTAACACATGGCCCATAACCGGGTAACACTGAGGCTCACGGCCCCACAGTTTTCTCTGAAACTACGGCGACCAATGTCTGTCCCATACGCCTACTAATTGTCTTCCCCGCCCAATGTCAATGTACAAGTCACGAATGTGACATGGACACCTCATACTATGGTATAAGTCGCTACAAAAATAAACAACTAAGCTAAATGCCATCACACGTGCTGCTCATGCTGATGGCCAGTCGATCATGAAGCACGCGTCCCTACATGAACTCACTCTGTGACGTGTTTAAGATACGTGTCAAGACCTGGGAAGTCATACTGATAACTCCTCAACTTTAGGTAGTCCACTAGACACTAAGTCAGACACAAGTCCTAACGTCAACGCCTTCGTTGACTGCACCCGAGTCTTCTCGGACGCGTACAGTTTAATATTGAAATACTGAAATATGCAACTAATTAATATTTGAATTTAGACCGCATCAACAAGGCAAGGTATACTTGCCTGGAACTCTGGTGTGCACAAACAATGCTCCTGAACCAGCAGTCAAGGTAGCACCGTCTCGGTTGCCTACGAACAGATAACAATAAATATAAATCACTAATTTACACCATGCTTAATTATCTATGTTAACATAGAGCAGGTTTACTTACACATCACCTATGCATGTATCTACCTTAAATAACATATAGTATAGTATATATTATACTTAAATATAGATATATATAAAAGACATTATTATATATAGTTAATATATAATTTGTATATGTAATACATATTTAAAACATATACTATATAGCATTTATATACTTAATTTAATATTTACATAAACATAAATATATAATTAAATGCAAGGAAAATAAAGTATATATGTTATACATATGGCTTATATACTTAGTAATATTTATATTTATATATATCACAACATACATATTTATAATGATTGCATATATATATATAAAAATATATATATATATATATATATATATATATATATATATATATATATATATATATATATATATATATATATATATATATATATACACATATATAGTTTAGGTAATAATAATATATGTCTAGTACATAATGTATATATTCATATATATATATATATATATACATACATATATACATTTATATATGCTCAAAATATAAATACATATATATATATATATATATATATATATATATATATATATATAATATATATATATAAATCTGAGTATAATATATATATACATATAAATAATATATTTACATATACATAATATAATACACATAAAACATATACATATGTATAAATATGTGTACATATATATAAATAAAACAAAATACATATATATACACATAATATACATAATAGTATACTATATATATACTGAATAATTATATAATAAATTACCATATAATAATATAATATATATATAATTATATATATTACTATATACATAAATAAATATGTATATGCATAGTTATATATATACATTATAAAAATTGTAAAAATACATGTATAAATACATATTAATAATATATCATATAATATTATATATATACATACTGTATATATATAATGTATAATATAATAGAATAATATAATAATATTTATATAACATAAATATGTATATATATAATTTATTATATATCAATATATATGTATAAATATACATAGATATATATATATACATGTATATACATAAATATATATATTTATATTAAATATATAGTAATATATTATATATATATACTGTATACAGTAAATAATATATATAATTAAATACTTATAATAATGTATATATTAATATATATAAATATACATATATATATATACATATATATATATATACATATATACATAGATATAATAATTTATACGTATATACGCGTATTTAGGGGGAGTAGGTATACCTGACAGGTGGGGGACCCACGGGGCTCGTCGCCGGCGGGAGGACGGCGGCGGAGCTGGCGGTGGCTGGCCGGAACGGCAGTCACAGCAGCAAGGGCAGTTCACAGCAGCAACAGCGGCGGTGGCTTGCGGGGGCTGCAGCGGCGCAGGCGGCGGTGCAGGCGGACTAGTCGGCGGAGGGGAGGGTGGCAAACAGTCCGGTGGCGGTCTTGGGGGTCAGAGGCGACGGTGGTGGTGGCTGGAGGCGGTCGGAGTAGTGGGGGTGTTGCTGGTGCGGGTGAGGGTCGAGGGTGGTGCGGGGGGGATGGCGGCCGGGGTGGTTGTCGTGGGGCGGAGGGGTAGTAGTTTTCCGGTAGAGGAGGTCGGGGCAGAGCGGTTGAGGGTGGTGGCGGTGGACCACGGTGGCCCAGGGTGACGCTGGGGGAGGTCGGGGGTGCTGGTGGTGGTTTGGTGCGGGTGTGGTTGCTGGAGTTGCAGCGGCTGCCGACGGCTGCTGCGGCGGCCGGAGGAGTTGGGAGTTGGCTGGAAGAGAGGTGGGAGTTAGGTGAACCGGTCGGCGATATTTTGCCGGAGGTGGTGGCCGGAGGGGGTGAGGGCAGGGGTCGGGGTGGTGATGAGCAGGGGTTGGGGTGGTTTGTGTAGGTTTTAGAAATTAGGGTTTTTGTTTGGGATTTTGGGTTTCTCCTTGGTTTGTGTGTAATAAATGATGTATATGTAAGAAAGAGAGAGTGGGGGGGCTGCCTAGGGATTAAGGCCGGCTGGGTATTATTTTTGGGGAGTGGGGGAAGCTTCATCATGATGAGGGGAGGGCTAGGATTGAGGGGTTCAAATTGTAGGGTGTAGATACAACCAAATAAAGTTGTGTAGGTACATGAAAATAGAGGGAAAAATTGTGATGGGCTGGTCAAGGGATGTAGGTCTTTTTCTTCATGAGGTTGGACCAATGAGAGGGGGCACCTCATTGCAAATTTGCATAAAGGCCCCTGAACAATTAGGAAATTGCACAAAAGCTGAAATTGAGGATTTGATGTGAACAAAATACCATGTTTGGTATTTTGCATTGGTCTAGAATGGTGTATGGTGTTTGGTATGAGGCTTGTGGATATGTGGGTGGGTTTGGGTTGGAGTTGGGTCTATTTCCATTGAGGTTGGGTCACTACATTAATTTAATTAAAATTAGTGCGCTAGGTGTTATTTAATTAATAAAAAATAACCGGGGATCTAAATTGGGTGGCACAAGCGTCATTAGTGTGGTAGGCTCAGGGTAAAATAATGTCATGATCTGGGTTGGTCAAATCAGATCGAGATGGGGTCTCAATTTCAATTGGAACGGACAACGAACGTAATTGCACAATTAATTAAATTTACTTACGGACATTTGTAACGACTTTTGTGCGACTAAAATTTGGCACAAAAATCAGCATCCGAGGTTTGCTCAAGGTTCATTATGATAGGTTAGTATGTCTAGGCCAAGTGTAGGTAATTTGTTTCAGGGTAGCAGCTAGTGTAGTGCCCTAAATATCGGGACAACGGTAAGGTGTCCTAAGTAATAAAAATTATCGCACAGATAATTAATATTATGTAATAAAATTAAATTAGGTCCAAAATAACCCTAATCTCTTTATCTAACTTAATAAAAATAAATTTTTGGTCGAGGGGGTTTACAGGTTCTATATCGAGGATTAGTCGAGAATGACGCTAATAATAGTAAGCACTCTGTGTGATGAAATTGGATGATATACCAGTTAACATAGATTGAAAATTATGGAAGAAAATACATGTGATGATAACCTTGATCATTTGGAGGTAATAGTGCAAGTGATTCGGATAGTACAATTTTAGTACATAATTGTAGACAATAGATGTATTGAGTGCACCTCGTGTATTAGAGACCGTGAGCACTTATGGGTATATTGTGGATTTATAAATTAGAGAGTGGAAATAAATTTTAATTTTTAAAATTATTGACGAGTTGAGATTTATGTCATTAAATTTTTGAGGGTTCAAAAATTGATTCAATAAACATGATCAAGGCTACAAGGATTTTAGAAGTGATTAAAATTTTATTTCGATGTTGAGTAGCTGACTTTTGAGGAGGTATATGCATTTTATTTTAAAGTTGTTTGAGAAGTTAAACCTTGACGATTATTTGAGGATTAATTTTTATAGTGGATAAGAAATATGTATATTAATAGATGATATACATGTGTCAGGATCTGTTGACTTGAGCATGATGGAGATGGCACCGCAGACTGACTTGGGTGTCCATCTAAAGTTGTATTGGAAAGAGCAGTACTTAGTATGGTGTGTTACACTTGGTGTGCACTGGAGTGATGAGAACAAATAGTATGGACAATTGTAGTAGGAACGAGAACTGACAGAGAGTGTGGTACTAAAGAGGTAGAGGTATCAAACTTAGATGCATTATTGAACCATGGTTATATTAGAGAATCTTGGTATCAGAATTAAGTATTAATAAGCAGGTGTATGCAATAAGGATTTAATCATGAATGTTGTGGACTAAAGGTTAGTTGATAAGGATATCAGTGTACAGGAATAGGAATTAGTTAGTGAATATGCTAGAGTTAAGTGTATGTTAGAGATAAGGAATACTGTAGG
Organism: Iris macrosiphon; assembly: GCA_036927795.1. Lineage (NCBI taxonomy): Eukaryota > Viridiplantae > Streptophyta > Magnoliopsida > Asparagales > Iridaceae > Iris > Iris macrosiphon. The sequence goes on from JAYESA010000016.1 coordinate 61,271,630, forward strand.
AAATATGTTAACAGGTTTTTTTCTTTTCTTTCCTAATGTTCTTTTTCGTCTTTTGATTGATTGATTCCCTAGTACCGTGGGTTGTATTCGTAATTTTCTTGTTAGAATGTAGTTAGTAGTACACCCCGATACAGAGACTATAATACCATGATAAAAGACACATGATCGTACATTTTTGATTACAGGTTGTATGACTGTGGGTAAATTTTTCTTAGACCATGATCATTGGGGTTTTGACCATAGCAAGGATCTATAACAAGGTTATGACTTGACAGAAAGGGACAAGATGATTAAATTTGTGGATACGCATTAATTTAAATAAATTATTAAGGGGTTAATATAACAAAATTGATGGATCATTGATTTTACGAAGATCGAGGTATGATTGAAACTCGAGGATAAAACATTAACTTAAAAGGGAGAGTTAAGAAATTAACATGGCAAAATTGAGGAATTATTAATTTTAGTAAGGTTATGATACGATAAAATTGGTGAAAAAAAAATTTAGGAGATTGTCATTATATTTATTTGACCGCAAGTTATTCAAATTTTTTATATTGTAGACGTTGCAGTGTCGTACTGTTGAGTATTTGAGGAAAAAGAAAACTGAAGAATCAGATCATTGATGGATTATTGTTGAATTCAGACTTTTGGGACAAGATTCAATACATTGATTGAAATTAAATTTGAGGAACAGATATCAAATTTCGAGTATTTAATTAACTTAAAATTTTGGAGGAAATTGTGAGAAAAATGGACTTTGATTTTTATTTTCGAGGATATTGCAAGAATACAGTAATTTCAAAATTTTGAGATTGTGAAATGGCAAGGTGGATTACTACCTGATTTTGTGATTGATGAATTTAACTATTGATGAGAAATAAAATAATAAATAAACACTACTATGAGGACTTTAAATTTCGAGGACGAAATTCTTTAAGGAGGGTAGACTTGTCACTACCACATTCTAAAAACAGGGGTATTTTCGACTTTTTATAATTATCAGTATTGTGGTATTTATATTAAATGATTTCTCAATATTATATTTAAATTAAATAATTGCATGAGGTGTGTAATTAAATATATTATATTATATACTGTGCTCTTAACGTCTGAGCTGGTAGGCTTGACCTGAGGCCACTAGACGAACACCTGATCGAATAATGGGGATTATGTATTTAATTATTTTTTTAGAATTAAATTATTGGAGGTTGTATTTAATTACCGTAATTTATTTAATTATTGTGCGCTGTCGTTGCTTCGATATTTGGAGCGCTACCTGACTTTTGCCTTCCAACAAATTTCGCAACATTGTCCTAGACATGCCCGCCTTCCATTCTGATATTTTTGCAACCCAAAATTATGCTCTCTGTACCTCATTTTTAGCCGCACAAAAAATTGTCGCGGACGTTTATTTAATTTCTGAATAAATTCCTATTTTGTATCGTTGTGCGTCCTAATCGAAATTGGAGGCAACCTTGACCTATTTTTCGTCCGACCCAAATTAGGATAATATTCTGTTCTGAGTCTTCTCCATTAATGGTATTGATGACCCGACCTGATTTTGGCCCCATGTACTCCTAATTAATTTTAGAACACAACTTGCATTTATTTCTAATTAAATTGAGGATACTATTTTAACCGATTCTGAAAATCTCAATTTAATTCCAGTGCCCTGCTATTTGAGCCCATACCAAACTTACAGCGCCCCCTGACCCTACAAAACACCGGACACCGAATCGCCCGCCAAATTTTCGTTATTTTATGTGTCTGTGCAAATACCCAAATTTAAGGGGGCTAATTTACAAATTTGCATTTTTGGTGCCAACATCCATTTGTTTAAACAATGAAGGACTCCCTAAAAATTTAACTAGCCTCTCACCCTCATTCCCACATGAAAATTTCCCATGTCAAATCTGGACCACACATTTCAAGGGTCAATCACCACCCTTGATTTCACACTCTCTCTCTTCCTATTTAATGTCATGTCACATCAAGCCCTAATCCCCAAAACAAGCCCCCACATTCTCCCTCACTCCAACCGTAGCCCACATCCCATTTTTCTCCACTCTTCTTCTTTTCTTCTTCTTTTCTTCTTCTCTTCTTCTTCTTCTTCTTCCCTTCTTCTTCTTTCTTTAGTTTTATTTTTTGAATTCAAGAGAAAGGGGGGGAATACTGTTCACCACCCAACTCCAACTCGAGTCCGGCCGGCCAAGCCCTGACCCCGACTCCGGCGAAGTATCCAACCCTACTCCACTATGCACCGGCCTCCCTCAGCTCTTCAACCTCCTCTCCGAGCTATTGACTCCGGCCTCCCTCTGCACTCCGGCGGCCCCTCACTACACGCGGACCCGCTGCCCGCAGCTCGCCACCACCGGCAGCCTCTTTCCCAGGCAACCTCGGCTGCTCCCCATCCTCCCATCACTCCTTCCCTTCAACCTCGGTTCCCCGCTCGACCACCGGAGCCAGCCATCTCCCTCGGCGGCCAGAGACTCCTTCCCATCTTCTCCTTTCGCCGACTCCCTGTTCCCCCAACTCCGGCGAGCGCACCACGCTGCATCCCCTCCTCGGCTGTACTATCATCCCCACCTCCCTACTCTCCGGCAGCAATAGCCGGAGCTCCCTCTGCCGACAGCTACATCTATCACCCCCAGCCTCCCTGTGAGTTCTCCCCCTCCTTCCTCCTTCACAAACCAAGGTGTATGTTAATGTATATATAATTAAGATGTATGTTAATGTATATATAATTAATGTGTATGTTAATGTATATATAATTTAATATATATGTATATGTATATATTTAATTAATGTATGTAAGTGTATGTATTAAATTTAACTGGTATAAATGTATATATATTTTTTTATGTGTATAATTATTTTGATATATATATATGTATGTATATTTTTGTATAAATATACATATATTTATTTGGTATAATTTCATGTAGTATATGTGTAATAAAACATATTTTTAATATATGAATTAATTGGCATCTGTATATATATATAGTATAAATTTAATTTGTACATTCTCTGATTAAGTTTATACTTTATATTTATATATGTATAATATATATATATATATGATTAATTTGTATAAATATACATATATTTTAAGTTGGTATATATGGTACACAGTTATTGTTTAACTAATATGTATATTATACATGAAATTAAATGGTACATATATATTGTATATGTATTTTGGGTGCAAGTAAATATTGTAGGTGTTAATGTTAGTTAATAATGGGTATATGTGTGTGTTAGATGTTTATCTACTAGATAACCCTAGTTGACCCGTATTGTACCTGGCATAGCCCCGATTTATGTTTTTGTGTTGTGTTAGTGTAGCATCTAATACAAGTATTATATTTGATATGTCATTAGGACTGTTGGATCCTCCAGACGATACTCTGGGACAGGACATTGGTTTTACCAGCTAAGGACCCAAGGCGAGTACATTCTCTGATTAGTTTCTAATTTATGATATCTTCTATGTTCATTGTATCTAGTGTAAATATCCATATTTTGACACGCTGGTTACACGGATTGGTGTATACGGATCTCGTCATGAGATGTTATTCCTTATTCATGGTATAGTTTGTACAAGACTTGTTTTCTTGTTATCTTGTGCATGTACAAACACTGAGTCCCGGGGAGATTTGCTACCTCCCTAGGGAATCCCGTGCCATAGCGTACCATGATTGGATCTACTATACCAGTCGGGGGTGGAGAGTATTTTAGTATAGATATGTGATCATATCCAACTCTACATGCATCATAGCTCACCCCACATCTCACATCGGGTGCGGCCTGACCATTTACATGCTTCATAGCTGTTACGTGTGATTAGCCTGACCTCTACATGCATCATAGCTAACCAACGGTTAGCCTGACCTTACATGAATCATAGCTAATCACATATAACCAGCCTGATCAAGTTCCCAAGCCGATCATATGTTAAAGCTAGTACTCACACACTTAGTCATAGGATTCTTGCTCATTGACATATTGTTCTTTTCCTGCATTTACTTACAGTATTTCCAGTATTTCTTTTATTGTACATTTCCCGTACCTATACATGCATCTCGTATATTTCCATCTAGAACTACTATATAGTTTATATCATTAATAAAGAACTGCTATTTAGAGATGTACTTTGCTCCTTCCTGACTGGAAAATATTTTCCAGACTGTGACCTTAGTGGACTTGTTTCTGACACTTGGGGATTGGATGTTACGGATTGCAGGTATGATTATTCTGTCGTTAGACTTGTCTTGTATTTCTTTGTTTGCCTTGATATCTCATCGTGCTTTAGTTTAGGTGATTGAGTATTTCTAACATTATTTTATGATATCCACGTCTCCTTATGGAGTTGGGTATTCACGTGAGTTTGTTTAGTTAGTTACAGGACCTAGAGAGCGTTCTACCGCCGATGCTGCGGCGTAGGCTAGACGTACCCACGCACTCGTGCCCCTAAACCGGGTGCGGATCGTGACATAGCCTTACTAATAGCAACGCACATCATCCAAGCGATGATCCAACTCAACACGCCAACTTACCTTCAATATCACCAACTCTAATCGTGAGAGTCCGTCCGACAATTCTCCAATACCGTCTTATTTCTCACCGTCGCATAACCGATTAAACCAAATCCATTATTAACCGAGTCATATCTCATATTGCTTTTGTTTCAACGCGAACGTTGCTAGTGTATATTTTCAATTCCAAATCCTAACTCTAAGTCTTGTTGCCCCAGTTCCATCATTCTTCCCGAACGATACTCTGAAGTCAGCCACTCCAGTTAACTCAAGGCACAGGGTCGTCTGCCTAGCCACTAGGTCAGCTCGCAAGGTCATAGGTACAATTCAAGTTTACGACCCATCGTGCAACCGCGTTGCACAACTCTCTCCCCAAACACCCTAAGGTCAAACCATTATTCCATTACACGGGTATTCTATCCAAGCTCGTTTCACTCAGATTTCTAAACATCGAGCACAGATCATCCTATCACACCAACACGTTCGTTCAACCGAACCCACGATACGCCCATGTTACAGGTCTAACCCATCGATTCACATACACTATCTCTATCGACATATTTCATAGAATTCACCAATCCATCCTCTTCTACGCTTGTATCACTAAGCCACAATTCCATTATAACCATCGATGTATATCATAAACTCTAAGTCATCCAACTCGATCTACGTATTCCATTCATGAAACCATCCCGCACTTCTTATTTCATATTCTAGACTAACTCCTCACCCCAAAAATCCTTAGATTCATTTGTATCCTGAAGCTTGTCTTATCGTATCAAACCACAATCAAAATAATCCTTCAATTGTCACGTTCCGGTATTCCGCAAGTTTAATCATCCCCGTCGAATGTGAGATCACCACGCCAACGCTCCCGCGGAATAATCGTACTTATCCGGACGTGACGCATGTGCGAATAAGTTGTACCCGCACAAGACAAGAAGGTCAATCGTTATGGTTATCATCGAACGAATAGACACCTTATCCCGCTTTTTGTTTTATCCCAAGTTGTACATTGATCCCCCAAGCCATGTTCTTCTAACAACCGTTCTTACCGCCATCCAAGTCCGTCTACCCAAACCGTCCAACTTCAATATTACCATTTAAACATTTCTTAGTCTACTCTTAGTATTCCTCAAACAACTAAGTTCAAATCCCAAACTCAAAGTCTATCCCATTTGATATGTTCCATTCATCAAGTTCGTTTGGAATAATCACCAAACATGTTCCCTTGAGTTCAATTATCCCTGTCGTACGTGAAATCACCACACCGGCGCTCCCGCAGGATAATCGTTTCTCGCTAGGACAAATTTCGAATGTTATCCTTCCGAACTTGATTTTAAGATCGTTCTTCCATACTCCAAGCCAAATCTGTCACCGCTTAACTCGATCCATCAGACTCACCATTTTACTAACTTGCATCAATCCATACTTGTCTTCCAACCATTGCTATGGTCTAAATCTCCCAAAATTTAAAATTATCGCATTCGTACTCAAACCGAACTCTATCGAGCGATATCCTACTCAAATCAAAATTTTCCATGCACGCTATCCTTCGTTTGCTCCATTATTTCCAATCGCACTTACTCCGATCGCATCTCAGATTATTCAATCTCAACTCAAGTTTTTAATTCGCTTGTTTCAACTCAAAATTGCTCGTATGATGCTTTAAGTTTCCCTCTCTATGTAATCAATTTCAATTGCCCTGAATTCCTATTTGATGTAAGCCTTATCCCTTATTCAAATCATTATAACTCGTTCGAACCAAGTATTGCATGCTCCTGCAAGTTCGCTTACTTGATAGGCATTATTTATTTACACTAAGGCTTTACCCGATCTCGTCGCTTGCCGCTAGACTCGCTTAATACTCTGAAATCCCTGATTTGTTCGAATACTTCTAAGACGACCAATACACCACTCAGGGTTCGAGTTATACTCCATGAATCTATACAACTCATTATATCCACAATTCGCATAATCGAACAGGGGACTTATCGCATACACCACTCAGGAATCGAGTGATCCTAATAACTCTTGAATCCCGTTCGCATCCTTCACTTGTATTCCGAATTAGTTTCTTAGAACTCCAACACGATCCCTATTGTCGCCTTAACGATCTTAGAATCATATACACCTCTATTCATAGTCCTCCATACAGACTATGCTTAAAGTCATAACTTATTGCTATGAACGACCGTTCGAACTATATCTGAAATTCCATACAAGATTCCCCATTACTCGCCTTAGCGGCACTCCGATAGCGTCTCTATCGATTTCCCTCCTAAGTCAAACTTTATTCTTATCCGAATATTACCCACATCCTGCTGCAACTCACTAGCACCAAGGGTCTTGGTGCATTTTACTCAATACAACTTGGCCAAAAGGCCAAGTGCATAAACCACTGTCTTAACGATATACCGTCTCGCACTCTACTCGCTTGGCATTTTTATATAGACATATAACTTGCCGATTATAACACGAGCCCACTATCACAATGTCTTTCACAGGTCGAGACAAAAGTCCTCGTATCACAATCCCGTTCAAGCAATCGTATAATTCACATGCACTTTTCAAAAATATTTAGACTTATTGTATGGAACATCCATTGAAGCATCGAGAGAGAGCATCTACCGCTACTTCCAACACGCAAGTTCAAAACTGACAGAATCGAAACGAATTCCAAGGACGTAAAGCCGTGCTCTGATACCAATATGGCACGCCCCGATCTCCCTCCGGAATCGGCCGTCCCCGCTAGGCATGAATCACCTCGCCAGCGCTCCCGCGGGATGTACGTTTCCATCGGGACGTGATGTCGCGCGAGCCTGGGGTTGCTCCCGCGCAAGGCAAATATCGAAACGGCCGTTGATAACTAGTTAACAGAGTCGTCATAGCGGAAACATAAAGTGAACACAAGTATTGAATCCAATCAAGCTCTTTCTTGATATGAAGTAAAGATTATAAGCGGCGCTAGGCCGAGATTACAAATCGCTCATGCTCTCTCTCTCTCTCTTACAACGAATATGCCCTTAGGATCAGAACCAATACAAACAATCTGGATGATGATGTTCCCATACATTATGTCCGGTATATGTGAGCTTCAGGTCCGTGCGCCATGCTCCAAGACTCCAAGTGCTGTCCGACGCCTCATTGCGTTAAGCGATCTCCGAATCCGTATGAGTTCCCCCTGCACCCTACATGCAGACTGGTTGGGTATCAATACATTGAATGCACTGGTGGGGAGGCCTCTCGCCCACGCCATAAAATAAGCACGTTCATTAGTTATGTGCACCGACTGATTTCGTTGTCTTTCTATTCTTTTGCCTTAGGATCAGTTACATGGCAATATAAAGAAAGTAATCTCCGTGTCAGCTCTAGAGTGTCATAATAAGGAACCATTGAGTTTGCCTTACCATTTCTTACCATTCGGCCTTCCCTGTCATATGCAGCAATATAAATAATGATCTACGGAATAACAAAGAGCATATATGAAACCCAAGTGTTATGCCGTGCCTCTGCCTCACAAGACCCATTTTACTAGACTATGTGTGATACCATGCATCCATTCTAATTATGCATAATATCGTGCAAACGCACTCTTCCCGTTTCACCTTTTCTCAATGCGGATAGCCGCTATGCAACATGACTTATCTATATGAAGGTCACTGGCTCTGCTAGCCATATTGGACAATATCTGCGATGGACGGCTGTCTTCCCAAGTCGGTTTCTAGCCTTGCTGGGCCTCCTATCCGTCTAACGAGTCGACGCCCATCCAGGTCGGTAGCAAGCCTTGCTGGATGTCTCGCCCTTGCCCGCTAGTCATCAGCTAGCGTATTGCCAGGACTACACTGGCACTGTCCTCCCGGGCCGACACGATTCGGATGCCTCAGCAATCGTGTCGAGGACTATCTCTACCTGGTGCGCAACCAGTTGTCCGTGACCATGCAACTACTCCCCCACATTCCAATCCTAGCCGAGGACAACTCTCGGATCTATCTTAGCCGAGGACTACACTCGGATCTTTTCTTCTTTACGCAGCTCCCTTATTATAGACTGCCACGGTGATCTGCATATCCCGAGTACCTTTCTTTCCATCCATCTCCTAACTCGGAACAACTACTTGATAGCGTTCCTCGTCTATGCATGCAACATGATTTTTACTCGATCCTGTGTCCTGTTCCGTGCGGTGCAACGCCTCAGTATGAACTCATACTACTTTATGGCATATATAAAGGAAACTACTACATTCCAACTCAACAATCCCGACTACACAAATAGTAAGTAAAATCTCTATGTTCTATAAAATGATAAGGCAGGGTTATCTCCTTAGCTATGTGCGTTCATCTCTTTTATTAGCATGCAAAGGTTATTGCATGTAGACTAGCATGTAACATTCATTTTCTTAGTATGCAGCTAAGTAGAGACAGGTTCACCTTGGCCACCCACCTTAGCGATGTATCACATCGGTCGAGCAAGGCTCCGGACGCGCCTCTGATAGCCTAAGTCTGACTCCATTGAAGGTCCCAGCATAAATCCCTTGCATCGAACGAGACATCTCGCTCAACAAGGTGGGTTGAATAGCTACACTTGTGCCGTTTGAATCGGCCCTCCGGGTTGAGCGGAGCGGGTCGTTACACCTAGGCCTTCGAAGAGATGGGGATAATACTGTCGAATATCCTCCTCACGTTCCCAGGTTGACTCGCCTGGTGCATGATGCCTCCATGCGATACGAACTAGGGAGATAGTCTGATATCGCAATACCTTCTCGCTTCTGTCCAGAATCTCAACAGGTTCCTCTTGGTATGATAAACTCAGGCCGACTGTGATTTCTGAATGGTCAAGCACATGACTCGGATCTGGCATGTACCTCCTTAGCTGAGATACATGGAAGACGTCATGTACTCCTTCCAAAGTCTACAGCAAGGCTAACCTATAAGCAACCTCTCGGATGTGCTCTAACACATCGAATGGTCCGATGTACCTCGGACTCAGCTTTCCTCTGCCTCCAAATCTGATAGTCCCTCGAGTAGGTGAGATCTTTAGAAACACATGATCTCCAACCTGGAACTCTAGGGGTCGTCGATGCGCGTTCGCCCAATGCTTCTGTCTGTCCTGTGCTGCTCACAGGTGCCCTTGGATCTTCTTCACCTTCTCTACTATACGAACAACCAACTCTGGCCCAAGAATCTGCCTCTCACCTATATCGCTCCAACATACTGGGGAACGATACTTCCTTCCATACAACGCTTCATAGGGAGCCATCTGGATGCTCGCTTGATAGCTGTTGTTGTTGAAAAATTTGACCAAATGCAAATGGTCCTCCCATGATCCTCCGAAATCAAGTATGCACGCTCTTAACATGTCTTCCAATGTGTGAATGGTGCGCTCCGACTGGCCATCTGTTTGCGGGTGATACGAAGTGCTAAACTTCAGGCGGGTACTGAGACTCTCTTGCATACTCCGGCAAAAGTAAGATGTAAACCTCGTATCTCTATCAGACACTATACTAACTGGCACTCCATGCAGTGATACAATCTTCCTCATGTACATATCTGCTAAGACCTCTGTAGATTGCCCAACTCTAAAGGGTAAAAAGTGAGAGGACTTGGTGAGTCTATCTACAATTACCCATACTGTATTGCGACCACTAGGACTCCTCAAAAAACTCGTAACAAAGTACATAGTGATGTGCTCCCATTTCCATTCTGGTATCGGGAGCGATTGAAGTAAACCTGCAGACCTCTGATGCTCAGCCTTAACTTGCTGACACACCAGACACTTCGCCATAAAGCGGGCTATCTTCATCTTCATTCCATGCCACTAGTAGTACTGCCTTAACTCTCTGTACATCTTCGTGCCTCCTGGATGAATAGAGTATGTTGAACTATGTGCCTCCGACTTTAGCTCTTGTCGAAGTTCTCCATTTGGAATATAGAGACGATCTCCACATCTCAAAGTCCCGTCTTCATGTATATGCAATCTTGTCTGTATCCCGGCCTCTGTCCTCCGTCGAAGCCTCTAGAATCTTGCATCTGTCGGCAAAGCAGCCTTGATCCTCTCCACTAATGTCGATTGCAACTGGAAACTCGACAACTGTCCGTCTACTCCGGGCATAATGACCTCTATACCCATCCGCTCTAGATCTCTCAATAGATGTTGTTGGGTAGTCAAGAAGAATGCCATGGGTCTTCTGCTCAACGCGTCAGCTACTACGTTGGCCTTTCCCGGATAGTACTGTAGCTCAATCTCAAAGTCTGTCATCACCTCGAGCCAACATCTTTGTCTCTGGTTCAGGTCCTTCTGGGTGTAGACGTACTTCAGGCTCTTATGATCAGTGAATATCTCTACTCTTTCTCCATATAGGTAGTGCCTCCAATGCTTCAAAGCAAAGATCAAAGCGGCAAGCTCCAAGTCGTGAGTGGGATAGTTCTTCACATGGGTCCTTAACTGCCTAGAGGCATAGGCCACAACCTTTCCATGCTACATCAAGACACATCATAATCCTTTCCCGGATACATCGCTATAGATCATGAATCCTCCGGGTCTAGAAGGTATAGTCAAGATAGGTGTCGTAGTCAGATGTTTCTTCAGCTCATCGAACGCCTTCTGACACTCCTCTGTCCAGATGAACTCCTGCTCCTTACGGGTCAAACGGGTCATCGGCTCTGCGATCTTTGCAAAGTTCTCTACGAACCTCCGATAATACCCGGCAAGTCCTAGGAAACTCCTCACCTCTGAGATATTGGTAGGGGTCGACCATGTCTCTACTGATGAAATATTTGCCGAATCTACTGAAATAACATCTCCTGAGATAGCGTATCCAAGAAAAGCGATACGATCTAGGAGAAACTCATACTTGCTTAGCTTGGCATAAAGTTTCTCTCGCCTTAGTGTCTCTAACACTAGTCTCAAGTGCTCTTTGTGCTCCTCGTGGCTCTTTGAATATACCAAGATGTTGTCGATGAAGACTACCATGAACTGGTCTAAGTATTGGTGGAAGACTATGTTCATCAAGTTCATAAATACGGCAGGTGCATTCATCAATCCAAAAGGTATCACCAAGAACTCGTAGTGACCATAACGAGTCCTGAATGCTGTCTTTTGAATGTCTTCTCTTTGCAAATTTACTTAATGATATCCTGATCTCAAGTCGATCTTTGTGAACATCACTGCTCGTGTCAGCTGGTCGAACAAATTATGAATTCGTGGCAGGGGGTACTTGTTCTTGATAATCAAAGCATTAAGGGCTATGTAATCAATGCAAATACATACTGTCCCATCCTTCTTAGGTACAATCAACACTGGTGCTCCCCAGGATGATGCACTAGGATGGATAAATCCTTTATTCTACAACTCCTCTAATTATAGCTTCAGCTCATCTAGTTCCTTCTTCGCTAATCGGTATACATTAGAAGATACCGGTACTGCTCTGGGTACTAGCTCAATGGTGAACTCCACATCTCTATCTGGCGGTAAGCCTGGCAACTCCTCCTAGAAAACATCTTCGAATTTTGTAACTATCGGTGGGGGTACCATCTCCATAGCCATGTAAGCTCCAGCTATATGTCTTACTCCCTGCTCGACGGTCCCTCGGATGTACTCGAACTCTGGTTGATCTGGTGGTCTAAAAGTGACGCTACCCTTCCGGCAATCCAATAAGGCATTATACTGGCTTAACCAGTCCATGCCTAGCACAACGTCAAAGTATGGCATGGATAATACCAAAAATTGCGCTCTTATCTCTCTACCACACATGACTACCAAGCACATTCTAATAGTGCTGGTAACCGGCACGATGCCTCCTCCGATAAGAATCTTCCAACTCTTAGGTAAGGGGGAAGTAGCTACTCTATGCATTGCTACGAATATACTAGATATGAATGATAGTGTAGCTCCAGAATCAAACAATGCAGTCACAGATAATGATGCAACTAAAATATCTGTGATAGCTTCCTCTTCTGTTTCCTCGTCAGTAGCTGCTAGTAAAAAGGCCTGTTCGTGCCTCTTTCCTTTGGTCTGCTGTCGGGCTCGATTAAACTGTGCCTCCTGTGGGGCCAAGGGTGGTCCCCTTTGAAATCCTTCGGGTGCTGGTGGACGTTGACCTCCTAGCGGGGGTAGTATCCTCGGGGCTGGTGCTGCTGTCCTCTGTCCTGTCTGTGGTGCTGCCTCTCTGCGCTGTGGGCAGTCTCGGACTTGGTGCTGGCTCGATCTATAAATCAGGCATGTCCTCAGTCTCTTTCGACAGTCCTTCTCAAAATGTCCTCTCTTACCACAGTGGTAGCAAATCAGAAGCTCCTTTTGCTGGTATGGTGTCGTCCTATGCTGTGTGTGTGCTTCGGGATGACGGATCGGTCCTCCTGCTCCGGACTGGGCTCTGGCTGGTGTGGTCGTACTGGAATGTCTTGCTCCTCTGCCGATGGCCTCGTGGATCCTCACCTCTGAAAGAACCTCCTCATAAGAAATCCTTGCCTGGGTTGTGGTATACCTCTGCAGCTCGAAAGTGAGGCCGTGATGGAATCTCTGGGCCTTCTCTAGGTCGTTGGGTATCAAGGCGGCACCAAATCTGCTAAGACGGCTAAACTCCGTGTCGTACACCTCTACAGTCATATTCTCTTATTCTAGATGTAGGAACTGGGAGTACAGGGCATTTCTGACTGTAGCCGAGAAATACTTCGTATTGAAGTACTCTAAGAACTGCTCCCATGTTTGAGTCTTGCCTACACTGTGCTCAATAGAATCCCACCAGTGATGGGCGTTGCCTTTCAGTTGGGCCCTCATTGCGGTCATCCAAAGGTCTGGATGTAGCTGAGAAGCCTCTAGTAGCATCTCTGTGTTGGCGACCCAATCAGAGATCTCCTCTGCAGTCTCTTTGCCCAAAAAAGTATCCGGACCCATCTGGTTGAACCATCGTACAGTACCAGCTGTCTGAGCTGGTGGAGGTGCTGGTACAGGTGCTGTGACAGGTGTCCTCTCCAGAACTGCCATCAAACTCTGTCTCCACGTCTCTGTCTGATGCTACTGTGCCTGCATCATAGTCTACAAGAACTGCAGCATCTGTGGATGTCCATCTGATTGTGGCATCTGGGGTGGATAAGGTGGAGATGGTGGCAATAGAACCTCTGGTTGTGCAGTAGGTGTCTCCTCAGATATCGGCCTCTCAGTTTGCAGCATTGGCGTAGCCCCCGAAGTATGGCCCTCAAAATGCTGCGTGGAGATCGTCTGGGAAGTCTGTCCCTCGTGTTGCTGTGTAGGGTCACCCTGAGAAGTCTCGCACCAATGTATCAGCTGGGCCTGTAGATTGACTGGGGCCTATGGTGGTGGTTGCGCTCCAGGTGGTCCCTGGGATATCTCCTCTCTTTGGATGGTGTCGGCTGGCACCACGGCACTGGGTGCTCCTCGTCCATTGCGCAAGTTCATCTTGCTGCAATAGATAGGACTTCATAAAAAAAGTACGGAATCAAGCAAACAGGATGCAGATATTTAGAAGTAATACAAAGAAATTTCAAAAGACGTAATCAAAGTGGATGAGACCTAGTAATTTCTATCCTATTGCAGGCTCGTTGGGCATGTTACCATACCACAAGCGATAAAGTCGACCAGCATGGGCCACCACTAAAACTATGTCATGTCCCAGTCCCAAAAATACACGAGACCAGGCCACGTGACAATAGCCAGCTGACACATCTCCGAGGATATCCCAATTTAATGGATCCTAACGAAGAGTGCTACGCTGTCCTAAATTACTAACAAGTCCAATATCATCATCAGACAGGTAATCTAATCTCATCCACAAATGTAACCAAAAAGTACTAGAATAAATACTGGAAAATAAACGCCAGTCTGAAATATCCTAGTACAACCAAGAATGTCTGGTGGGAACAAAACCATTACTATGACGAATAAAAGTACTGAATAACAGATAAAAAGAGTAATGACTAGAGCATCGGCTGACTAGATAACGATGCTCCCAATCCTAGGCAGAAGGCCTACTAACTGATCACGAAAACTCTAACGGTAGCACCTCTAGCTCCTCCTCGGTTGCATACCTAGTCTCATGTCCTGGTCCGTACACTGTGGGGTAATATGCCTCATCCAAATCTGGAAAGGAACCAGGTCCTCAGAGGGACGTAACAAGATACATAGAAGCATGCCATATATAAATACTGAATAAAATAAAATAAAGGGTGTGCTAACCATCTAAGTGAATGCAATATGAGGACAACCTTGGTACGTATGGGTAGGGGTAGGCATAACGTCCACACTCCAAAAAGAGTGGCAGTAGTACAGTATCTCGTCAATATTGCTCCGAAGAACGTGGCAGCAGTATAGTAAATCGTCCATATCGCTCCGAAGAATATGGCAGCAGTACAGTATATCGTCCATATCGCTCTGAAGAACGTGGCAGCAGTGTAAAGGAAGTCATTGGATCCGTGGGTCCTCCGGATACTACGGATTCTAATGTGTGTACCCCATACGCCTACTAGTTGTCCTCCCCGTCCAATATAAATATATAAGTCGAATATTCGACGTGCATACCACGTATCTATATGCCAAGTCTCTACAAATTATATAATCTTGAATTATGTACTAAATCGTGATGTATGTCACACGCACTGATAGCTAGTCGAGTACGCGAACCCGCATCCCAATATGAATTTGTCACCATGAAACGTGTAAGTGTGCCAGGTCTCAGAAGATATCAGAGTATCCTCTCAATGGGGGTGAGTCTGCTAATGACTAGGTCAAGTACACTACTCATCGACGCATCCGTCAACTGCATCCGAGTCAATCTCGGACACGCACAGTTGTATAAAAGAAAACAATAAGATATCATACAATATTTGCTTATTTTAAATTAACAGTAAATATGGCAAGGTATCTTGCCTGGGGCCTCAACCTGTGAATGCCAATAGCCTGCTCCTGCAGTATCTCCTGGTTAGTCCAGTAACCCTAAACATATAATATAATATAGCAATTATAGCATCAGACACTAAAGCAATATACACAAAACTTCGACGCTGCTCTTAGGTACTGTCGTAAGATCACGACTGGCCGACTACAGAGTCGCGTGTGCACGTAGCTAAGATGCACACGTGTCATATCCTCAGTTACTGTGTACCTCACGATAATAAATTACTAAAGTTATGGATTTACGAAGCTACTTACGTTTAGTACAATTACATCTCCTTATTTTCCATGTTAACCATACTTGTCAATGCCTAGGTTTTTTAGGTGAAATACAAGTCCTTATAACAAGTTATATCATTAAGATAATTATAATTATAATTATTGTTTAATCTAATTAACATACATACACACATATATATGGTTTAACATTTTTAGTTTGTGTCCAAGTCTACGACACACGATATGATGACTCGATGATACAACTATACAACGATACAATGAAGAGAGGAAATAAGGTGTTTACCTAGGCGCGATTGAACGGGGGATCTGTGCTCGTTGACGGCTCTCCTCCGGCGTGGGGCGGAGCTCCGGTCGTCGTGCGGCAACCAACGGTAGCAGCGGCAGTAACTGCAGAAGTTGTACCAGCGACAGCAGAGGCTGCTTGGCGGTAGAGGAAGGTGGTCAGGGTCGTAGGGAAGGCGGTGCTGGAGGCGGTGGTCAGGGCTGGGAGCAATCGGGCTCGGCGAGGGTGGTCGGGTTTGATGCGAATGATGGTGAAGGGGATGGTGATGAGGGTGGATGGAAGTCGGTGCAGGCGGCCTGGGGGAGGTCCGGCGAGTCTGGTGGCGGCTTGAGGTGGTGAGGGCTGGAGGTGGCTAATGGTGTTGGGGAACTCGGGAAAAAGTAGAAGGGGTGCTCGGGTTGGTTGACGGGAGTTCGGCTAGGTTGAAGGTGGTGGTGGTGTTTATGATTCTAGGGTTTCACTTAGAGAAAAATGTGTATTTATATAGGAGAGGGAATTTTGGGCTGACCTCAGGATTTGGGCCGGCCCGGACTCTTTGGGGTGAGGGCTTGTCCACATGAAAGGGTGTCAGGTGTACATGGGCTTGGTTAGGTCATGCTTTGGGTAAGTTTTGTCCTTAATTTAATTTAATTAAAAACAAATGCACACGTATCCTTTAATCATTTGAAGGCACATGGGATTAAGATTGGGTGGGACGCAAGTGTCATGGGCGTTGCAGGCTCAGAATAGGTAAATGCCATAATTTGGGTTATATGGAATTGGGCTGAGGTTGTGCCTCCAATTTCGATTGGAACGGCAATTACGAAAAAAATAGATTTATTGGAATTAAACATGGACGTTTGTAACGAATATTGTGCAGCTAAAATAAAGCACAATATTAAGTATTTAAGAGTTACACAAGGGTCAGATGGATAGTCTGGCATGTCTAGGAGATGTGTATTTAATTTGTTTGAAGGTAACTACTAGTGTAGTGCTCCAAACATCAAAGCAACGGTAAGGTATATTAAGACATATAATTGCTGCACATTAATTCTAATTGTATCCAAATAAATCATAGTCTCTCAATCTAAATTAAAAATAATCCTGAATTTGGTCGAGGGGGTTTACAATATATGTGTATAATAGTGTATATGTGTGTGTCTATGTATGCATATACTAGTGTATATAGATTTATATATATATATATATATATATGTGTGTGTGTGTTGGTTTATATATATATGATATATATATATATATATATATATATATAGTTATTTATATGTGTGTGTTTATATATATATCTATATATATGTAGTAGTGAGAGGAGTTTATATATACATAGATGTGTTTGTTTTGTATTGTGTTGGTGTGTGGGAGGGCAGTGACTGAGGTATCGAGAGGCAGTGGCAAGAAAGGGGTATCAGCCTTGGCAAATGCCTTGACTGCTTAGCAGTGAGCAGAGAAGCTAGCAATAGCAGCCATGTATCGCACAGAGTAGAGCCACAACACAGGAACTCGTGGCAGGGAGTTTACAGCAAATTCAGAGCACTGACAGTGCATCAACAGCACAGAAAAGTGTGTAGTTCAGCCATGGAGAGGCAGTGCTCATGCACTGTTGTGCGCTCGGGTAGCTCCTGCAGGGTTAGCTCGTGCAGTCTCACAAGGTATTAGTTCAGCCAATCCATGGAGAGGCTCAGGCACCAACAACAGTCAGTGCACTATGCAGTATATGCACAGTGCAAGTTATGCACAGTTCTGTGTAGGTCAGTTATGGTTTCTGTTAGTTTTCAGTTCCTGTGTCAGTAGCCATATTCATGTTTTAGTTAGCTAATAGTTTGTTAGTTGGGTTTTTGTTTTTGGGTTGAGTTATAGGTTATTGGTTATAGCTGGGTATCAGTGAGTATGGGTTTAGCAAGGTATTGAGGTTTCACTTGGGCTTGGGTTTAGGTTTGGTTTCAGTGTATCCAGTTTTAGTGGGATAAGTTGTGGTTGGATTAGTTAGTGATTAAGGTTTAGTTTAAGTAGTTAGGATGTAAACAATTAGTATCTATATATATTAGTATAGGCATATATATATGTTAGTAGTAGATGATATTATATGATAGTCACATATACTAATAGGTAGTGTATATTGGTAGTTAGCTATATTAGCTATACATATCTATGTATGTTAGTATTATAGTTAATTCTATATTATATTGATATATAGTGTTAGTTTATAGTTAGTATATTAGTTTGGGATTCTATATATCTATTGGTATAAGTTATATGTTAGAGTTTTGGGTTACCTCGGGATACCAAGGTATTACCAAGGTATTCGACCGATACCCAAGGTATTGAGTTTGGGTATCTAGATGGGTGTGATACGCATTGGTGCAAGGCCAAGGTATCGCATTTTCATTGTTTTGATATAGTATTAAGTATATTGACTGGTATATATATCTAAAGCACTATTTTTATATAAATGAACTTGCGTATCTTAGGATACGACTTTTTGAGTGCCTTTTTTGTAACTTAGCTTAGCTAGTATAGCATAGCTTCATAGTATATCGACTTAGTGACTTAGTATTAAACTCTTGCAACCTAGATTTCATTGGTTTGACCTAGAAATGCCTTATTAACTTAGAATTGCATCAACTTAACTAATTTCATTCTTGAACCTTGTATTGATGCAACATACCATATATAGGTTGTGTGACACCAGCTTGGGCATCGAGAGACACACCTTGCTCAGGAGTTCAGGCGAGTATATTTCTCTGATAGTTTTTAATTCATAATATTGTATATATGCATGTTCTAGAATTATATACTTGGTTCCGGAATAGTAACTTCACGGACTGGTACTATATGGATCCCGTTAAGAGATGTTATCCACTACCGTTTTTAGCGGGTACTCGTATACATTATATCTCATTGTGTATAATGGGTATGATATTCTTGTACACCCACTGCTCGTGTTCGATGGTTATGATATTCTTGTACACCCACTGCTCGTGTTCAGTGGTTATATTTTGTGTTCCTAGAGTGTCGTGATTGGATCCATCGATATTAGTTGGGGGTAGGAAAGTAGGAGTTGATTATGTGATCAAAGCCCTATTGTTACATCGTGTACATTCTGGTTACATATCTTATTTGTAATTGTCTTACCTGATCATGTTCACCCAACTCGATCACATAATGAACTTGTATTCTGAGGCACATTAGTTTAGATTACAGTTATTTTATTATATTATTGATCTATATTCTCGTACATTACCTGTATATCTATTGTTCATCATTCATATGTTTAGTGATCTTGTATTTCATTTCTATTATCTGTTTATATGCTCGATTATGCTATTAAAACTTCTTTCAGAGGTATGTACTTTGCTCCAATCCCGACTGTATATATTTTTCTAGATGACTGGCTTATAGAGCAGTGTCCCACATTCTATGGGCCGCAGGACGGCGTACCTTTAGATGATACTCCTATAGACCAGGAGGACTTAGTTGTAGAGCCCGAGGAGGTCTAGTTATATTTGAATTGGATTGTATTAGACTATTATTTTGGTGGATTCACAACTTGTATATTATTTCAGATTATGGATTTTATCTTATTCTTTCCTTCGCTATTCCATTCGTGTATTATTCTTCCTTAGTTTGTTTTGTGATTGAGATTAGCTATTCATGTAAGATACCATATTGCTCCTCCGTTTGGAGTTGAGATGATTGACAAATACTATATTATATTGTTAAGATGTTAGATAGTTAGAAATAACCCAGACAGCGTTCTACAACCGATTCTGCGGTGTAGGCTCGGCGTAACCACGTACTCGTACCCGAATATCTGGGTGTGGGTCGTGACACATTTTTAGTGGTGGCCCATACAGGTTTAGATTCGCAAGTAGTGCAATTTCTTAGTTGTGCTCGTCTAAAGTACTTCTACGAGCCTGCTTTAGGAAACAGGATTTAGGCTGAGAATTTACTCAATCACACCTAGAAAAATTCTAATCTATTTTTGCAAATCCAATTTCTATCGAATATTGATTTACTTTGAATAAAGTTTTGTCCTTCTTTAATGATATCGTATCATATTCAATATTGATTCTGTATTTCAATCTATCTTCAGGATGCCGCCGAAGACGCGTTCCCAGCGATCAGGTACCGCGTTAGCACGATTAATCACTTCATCACCCATGAGGACAGTACCCTCAGACGATGGTCCACTACCTATATTCAAGAGGTCAGCTTCACTGGTCAAGGTGGGCGTATCGACAGCAGCTTTCGGAGGTGCTCCACCTCCAGTGCCGAGGACAGGGCAGACAGTTTCTGAGGATCTTCTACCTCCACCACCAGTAGTTGATCAGACGCAGATGTTCATGCTCTTTCAGCAGATGATAGAGGTACAGCAGTGACAGTCAGAGGTCTTATGACAGAGCATGGAGAATGCTCACCAGATCGTACTTGCAGCAGTGGAGAGAGCTACTATAGTCCAGTTACAAACGGCACCACCTCAGTTTATTCTGCATCAGCCGTGGCCGCCTACCATTATAAAATTCAAGAGGATGGGCCTAAAGGACTTAAGGGGCATATAGGGGATTATCTATGTGGATGAGTAGATCGAGGACATCGAGCGGAACCTGCGGCTGTCGCAGATTCTAGAGATGCTACAGATAGAGGCAGCAGGGTGTATGATGTTCGATATTGCATTGACATGGTTCTGGACTGACACCAGGATTCCAGTACCAGGACTCTCTTGGGAAGCCTTCAAAGAGCTTTTTAATGAGAAGTTCTTCCCAGACGTGGATCTTACATCATTGGAGAGTCAGTTCCATTACCTCGTCCAGGAAGGTATATCAGTGGACGAGTATGCGACAGAGTATTGCCGACTAGGTCGCTTCATAGAGGGTCATAACCCTAGAGACAGAGCCAGGAAGTTCAGGAAGGGCCTGAACCGGAAGGTCAAACCCCACACCAACGGAGATCCTACTGCCACCTTCGAGGAGATACTCAGACAGTCGCAGAGAGGGGAGGATGACTTAGAGCTTGGCTCTAAGAGGCCGAGGGATACAGGAGGATCCAACACCAACTCTGGTCCAGCAAAGAGGCCTTATTTCCAGCAGCAGCACTAGAGGCCTTACCAGCACCAGAGGCAGCAATATCACGGGCCAGCTAGAGCGTCGGCTAAGCAGATGCATCAGATCCAGAGGGCAGCAGTTCTTTGCACTTTTTGTAAGAAGCAAGGACACGGATGGGACGCATGCAAGATGAGGCTAGGCCAATGCTTATTAACTATCGAGGAAGAGGGCAGCAGTTCTATTGCGGGCTTGTCCTAAAGTCCTAACTCATCCAGCTCAGGGTGGAGGACAGGCACAGAGAACACCCGCTAGACTACCAGCGGGACAGCAGCAGAGAGGACCTCTTATACCGCAACAGCAGCAGCAGCAGTATTCCCAACATTAGTAGCAGAGAGGAGCGCAGCGACAGGGGCGAGCTTTTGCCTTAACTATCGAGGAAGAGGAGCCAGTTGGCGATGTCATGTCAGGTTCAATTTATCTCGATTCCTTTCTAGCTCATATTTTGTTCGATTCTGGTGCTTCTCATAGATTTGTATCTGTATCTTTTGCTTTGAGGCATCGTCCTGAGTCTGAATCGTTGGCGAGGACTTGCAAGATCACGATCGGGGTTGGCATTATCCTGGTCAGTGATGTTTATAAGAACTAGAGAGTTTATTTGGGAGGCCGTGAGTTGAGCGTATAGTTACTCGTAATGCCACTTTTGAGTTACGATATAGTACTCGGGAAGAATTGGTTGAGTAGGCATTACGATAGTATCGATTGTCGTGGAGGCAGAGTTTTATTTCAGACGCCAGGAGAGCCGGAGTTCGAGTTTGTCCGAGGAGCAGAGCAGAGCGAAGGTAATTTCTGTGGAGCTTTGGTAGAAGAGCAGGAGCTGCCACATTCGTTGATTACAGATTCCATGGATGTCTTTCCAGAGGAGTTATCGGGGCTTTCGTCAGACAGAGATATGAAATTCTTTATAGATTTAGTGCCAGGCGCAGAGTCAGTCTCTCAACACGTCTATAGAATAAACAACAGCGAACTGGCAATGTTGAAGAAGCAGGTAGATGAGTTACAAGACAAGGGCTTTATCCGTTCCAGTTCATTACCATGGAGTGCTCCCGTACTCTTTGTAACAAAGAAGGATGGGTCAGTACGAATGTGTATCGACTATAGGGCACTTAATAACCTCACTATTAAGAACAAATACCCGTTGTCGTGGATTTATGACTTGTTTGACCAGTTGAGCAGAGCGAAGGTATTCTCAAAGATAGACTTGAGGTCAGGGTACCACCAGGTGAAAGTGAAGAGGGAAGACATCCTGAAAATAGCTTTCAGGACTCGTTATGGGCAGTTTGAATTCTTGGTGATACTGTTTGGGTTGACCAATGCCCCAGCAGTGTTCATAAACCTAATGAACAAGGTATTTCATCAGTACCTGGACCGATTTGTTGTAGTCTTCATAGATGATATTATGATATATTCGAAGAACGCAAAGGAGCATAAGCAGCACTTGAGGATTGTTCTAGAGACCCTCAGGAAGGAGAAGTTGTATGAAAAGTTTTCAAAGTGTGAATTCTTCCATGATAAGGTTGAATTCCTTGGGCATGTTATTACATGAGATGGAATCTCGGTGGATGCGAAGAAGATTCAGCAGTTGAATCATGGTCTACCCCGAGTTCAGTAGCAGAGATCAGGGGTTTCCTTGGATTTGCAGGCTACTACCGGAGGTTTATTCAGGACTTTTCCAGACTTACAGAGCCGATGACTAGACTAACCAGGATGGACGTGGAATTCGTCTGGACTGAGGATTGTCAGTCAGCATTTGAGGAGATGAAGAGGAGATTGACTACAGCTCCCATCTTGACATTACCATCAGGAGCAGGAGGATTTTCCATTTACAGTGATGCATCAGGAAAGGGTTTGGGTTGTGTATTACAGTAGCACGGGAAGGTGATTGCCTATGCTTCCAAACAATTTTGCCCGCATGAGAAGAACTACCCTACCCATGACTTAGAGTTGGCAGCGGTTGTCTTTGCTCTCAAATTATGAAAATACTACTTGTATGGAGAGAGGGTAGAGATCTTCACAGACCATAAGATCTTAAAGTATATATTTACCCAAATGAGCTCAACATGAGACAGCGGCGATGATTGGAGCAGATGAAAGACTTCGACATATTTTTGCAGTACCATCTAGGTGTCACGACCCGCACCCAAAAATTGGGTATGAGTCATGGGTACGTCCAGCCTACGCCGCAGAATCGGCGGTAGAACGCTGTAAAGGTCAGTTCTAGGTCACAATCTATATAACTCACAAAACCAGTCAATAACCTCTCCAAAAGGAGGGCAACCACGCAATATATATAAACTCTCAATCACAATAACTAGAGAAAGAGTAACGCACGATATGATATCACAAAGAAACAAAGAAACACAGAGCAAGACAATATCCAAAATATACAATCCAAGCCTACAACATCACAGCAGCAAAATAATAATACAGTACAGTCATCCAGAATAATAAACTGGAACAACCCAGGAAAACCCACCTAGCTAACTAGGGCGCTAAAGGCGTCTCCTCGACGGTCTTCTCCTCAGTCTCGGGGTCACAGCACTCCTCGACGCCCGGCCCGTAGAATGTCGGGCAATAATCCTCAGGATCCTCTGGAAAAAATATGCCCAATCAGGACTGGAGCGAAGTACATAACTCTGAAAGCAACTCCAAATACATGGTAAGGTATATATGACGAGCAATATAAAAGTATACAAGATGCACAGGAAATAAATACATGATGGAGCAGATAAAGTAGCAGCAATATAAACTGGAGAACAATACAAGTAGAGAAGTAACTGTATGTGAGAAAATAGGAATACTAGCTAAGTGCCTTGAGCACAAGTTTATTATGTTATCGGCTTAGGTTGCACATGAATAAACTACGATAACTCCGTTTTGCGTGAGTTGCATAACCGACATACACATGAATACGGTTTGGCTTTGATCACATAACCAACTCCTACTCCCCTCCCCCACTAATACTCTTGGATCCAACCACGACACGCTATGTACATGATAAATAGCTCGCGCACACGAAGGTGAGAGCACAAGAAGCACATGATAGCACATGAGAATCAATACCCGAAGCACATGATGAAATACACGTGATAGAGTACCCGTTGAACACGGTAAGGGGGATATCATCTCATGATGGGATCCACTAGTACCAGCTCGTGTAACAATGTGTCAGAATCAAGTATTACAGTTCTAGAACAGGTGATATAAACGCTATTATGAAATAAAAACTATCAGAGGTAGGTACTCGCCTGATGTCCTGAGCAACTGATGAGGATCGAGATCCGGACCGGTGTCGCAAGAACCTATTACGAAAAACAGAATTAAATAGGGTTCTATAGATTTAAACTGATATAAAATAATTAAAAATATGCTTCTAGGGATATTCTAGGTCGAACGGGACAAACCGGTGAAATTTGGGTCAAAAAGTCAATATGGGGTCCAAAAAGTCAACTTTAGGTCAAAACTAGGTCAAATGTTGACTTTTACGGTCAACGAGGACAATTATGGTCAAGGCTAGGTCAAACTAGGGTGCCCCTGAAATTCTAGGTCAAAACTAGCTCATTAAGCTAGTAAACCCTCAAACTCGCCTCCTCGAGATACAGAGATACCCTCGGTATCCGATACCTCGACCTAGGCTATGCACCCCGCCTATACCCGCTAAAACCTATGCTAGCACGCGTAAATATATATACCAATACATAAAAACCCATCTCTAAACTCAAACCTAGGCAATTGCTCAAAAACCCCGCTCAAAACTCAATACCTTGGATATCTCAATGTATTGAGATACCTCGGTATCTCAAGATACTGGGATACCTCTCTAATACCCCTCTAACTAACTATTTAAACATATAGATATATACCTAGTTAATAATCTAGGCTAGAATATATATCTAACACATATATATATGCATATATACCTAGATATATATATATATACATCACACATATACCCATATATATACCCAAACTCATATATATGTATATATCCATATCTAGATATCTAAACTATCTATCTAGCTATATGTATATATACCTATACATATAGATAATAACTACCTATCTATCTATGTATCTATCTATCTAATATCTATCTATCTATCTATCTATCTATCTATCTATCTAGTTATCTATCTATCTATCTATCTATATAACTATTTATCTATCTAACTATTTATTTACCTATCAATCTATCTATCTATTAATCCATCTATCAATCTATCTATTAATCTATCTATACATAAACCCTCACCCTGCTACGCCCTGCTAAAGCAACGCGCCTGCTGCGAATGCTGCTAGCTGCTGCTGCGAATGCTGCTACCTGCTGCTGCGAATGCTGCTGCTGCTTACCCTGCTGCTGCTGCTGCTGCTTACCATGCTGCTACTGCTGCTGCTGATGTGGGCAGCTGCTGCTGCTGCTACTGTGCAGTGCGCTGCAGTGCACACTGCAGTCCCCCCTTGCCTCGTTGCACCTTCGCACCACACGCACACAAACACGCACAGATATATACGAGTATATATATATATATATATATATATATATATATATATATATATATATATATATATATATATATATATACACAACTATATATATATATATATATACACAACTATATATATACTCACACACACATACTAACATATATACTTACACACACACAAACACTTATGTATATAACACACACACAAACATACATATACACGCACATATCTATATATATACACACACAAATTCATATATATACACATACACACAGATATATATATACATATACACACAGATATATATATATATACATATACACACACACACACTTATATATATATATATATATATATATATATATATATATATATATATATATATATATATATATATATATATATATACACACACACTAACACTAATACACATACACGAACACAAATATAGGTATATACACACATATATATATATAAATATATATATACATATATAGACACACATACATATATATATAAATATATAGACACATAAACACTAAACACTAAACACAACACTACGCTCACAACACACCACCAACACGCGCACAACGGCCCACACGCACACGAATACATATATATATATAAAATATAACCCGAGAATTCTAGCACACACTCTCCGAAGCTAATCCAACGCGCACACAAGCCCGAATCTACGAAACCAAGTCAAAATGGCCGTTCGGTCATTTCGACGAACACGCGGTGTGAGGTTCGGAAAATCTCATGAAACGCACACTAAACCAACTCAGAATCATCCCAAAATTTACCCACAGGTTCTAAACGATGTCTAGATCCTAGAAAAAATATTACCCCATCGATTCTAGGCCCGTGGCAAAAATGCGCACGCACTTAGAACCGGCGACGATGAAAACCCCGAAAATGCCCGAAACGCCCGTTTCTCCGCGACACGACTTCACGTGTCCAAACAGAGACACACATTAACCCTCAAGACACCTGAAAATGTCTACCTAGGCCCGTCTAACCTAGGGCATCACCCAAAATTGGGCCAATTTCAGATTTTACCCGAAATTGACATAAAACCTAGTGTCAAAGTCTCCAAACACAATAAAACTTGTTCCAACTTCCTCCCACGGGTAGGCTTAGGGTCCAGGTGGGTTCTAAACCACTAATTACACTATATTAGAGCAATTAGTAAGAGGAAATTTGGGGTTTACCTCTTGGGAGTTGGAATCTCAAGGCCAAAGTCTCCAATTCACTTGAAATCACCTCCCTCAAGCTCCAAGCCTCCAAATCTAGCCTCCACACTAAGTCTAGGCTCTAAACATCTAGGTTGGGGGAAAATGTAGGGTTAGGGTTAACATCCATAAAGAATAGAAGAAGAAAGAGGAGAAATAGAGTACTTACTTGAACTTGGGAGAAGGAAAGAAGAAGAAATGGAGAATGGAGAAGAAGAAGAAGAAGTAGTAGTAGTGAAGAAGAAGAATGGGGGGGTTCGGCTGCTGGTCTTGAATGGTTGGGGCCGGCTACAAGCATAAAAAGGGGTTAACAATAAAGCAAAAGTCTAAAATGCCCAAAATGCCCTCTCCTAACTTGGGTTTTGGGTTTCGGGTTCCAAAAGCACTTAAACTCACTCCCAATCTCTCCAACTAACCTATTAAAAATATAATAAATATTTTAAACCCAAAAATAAGTCTCACAAGGGTGTGGGTTGGGTCGGACAAGGGTCCACTAGGGTCTGACATGGGTCCAGGCTAGCCAAAATACTAAAACAATTAAATAAAAAATAATACAATCACTAATTAAATATAATTATAATTAATTATATACAATACACAATTTACCAAATAAAAATAAAAAAATAACCCTATTTTCTAGAATTGGGTATTGACAAGCCTATCCTCCTTAAAATAATTTCGTCCTCGAAATTAAAAGACGAAACTAGGACAGGAATGCTAGGAAAAGAAAAGAACCATACCTCAGGGCTCGAAAAGATAGGGGTATCGCTCGCGCATTTTATCCTCCCTCTCCCAGGTCGACTCACCTGGAGAGTGATGCCTCCACGCGACGCAAACCAAGGGAATAGTCTGGTTCCTCAACACCTTCTCCCGTCGATCCAGAATCTCCACCGGCTGCTCTGGATAGCTAAGAGTAGGGCTCACCACGATCTCTGAGTGATACAATACGTGACTGGGATCCGCCACGTACCGTCTAAACTGTGACACGTGGAACACATCATGAACTCCCTCCAGCGTAGGCGGCAACTCTAGCCTATACGCCACAGCGCCGACCCTCTCAATGATGCTAAAGGGTCCGACGAAACGTGGGCTAAGCTTCCCACCTCCACCAAAGCGAATAGTGCCCCGAGTCGGGGAAATCCTCAGGAACACCAGATCTCCAACCTAGCACAAACAAGGTGTAAACCCCCTAAATTTCTCAAATTATTAAATCTTGGATTTTTTCCAATTTTCTGGAATTTTCTGAGAATTTTCTGTAATTAAAATCAAGGTTTTCAATTAATAAATGATTTTTTAATTGGCAATAAATAATATTAAAATATTATGAAAATAATATTTTTGGGTGTAAAATGAAAAATTGGACTTAGGGTAATTTTTCTGGATTTTTCTGGGCCTCAGACATATTTTTAAATGCCTGAAAACTAATTTATTAATTATTTAAATTAATTATCTATTTATTTTATTTTATTTTATTTATTTTTTTTTTTTCTCTTTTCTTCTGCGGGCCGCCCAGGCCCATTGGGCCGCAGCCCGGCCCGTTAGCATCAGCCCAGCCCAGCTTAGCGGGTCGGGCGGGTCCGCCCAACCCGGAACCCGCTCCGACCCGACCCGAGGGAGTCACCCCCAACCCGCACGACCCCCTCTCCCCGTTCCCGCGGCCGCCGCCGCGTTTTCCGGTCGGCCACGTTGCCGTCCCCGCCTCAACCCTCGGCCCACGACCCCCTCTCCCCTCCGCCTCGCCCGGAGCCAACCACCTCGCCGCCCAGCCTATAAAACCCTACCCCGACCTCATCTCCCCAAACCCCGAAACCACCTCGCCGCCGTGCGCCACCACCCGCCTCCGACCGACCTCGCCGCGGTGCCGCCCCGGACCACCTTCCTCCTCCCAGCGCCCAGCCCCAGCCCCACCTTTCCTCCTCCCTCCACTCCTCGACGAACAGCAGCGTGGCGGCAACACCCCTCGCCTGAGCCGCCTCCGGCAGCCGCTGCCGGGCCTCCCCGCGCGCCGCCGACCACCAGAGCAGCTCCGCCCAGCCCGGTCGGCCTCCCCAGCAGCGCCGCTCAGCCCTCCGCCGGCCGGACCGCCGTCGGAGATCCCCAATCATCAACCCTAGCCCTAATTTCTATTTTCGTGTCCGACACGAGTCGGACACGCCTCGAACCCGAATTTCCAGGTCCCCTTCAGGTACGCGTAACTTTCGCCTCGTAGCTCCATTTTCAATTCCGTAAATTGCGTTGTGAAGCCTGTATGACCCTCTCGGTGTCCGGACAAACTGTTCGGGACATCGCGTCCTGTGGTGATCGCACACCGCGATCCAAAAACAGGAAAAACCAGACCCTGTTTTACCCCCGGAACCGAGTACGTCCCGCCAAACGGGACGACTTGGTCGCGTGCGGTCTTCGCAGATACGTACGCACCGTCGATACGGACGTGTGAGATTTCGCAGAAGCTGATTCGGGTGTGCGTGCACACCGGAATCAACGCGTATCCGCGGACATCACCCCGTATCCGGCTTTTCTGCAATTCACCCTAACTTTGTGCACACTCGTCAGATCGAGACAAAACTTGCGCCATCGGACTCGTAGCGATACGCTGGTCCTGTGGGTCAAGTTTGGTTCGATTCTGAGAACGTTAACGAAATCGCGTGTCGTGGGCCCCACAGGCCCCGCTCGACGGGCGATTTTGTGTTCGGCTCATCGGAATCCAGATCTGGAAGTTCCGTTGGGTTCGTATCAGCGTTCCTGACCTGTTGACACTAAGTTTGGTGAATTTGGAGACCTTTGACCCGGACGCGTTTTTCGGTGCAAAGCGGGCCCGTTTTGACCCGAAACTGCCATTTTTGCCCTTGTCTCCAAATTGGACCCAAGGACAGGCGTTTCTAGCTATTTGACATCTTCTGAGCATGATGGTAATGTCTATTTTAGCTTTTGGACTCATCTCTGGACTTTTCCCCCAAGAACCTAATTAATCAGATCCAAACAACAGGCAAGTACCTGCACTTCAAGTTAAATCTATATATTGTGATAATTAATTTCCTGTTTTACTAGTACCCTTGATGACTACACCTAGTGTTAGAAATGCTGGATTTTCATGTCTTGAATATTGGAATTCATGTCTTGTTATCATGTCGGATGGGAGAATACTGAAAGGCATGTAGTTTACCCTTCCCCTTGTCGTGAATAATAGCTGTTGGTACACGACTGTCCATCAGCCGGATCTCGATTATTCGTGAATAATAGCTGTTTATGACGGCTGGATTAGCCTTATAAACCCCTACATGCCAACTAAGTATTCTAAAAACAAACACAAGTTTCATACAGATAACTTCTGGTCGTGTTATATTCTTGCTGACTGTGTAGTTTCTTTTCCTGCTCGTTTACTTCTGTTTTCTCATATTCCTGTTTATAGTTGACTCTGAGATATTAAATTTCCTTTATGCAATTTCCTTAACATGATATTCCATGTTTAATTGTCATAAATATTTAGTTTAACATTGTTGTGCACTGTGTACTTTGCTCCTTTCCTGACTGGATCTGTTGATTTAGGCGATGATGAGGATCTTGCCCCTACTTATTATGGTCCTTATGAGGGTACAGATGATACCTATGAGGAGCCAGAACCCACCCAGGAGACCCCTGCTACTGAGTAGCTAGTAGTAGCTATCTTTCATTTCTATTTCTTATCTTATTTATCGGGTTTGTCCCCGATTTCAATATTGAATTTCTGTACTAAACATTTGAATCTGTTGTCACCATTTATTTTTAGTTGCAATCTTAAGTTTCATTTCTCATTATTATCTTGCCTATGTTGTTGTGAATGAGCTAGTTAGTAATTATGGATTGACCTAGACAGCGTACTACCGCCGACTCTGCGGCGTAGGCTGGACGTACCCACGCACTCGTGCCCGAACTTCCGGGTGCGGGTCGTGACACGTTTTTATGGTAGCCCATGCAGGTCCTATCCTAAAATAGGGTAATACCCTAGGACAGGGTATGGAATAAGATTGAGGATTCTAGGAAAAGCTCATTCACAGTATAGCGTCCTTATTTCAATTCTTGATATCATTGCTGCTCAATTTTTTTTCTATCGCCCTTGATTTCCAAGTATTCTATTCTGATCTTCCTATCCCTTAATCTTTCAGAATGGTCCAAACCAGGAACACAGTAGGAGGCACATCAGAACCAGCTGAACAGAATATGCCCGAGACTCTTGCACTCCCGCCGCCTCCATCTGTTCCGGCAGTTACTCTTGATGGGGCACAACTACTTGGAGTGTTCCAAGGATTGGTGGAATCCCAGAAAGAATAGACTGCACTCCTGCGGACCAGCCTCTTAGAAGCTATTAAGTCCCAGGAGTCGCCACTCAAGAGGCCAGGAAGTGCCAAAGACTTCAAGAACCTTAGGCCTCTGGAATTCTATGGAACTGAGGGCATTCTCTATGCCGATGAGTGGATAGAGAATGTCGAGAGACTCCTGAAGACTGTCCGGGTCCCTGATGACCTCAAAGTGGAGTCCGCAAGCCTGCAACTGTTCGACATTGCTCGAACCTGGTTCAGAGACGAACCCCAACTATCTGCTCCCGACATCACCTGGAAAGACTTCAAGAGACTATTCAAGGAGAAATTCTACCCCGAAGTGGCTCGGAAAGCTCTCGAAAGCCAATTCGAGAGACTGGAACAAGGTAACATGACTGTTGATGAATATACTGCTGAATTTAGCAGGTTAAGCCACTTTGCGGAGTACATGGTTCGTACCCCGGAGGACAGAGCCCGTAGATTCAAGAAGGGGCTATCTCCGGATATCCGCCTTGCTGTCACCACCAGCCGAGCTCGCACCTATGAGGAGATCTTGAGCGTGGCTCAAGGCGTCGAGAGAGATATGGGGCACAAACTGAAACGAGAAAGAGATACCGGGAATGCGGGACCCAACAAACGCCCTTTTCAACAACAACAACAGCAGAGGGCCCCGCAGCAAACTCAGCGTCCTCTCCCTCGAGCTCCAGCACCCCAGGCTCAAGGTCAGAACCAGCGAGCTCCCCCTTGCAACTATTGCCAAAAACCAGGCCACACTTGGCAAGACTGTAGAAAGAGGCTAGGTGCCTGTCTCTATTGTGGCTCCCCAGCACATCAATTGAGGGACTGTCCTGCTGCTCAAGGACGCCCCGCTGCACCAAAGGCTCCAGTCCAGGCCAGGCCTCCAGCAGCACAACAGAGGGGACCCCCGCTTCCAACTCAACAACAACGCTTTGCTCAGCACCAGCAGCAACAGAGGGGTGCACCGCAGCAAGGCCGTGCTTATGCAATGACTCTGGAAGAAGCTGAGGCCACAGCAGACGTGATCACAGGTTCCGTGCTTATAAATTCAATACCAGCTATTACTTTATTTGACTCTGGAGCTTCTCATTCATTCATGTCAGTAGATTTCCTTATGAAGCATAACTTAATCACTAAACCCCTTAGGAATTGTTATAAGATCATTACCGGTGGAGGAATTATCCCGGTTAGTGATGCCTGTAACAATTGTCCTATTACATTATGTGGAAGAGTACTGTATGCTAGACTACTTGTAATGCCAGTGCCCAGTTTTGACATTATACTGGGTATGGATTGGTTAAGTCAACATCATGCCACCATAGACTGTCACAGATGTAGTGTAATCTTCAGGCCCCCTGACAAGCCAGAATTTGAATTTGCTAGAGGTTCTAGAGAAATGGGTAATAACATAATTTGTGGAGCCCTAGTAACAGAAGAATTACCACCTATCATCTCTGAATACCTTGATGTCTTCCCTGAGGATCTCCCAGACTTACCCCCAGACCGAGAAGTTGAATTCTCCATTGACTTAGTGCCAGGAGCAGCACCAGTATCTCAGAACCCCTACAGAATCAACAAGAATAAGATAATAGAACTAAATAAACAAATCAAAGAGCTAGAAGACAAAGGTTTCATTAGGTCTAGTGTCTCACCTTGGGGAGCTCCAGTACTATTTGTGCCCAAGAAGGACGGAACATCCAGAATGTGTATTGACTATAGGGCCTTAAATGCCTTAATAATTAAGAATAAGTATCCTCTGCCCAGGATAGATGACTTATTTGATCAGTTGAGTGGAGCTCGGGTGTTTTCAAAGATTGATTTAAGGTCTGGTTACCACCAAGTAAGGGTGAGAAAGGAAGACATCCCTAAAACTGCTTTCAATACCCGGAACGGACACTACGAATTCTTAGTAATGCCGTTCGGGTTGACGAATGCTCCAGCAGTTTTTATGAACTTAATGAACAGAGTTTTCCAGCCATATCTAGACAAATTTGTAGTGGTCTTCATTGATGATATTCTGATCTACTCCAAGACCCCCGAAGAACATGAAGAACATTTGAGGTTAGCATTGGAGACTTTGAGGAAGGAAAAACTCTATGGAAAATTATCCAAATGTGCTTTCTTCCTAGACAAAGTAGAATTCTTGGGACATGTTGTGACTGGAGATGGAATAGCAGTAGATCCTAAGAAAATAGCGGCAGTAGAATCCTGGCCCACTCCAGACTCTGTAGCAGAGATTAGAAGCTTCCTGGGACTAGCTGGCTACTATCGGAAGTTTGTGAAGGACTTTGCTAGAATTGCGGAGCCCATGACAAAATTAACAAGAAAGGATGAAGAGTTCACCTGGACTGATGAATGTCAGCGTGCCTTTGAGGAATTGAAAAAAAGGCTGACTTCTGCCCCTATTCTGACCTTACCTTCTGGAACCGGAGGTTTCGCTATTTATAGTGATGCTTCTGGAAAAGGTCTAGGTTGTGTATTGGAGCAGAATAAGAAAGTAATAGCATATGCCTCTAGACAGCTTCGACCACATGAAAAGAACTATCCAACTCATGACCTAGAATTGGCAGCTGTCATTTTTGCTCTTAAACTATGGAAACATTATCTTTATGGAGAAAAGGTGGAAATATTTACAGACCATAAAAGTCTAAAATATATCTTCACCCAGAAAGAGCTAAACATGAGGCAAAGAAGGTGGCTGGAACTAATGAAAGACTTTGATATCACTCTTCAATATCACCCTGGGAAGGCAAATGTAGTTGCTGATGCTCTAAGCAGGTATCCTATGGCGATGTACTTGACTATGGACAGACACCTGCTGGAGGACTTGGAAAGTTTAGGTATTGAAGTAATTATCCCAGGAAAAGAAGGCCAAATGATGAACTTGCAGATTCAGTCTACTCTAATGGACAAGATCAAGGAGACTCAGTTTCAGGACGAAGGCCTGCGAAGCCTTCGAGGTCAAGTGCAAGCTGGACTAGTAGAAGAATTCAGAATTCACGAAGATGGATCACTGAGGCATGGCGATAGATTATGTGTACCTCAAGGAGACATAAGAGAAGAAATCATGCAAGAGGCGCACAGATCGCAATACTCTATACATCCAGGAGCCAACAAGATGTACAAGGACCTGAGGACGCATGTTTGGTGGCATGGCATGAAAAGAGAAGTAGCCAGGTTCGTATCTCGTTGTTTAGTGTGCCAGCAGGTCAAGGCAGAAAGACAAAGACCTGGAGGATTGCTTCAACCCCTACCCATTCCGGAGTGGAAGTGGGAACATATCACAATGGATTTTGTTTCCGGACTCCCAAGGACACCTAGTGGAAAGGATACAATCTGGGTGATAGTAGATAGACTGACCAAGTCTGCACATTTTCTACCTTTCAAAGTAGGGTTATCTACAGAGAAGCTGGCAGATTTATATATCAGACATATTGTTAGGCTGCATGGAGTTCCAGTAAGTATTGTCTTCGACCGAGATTCAAGGTTCACCTCTCACTTCTGGAAGAGCTTACAGGCCAGCTTGGGGACGCAACTCAAATTCAGCACAGCTTATCATCCCCAAACCGATGGACAATCGGAACGTACAATCCAGACACTTGAAGATATGCTCCGTACATGTGTTCTGGATTTTGGAGGATCCTGGGAGGACTACCTACATCTGGTGGAGTTCTCTTATAATAACAGTTATCAAGCCAGCATCGAGATGACTCCATTTGAAGCTCTGTATGGACGAAGATGTCGTACCCCGCTATCATGGGACGACGTTGGAGAAAGAGCCCTGCTGGGACCAGAGATGGTGATCGATTCAGCTGAGAAGGTAAAGCAAATAAGGGACAGACTTCGAGTGGCTCAAGATAGGCAACGACATTGGGCAAATAGCCACCGAAGGCCCTTAGAATTTGAGGTAATTAAATTTATAAAATTCAAGTCAATTTAAATATTTTGCTTAAGGAACTAAGGCTTGATTATGACTTTATTAAAGGTTGGAGAGCTGGTGTTCTTGAAGATTTCCCCGACACGTGGCACCATTAGGTTCGGAAGAAGTGGAAAACTCAGCCCAAGATTCATTGGACCTTTTGGCATTCAGGAGAAAATCGGAGAAGTGGCCTACCGTCTGGCATTGCCACCCTCTCTGGAAGGAGTCCATAACGTCTTCCACGTGTCGCAGTTGAGGAAGTATGTGTCAGACCCCAGCCACATTTTGGATCACTCAGAACTCGAAGTAGGCCCAAGTCTGACTTACCAGGAGCAACCCGTGGAGATACTGGATCGCTCGGAGAAAGTCCTACGGAACCAGGTTATCTTCCTGGTTCGCGTAGCTTGGAAGCACCATTCTCCCGGCGAATCCACCTGGGAGCGAGAAGACGAGATTAGAGAGCGATATCCCTATCTTTTTGAACCCTGAGGTGTATCTTATTTCTCGGCCTTTCTTTTCGTGCCTTGTTATTCTTAAATTTCGAGGACAAAATTTTTGTAAGTTGGGTAGGTTGTAAACCCCCTAAATTTCTCAAATTATTAAATCTTGGATTTTTCCCAATTTTCTGGAATTTTCTGAGAATTTTCTGTAATTAAAATCAAGGTTTTCTATTAATAAATAATTTTTTAATTGGCAATAAATAATATTAAAATATCATGAAAATAACATTTTTGGGTGTAAAATGAAAAATTGGACTTAGGGTAATTTTTCTGGATTTTTCTGGGCCTCAGACATATTTTTAAATGCCTGAAAACTAATTTATTAAATATTTAAATTAATTATCTATTTATTTTATTTTATTTTATTTATATTTTTTTTTTTCTCTTTTCTTCTGCGGGCCGCCCAGGCCCATTGGGCCGCGGCCCGGCCCGTTAGCATCAGCCCAGCCCAGCTTAGCGGGTCGGGCGGGTCCGCCCAACCCGGAACCCGCTCCGACCCGACCCGAGGGAGTCACCCCCAACCCGCACGACCCCCTCTCCCCGTTCCCGCGGCCGCCGCCGCATTTTTCGGCCGGCCACGTTGCCGTCCCCGCCTCAACCCTCGGCCCACGACCCCCTCTCCCCTCCGCCTCGCCCGGAGCCAACCACCTCGCCGCCCAGCCTATAAAACCCTACCCCGACCTCATCTCCCCAAACCCCGAAACCACCTCGCCGCCGTGCGCCACCACCCGCCTCCGACCGACCTCGCCGCAGTGCCGCCCCGGACCACCTTCCTCCTCCCAGCGCCCAGCCCCAGCCCCACCTTTCCTCCTCCCTCCACTCCTCGACGAACAGCAGCGTGGCGGCAACACCCCTCGCCTGAGCCGCCTCCGGCAGCCGCTGCCGGGCCTCCCCGCGCGCCGCCGACCACCAGAGCAGCTCCGCCCAGCCCGGTCGGCCTCCCCAGCAGCGCCGCTCAGCCCTCCGCCGGCCGGACCGCCGCCGGAGATCCCCAATCATCAACCCTAGCCCTAATTTCTATTTTCGTGTCCGACACGAGTCGGACACGCCTCGAACCCGAATTTCCAGATCCCCTTCAGGTACGCGTAACTTTCGCCTCGTAGCTCCGTTTTCAATTCCGTAAATTGCGTTGTGAAGCCTGTATGACCCTCTCGGTGTTCGGACAAACTGTTCGGGACATCGCGTCCTGTGGTGATCGCACACCGCGATCCAAAAATAGGAAAAACTAGACCCTATTTTACCCCCGGAACCGAGTACGTCCCGCCAAACGGGATGACTTGGTCGCGTGCGGTCTTCGCAGATACGTACGCACCGTCGATACGGACGTGTGAGATTTCGCGGAAGCTGATTCGGGTGTGCGTGAACACCGGAATCAACGCGTATCCGCGGACATCACCCCGTATCCGGCTTTTCTGCAATTCACCCTAACTTTGTGCACACTCGTCAGATCGAGACGAAACTTGCGCCATCAGACTCGTAGCAATACGCTGGTCCTGTGGGTCAAGTTTGGTTCGATTCTGAGAACGTTAACGAAATCGCGTGTCGTGGGCCCCACAGGCCCCGCTCGACGGGCAATTTTGTGTTCGGCTCATCGAAATCCAGATTTGGAAGTTCCGTTGGGTTCGTATCAGCGTTCCTGACCTGTTGACACTAAGTTTGGTGAATTTGGAGACCTTTGACCCGGACGCGTTTTTCGGTGCAAAGCGGGCCCACCGGCGGACCCCGTTTTGACCCGAAACTGCCGTTTTTGCCCTTGTCTCCAAATTGGACCCAAGGACAGGCATTTCTAGCTATTTGACATCTTCTGAGCATGATGGTAATGTCTATTTCAGCTTTTGGACTCATCTCTGGACTTTTCCTCCAAGAACCTAATTAATCAGATCCAAACAACAGGCAAGTACCTGCACTTCAAGTTAAATCTATATATTGTGATAATTAATTTTTTGTTTTACTAGTACCCTTGATGACTACACCTAGTGTTAGAAATGCTGGATTTTCATGTCTTGAATATTGGAATTCATGTCTTGTTATCATGTCGGGTGGAAGAATACTGAAAGGCATGTAGTTTACCCTTCCCCTTGTCGTGAATAATAGCTGTTGGTACACGACTGTCCATCAGCCGGATCTCGATTATTCATGAATAATAGCCGTTTATGACGGCCGGATTAGCCTTATAAACCCCTACATGCCAACTAAGTATTCTAAAAATAAACACAAGTTTCATACAGATAACTTCTGGTCATGTTATATTCTTGCTGACTGTGTAGTTTCTTTTCCTGCTCGTTTACTTCTGTTTTCTTATATTCCTGTTTATAGTTGACTCTGAGATATTAAATTTCCTTTATGCAATTTCCTTAACATGATATTCCATGTTTAATTGTCATAAATATTTAGTTTAACATTGTTGTGCACTGTGTACTTTGCTCCTTTCCTGACTGGATCTGTTGATTTAGGCGATGATGAGGATCTTGCCCCTACTTATTATGGTCCTTATGAGGGTACAGATGATACCTATGAGGAGCCAGAACCCACCCAGGAGACCCCTGCTGCTGAGTAGCTAGTAGTAGCTATCTTTCATTTCTATTTCTTATCTTATTTATCGGGTTTGTCCCCGATTTCAATATTGAATTTTTATACTAAACATTTGAATCTGTTGTCACCCTTTATTTTCAGTTGCAATCTTAAGTTTCATTTCTCATTATTATCTTGCCTATGTTGTTGTGAATGAGCTAGTTAGTAATTATGGATTGACCTAGACAGCGTACTACCGCCGACTCTGCGGCGTAGGCTGGACGTACCCACGCACTCGTGCCCGAACTTCCGGGTGCGGGTCATGACACAAGGTCTCTACACTTAGTCTAAAATAATTAATCACAAGCAACATAAGAATAAAAATCTAAATTCTAAACTATACCTCGAACTCCAAAGGTCTCCGATGGCTATCGGCCCAATGCCGCTGCCTGTCCTGCGCCACCCGAAGTCTATCTCTAATGAGCTTGGCCTTCTTCGCTGCATCAACCACCATCTCCGGGCCAAGCAAAGCTCTCTCGCCTATATCATCCCATGATAATGGAGTGCGACACCTTCGTCCATACAACGCCTCGAATGGTGACATCTCGATACTGGCTTGGTAGTTGTTGTTGTAAGCAAACTCTACCAAGTGCAAGTGATCCTCCCAAGAGCCTCTAAAATCTAAAACACAAGTGCGAAGCATGTCCTCAAGTGTCTGAATGGTCCTCTCTGACTGACCATCTGTCTGTGGGTGATATGCACTACTAAACTTGAGCTGGGTGCCCAAGCTAGCCTGCAGACTCCTCCAGAAATGCGAAGTAAAAAAGACTATCCTGATCTGATACTATGCTCACAGGAACTCCATGCAGTCTGACTATCTGGTGCACATACATCTCTGCCAGTCTTTCTGTAGATGTACCCACTTTGAATGGTAGAAAGTGGGCCAATTTGGTCAACCTGTCCATGATGACCCAAATCGTATCCTTTCCGCCTGGAGAACGGAGAAGTCCATAAACAAAATCCATGGTCACATGCTCCCATTTCCACTTCGGAATGGGTAACGGTTGGAGCAATCCTCCTGGCCTCTGCCTCTCCGCCTTCACCTGCTGACACACTAAGTATCGGGATTCGAAGTGCGCTACCTCCCGCTTTATCCCGTACCACCATACATGCTCTCTCAGATCTCTATACATCTTATTGGCACCTGGATGCGTAGAATACTGGGATCGATGTGCCTCCTGAAGAACTTCCTCGCGCAATGACCCACTCGGCACACACAACCTGGTACCGTGCCGCAATGAACCATCATCAGCAATGGTGAAGTCATCTGATAATCCAATCTGAACCTGCGCCCTGATGCTCTTCAGGGACTCATCCTCAAACTATATAGCCCTGATCCGGTCTACCAACTCTGACTGAATCTGCAGTCCCCATATCTGCATCTCAACTCCAGGCACTATCACCTTAATGCCCAAGCTCTCTAGATCTGCCAGAAAATAATGATCTGTAGTCAGGCACATAGCTACCGGATACCTGCTCAGCGCATCTGTAACTACGTTCGCCTTTCCTGGATGGTACTGCAACAATATGTCGAAGTCTTTCATCAACTCCAACCATCTTCTCTGCCTCATGTTCAGTTCTTTTTAGGTAAACACATACTTCAAGCTCTTGTGATCTGTGAAGATCTCCATACGCTCTCCGTATAAATAGTGTTTCCACAACTTCAGAGCAAAGATGACCGCTGCCAACTCCAAATCGTGGGTAGGGTAGTTCTTCTCATGAGGACGTAATTGCCTGGAAGCATAGGCAATCACCCTCCTATTCTGCTATAACACACAACCCAGTCCCTTTCCTGATGCATCACTATAGATAGTGAATCCTCCATATTCTGATGGCAACGTCAATACTGGAGCTGTCGTCAACCTCATCTTCAGCTCATCAAAGGCGATATGGCACTCCTCTGACCAAACAAACTCCACGTCCTTCCGGGTCAGCCTGGATAACGGCTCTGCAATCCGGGAAAAATCCTGAACAAATCTCCTGTAGTAACCTGTCAGTCCCAGAAAACTCCTGACCTCGGCTACTGAACTCGGAGCACTCCATGCCTCAACTGCCATGATCTTTCTCAGATCCACCGAGATCCCCTCTCCAGTCACCACATGACCAAGTAATTCAACCTTGTCAAGGAAGAACGTACACTTCGAAAGCTTTCCATAAAGCTTCTCCTTCCTGAAAGTCTCCAGCACTATCCTCAGATGCTCCTCGTGCTCCTTTGGGGTCTTCGAATACACCAAGATATCATCTATAAACACAACCACAAACCTGTCCAGATGCTCATGGAACACCTTGTTCATCAGATTCATGAACACTGTCGGGGCAATAGTCAACCCAAACGGCATCACTATGAACTCATACTGTCTATATCTGGTCCGAAAAGCTGTCTTCGAAATATCCTCCCTCCTGACCTTCACCTGGTGGTAGCCTGTCCTCAGATCAATCCTGGAAAACACCCTCGCTCCACTCAAATGGTCAAAAAGATCAACAATACGCGGTAGCGGATACTTGTTCTTGATTGTGAGATTGTTCAGAGCCCTGTAGTCGATACACATCCGTATCGACCCATCCTTCTTCGGCACAAAAAGTACCGGAACACCTCACGGGAAAAAAATAGATCTGATAAATCCCTTGTCCTGAAGCTCATCCACCTGCTTCTTCAACTCTATCAGCTCACTGTTGATGACTCTATAGACGTGCTAGGATATCGGTTCTGCGCCTGGCACCAAGTCTATAGAGAACTTCACATCTCTGTCCGGAGGTAACCTTGGCAATTCCTCCAAAAAGACATCCATGTATTCCTCTATTAGTGGATGTAGCAACCTCGGCTCTACCACCAGGGCTCCGCAGAAGACTCCCTCGTTCTGCTCCGCTGCTCCTCTGGCAAACTGAAACTCTGGCTCACCCGACGGACTAAACAATACTCTGCCTCCACGATAATCTATACTAGCACAATGCATACTCAACCAATCCATCCCGAGTACAATGTCGTAGCTCGAAAGTGGTATTACGAGTAGGAACACACTCAAATCCCGGCCTCCCAAGGTAACTCTCCGGTCTCTGCAGACATCACTGACTAGGATGATACGACCCCCGGTCGTGATCTTGCAGAGTCTAGCTAAAGGTTCAGCAACAAGATGGTGTCTTACAGCAAAAGATACAGACACAAAGCTATGGGAAGCCCTAGAATCAAATAAAGCAAGTGCTTGAATGAAATCAAGAAGAACAGAACCTGAGATCACATCACCAACGGGCTCGGCCTCGTCTACGGTCAGGGCAAAAGCTCACCCTTGCTGTCCTCCTCGGTGCTGCTGCTGGTGCTGGGCAAACCTCTGCTGCTGAGTCGGCAAAGTCTGTCCTCTCTGCTGTGCTACAGATGCTCTGGATGGTCCCCTCTGAGCGGCTCCTCCGCCCTGAGCTGTACGAGCAAGTGCTGAAGGACAATCCTTCAGCTGGTGATCTGCTGGGCCACATAACAAATATCTGCCCAGCCTCTTTCTGTAAATGTCTCATTCGTGCCTTGGCTTCCTACAGAAAGGGCAAATAATGGGCTGCCTCTGGCCCTGCTGCTGTCCCTGCCTCTGCTACTGGGGCGCCTGCCGGAAGGGCGTACGACCCTGACCCTAGTGCTACTGTGTCTGCTGGAATGGACTCTTGGCTGGGCCTGCAATGCTGCCTGCTCCGGAAGCGTCTCTGCTCCTCTTGGTCTTCAGCTCCAAGTCATCCTCAGCCCTCTGAGCGTCGCTCACTATCTGTTCGAAGGTCGCCTTGCGGTCACTCCTAGTCAAGGACTTGACCGCCATGACCAAACCCTTGCGAAACTTCTGTGCCTTCGCTGCCTCAGTCAAACCCTCAAAAAATATGCCTAGACGGCAAAACTCTGTTGCATACTCGTCCACTAGCATGCTCCCCTGGACGAGCGCCTCAAACTGGCTCTCTAAAGCACTGAGAGTCACATCCGAGAAGAACTTCTCCTTGAAAAGCTTCTTGAAAGCCTTCCAAGTCAGTCCCGGTACTGCTATCCACGTATCAGTACGGTACCAAGTAAGGGCAAGATCAAACATCTGGCTGCCCGCCGCCTCAATCTGCATACTAGTTGGGATCAGTTCCAGTCTAAAGATACCCTCAATATGCTCGATCCAGTCGTCTGCGTACAGGATCCCCTCCGTACCTCGAAACTCCTTGGGCCGCATCCTCTGAAAGTTGATAATGGTACCCGGCCTCGGATACTGAGCCTGCTTTGCCTGTGGCTGGATCTGGGCCACTCTGTCTACCGCCGTCATAGCCACCTGATGAGCATTCTCAATTCCCATCCTCATAACATCTGCCTGGCGGTGCTGCGTGTCCATCATC
Source organism: Iris macrosiphon (assembly GCA_036927795.1). Taxonomy (NCBI): domain Eukaryota; kingdom Viridiplantae; phylum Streptophyta; class Magnoliopsida; order Asparagales; family Iridaceae; genus Iris; species Iris macrosiphon. The sequence goes on from JAYESA010000016.1 coordinate 61,314,065, forward strand.
TCTTAGAAGAACGCAAATGCGTAGCATCAACTGATACAGGCGGTGGTGGAGGAGGTACCACCGGAACAACTGGTGTAGCTCTCGGATCGATAGGAGTAAGAGGATCTCCGAGAGAAACGGATGCTCCCTCGACCGCAAGAGTGGCGAGTGGAGCGGTAGCGGCTGCCAAAAGTCGGGCAGGACGAGAGGTGGCAGACCTCTCGGTGGCAGCTGCTGGAATGGTGCGTTGAGACCGTGTCTTCGGAGGCATCCTGAACACAGATCAAAAGAAGTCAATACGATGTAAGAAACGATATCATCAAAGAAGGACAAAAATATTGCAAACGAAAACAATTTCAGGAAAATTGAAGATAGCAAAAGAAATCAGGAAGGGTCCTAGTTGTGATTGAGCACTCTCTCTCAGCCTATATCCAATATCCTATTGCAGGTAAACTTAAAAACTAGACCTGCATAGGCCGCCACCAAAAACGTGTCACGACCCGCACCCGAAAATTGGACATGAGTCGTGGGTACGTTCAGCCTACGCCGCAGAATCGGCGGTAGAACGCTGTAAAGGTCCATTCTAGGTCACAATTTATATAACTCACAAAACCTATCAATAACCTCTCCAAAAGGAGGGCAACCACGCAATATATATAAACTCTCAATCACAATAACTAGGGGAAAAGTAACGCACGATATGATATCACAAAGAAATAAAGAAACACAGAGCAAGACAATATCCAAAATGTACAGTCCAAGTCTACAACATCACAGCAGCAAAATAATAATACAGTACAGTCATCCAGAATAATCAACTGGGAATAACCCAGGAAAACCCACCTAGCTAACTAGGGCGCTAAAGGCGTCTCCTCGACGGGCTCCTCCTCAGTCTCGGGATCACAACACTCCTCGACGCCCGGCCCATAGAATGTCAGGCAATAATTCTCAGGATCCTCTGGAAAAAAATATGCCCAATCAGGACTGGAGCGAAGTACATAACTCTGAAAGCAACTCCAAATACATGGTAAGGTATATATGACGAGCAATATAAAAGTATACAAGATGCACAAGAAATAAATACATGATGGAGCAGATAAAGTAGCTGCAATATAAACTGGAGAACAATACAAGTAGAGAAGTAACTGCATATGAGAAAACAGGAATACTAGCTAAGTGCCTTGAACACAAGTTCGTTATGTGATCGGCTTATGTTGCACATGAATAAACTACGATAACTCCATTATGCGTGAGTTGCATAACCGACATACACATGAATACTATTTGGCTTTGATCATATAACCATCTCCTACTCCCCTCCCCCACTAGTACTCTTGGATCCAACTACGACACGCTACGTACATGATAAATAGCTCACGCACACGAAGGTGAGAGCACAAGAAGCACATGATAGCATATGAGAATCAATACCTGAAGCACATGATGAAATACACGTGATAGAGTACCCGCTGAACACGGTAAGGGGGATAGCATCTCATGACGGGATCCACTAGTACCAGCTCATGTAACAATGTATCAGAATCAAGTATTACAGTTCTAGAACATGTGATATAAATGCTATTATAAAATAGAAACTATCAGAGGTAGGTACTCGCCTGATGTCCTGAGCAACTGATGAGAATCAAGATCCGGACCGGTGTCGCAAGAACCTATTGCAAAAAATAGAATTAAACAGGGTTCAATGGATTTAAGATGATATAAAATAATTAAAAACAGCCTTCTAGGGATATTCTAGGTCGAACGGGTCAAACCGGTGAAATTTGGATCAAAAAGTCAACCCGGGGTCCAAAAAGTCATCTCTAGGTCAAAACTAAGTCAAATGTTGACTTTTATGGTCAACAAGGACGATTATGGTCAAGGCTAGGTCAAACTAGGGTGCCCCTGAAATTCTAGGTCAAAACTAGCTCATTAAGCTAGTAAACCCTCAAACTTGCCTCCTCGAGATACCGAGATACCCTCGGTATCCGATACCTCGATCTAGCTACGCACCCCGCCTATACCCGCTAAAACCTATGCTAGCACGCGTAAATATATATACCAATACATAAAAACCCATCTCTAAACTCAAACCTTGGCAATTGCTCAAAAATTCCGCTCGAAACTCAATACCTTGGATATCTCAAGGTATTGAGATACCTCGGCATCTCAAGGTATTGGGATACCTCTCTAATACCCCTCTAACTAACGATTTAAACATATAGGTATATACCTAGCTTAATCTAGGCTAGAATATATATCTAACACATATATATGCATATATACCTAGATATCTATATATATACATCACACATACACACATATACCCATATATATACCCAAACTCATATATATGTATATATCCATATCTAGATATCTAAACTATCTATCTAGCTATATGTATTTATATCTATACATATAGATAATAACTACCTATCTATCTATGTATCTATCTATCTAATATCTATTTATCTATCTAACTATCTATCTATCTATCTATCTAGTTATCTATCTATTTATCTATCTAGTTATCTAAATAACTATTTATCTATCTAACTATTTATTTACCTATCAATCTATCTATCTATTAATCCATCTATCCATCAATCTATCTATTAATCTATCTATGCATAAACCCTCACCCTGCTACGCCCTGCTAGAGCAACGCCTGCTGCGAATGCTGCTAGCTGCTGCTGCTGCGAATGCTGCTGCTGCTTACACTGCTGCTGCTGCTTACCCTGCTGCTGCTGCTGCTGCAGCAGCTGCTATATATATACATATATAGACACACATACATATATATATAAATGTATAGACACATAAACACATAAACACCAAACACAACACAACACAATACTACGCTCACAACACACCACCAACACGCGCACAATGGCTCACACGCACACGAATACATATATATATATAAAATATAACCCGAGAATTCTAGCACACACTTTCCGAATCTAACCCAACGCGCGCACAAGCCCGAAACTATAAAACCAAGTCGAAATGGCTGTTCGGTCATTTCGACGAACACACGGTGTGCGGTTCAGAAAACCTCCTGAAACGCACACCAAACCAACTCTGAATCGGCCCAAAATTTACCCACGGGTTCTAAACGATGTCTAGATCCTAGAAAAAATGCTACCCCGTCGATTCTAGGCCCGTGGCAAAAACACGCACGTACTTAGAATAGGCGACGATAAAAACCCCGAAAATGCCCGAAACGCCCATTTCTCCGTGACACGACTTCACGTGTCCGAACGGAGACATGCACTAACCCTCAAGAAACCCGACAACATCTACCTAGGTCCGTCTAACCTAGGGCATCACCCAAAATTGGGCCAATTTCGGATTCCATCCAAAATTGACACAAAACCTAGTGTCAAAGTCTCCAAACACAACCAAACTTATTCTAACTTCCTCCCACGAGTAGGCTTAGGGTCTAGGAGAGTTCTAAACCACTAATTACACTATATTAGATCAATTAGTAAGAGGAAAGTTAGGGTTTACCTCTTGGGAGTTGGAATCCCAAGGCCAAAGTCTCCAATGCACTTGAAATTATCTCCTTCAAGCTCCAAGTCTCCAAATCTAGCCTCCACACTAAGTCTAGGATCTAAACACCTAGGTTGGGGAAAAATGTAGGGTTAGGGTTAACATCTATGAAAAATAGAAGAAGAAAGAGGAGAAATAGAATACTTACTTGAACTTGGGAGAAGGAAAGAAGAAGAAATGGAGAATGGAGAAGAAGAAGAAGAAGAAGAAGAAGAAGAAGAAGAAGAAGTAGTAGTGAAGAAGAAGAAGAATGGGGGTGTTCGGCTGCTGGTATGGAATAGTTGGGGCCGGCCACAAGCATAAAAAGGGGTTTAACAATAAAGCAAAAGTCCAAAATGCCCAAAATGCCCTCTCCTAACTTGGGTTTTGGGTTTCGGGTTCCAAAAGCACTCAAACTAACTCCCAATCTCTCCAACTAACCTATTAAAAATATAATAAATATTCTAAACCCAAAAATAAGTCTCACAAGGGTGTGAGTTGGGTCGGACATGGGTCCACTAGGGTCTGACATGGGTCTAGGCTAGCCAAAACCCTAAAACAATCAAATAAAAATAATACAATCACTAATTAAATATAATTATAATTAATTATATACAATACATAATTTACCAAATAAAAATAAAAAAATAACAATACACAATTTACCAAATAAAAATAAAAAAATAACCCTATTTTCTAGAATTGGGTAGTGACACTAGGGAAGGCCAACATAGTTGCGGATGCTTTGAGCAGGTATCCCGTGGCTATATGCTTGACTAGAGACAGACATTTATTGGCCGATCTTGACAGTTTGGGCATTGAGATATTGGTTCCTTGAGTCGTAGCCAAAATATGGGGTCTTCAGGTACAGTCAGAGCTGATGGATAGGGTCAGAGCCGGACAGTATGAGGATGATTCTCTGAGGAGCATCAGAGCACGGGTCCAGATCAGGCTGGCAGAAGACTTTAAAGTCGCAGATGATGGATCATTGCGATACGGTACCAGGTTATGAGTACCGAGATGAGCATTATGCGAGGAGATTCTGCAGGAGGCGCATCGTTCTCAATACTCTATGCATCCAGGTTCCAATAAGATGTATAGAGACATGAGGGAGCATGTATGGTGGTATGGCATAAAGCATGAGGTAGCTAGCTTCATGTCCAAATGCTTAATTTGCCGGAAGGTCAAGACGGAGAGACAGAGGCCAGGTGGATTGCTTCAGCCTTTACCCATTACGGAGTAGAAATGGGAGCATGTGACCATGGATTTTGTATCCGGACTTCCACGTTCTCTAGGAAGCAAAGATGCTATTTGGGTCATCATGGACAGGTTGACCAAATCAGTCCACTTTCTACCATTTAAAGTAGGTACATCTATGGAGAGATTTGCGGAGATGTATGTGCACCAGATTGTCATATTCTACGGTATTCCAATGAGCATAGTCTCGTATCGGGATAGTCGTTTCACGTCCCACTTCTGGAGGAGTTTATAGGCTAGCTTGGGCACTCAATTCAAGTTCAGTACCGCTTATCACCCTCAGACGGACGGACAATCGAAGAGGACTATTTAGACTCGAGGACATGCTATGCTCCTATGTTTTAGATCTTGGAGGTTCTTGGGAGGATCACCTTTACTTGGTAGTTTTTATACAACAATAGCTACCAAGCCAGCATCGAGATGTCACCATTCAAGGCATTGTATGGATGGAGATGCCACACTCCGTTGTCCTGGGATGATGTTTGTGACAGAGCTTTATTGGGACCAGAGATGGTAGTGGATATAGCCGAGAAGGTAAAGCTTATGAGGGATAGACTTCAAGTGGCACAGGACAGGCACCGACATTGGGCCTATAGCCACTGGAGACCTTTGGAGTTTAAGGTATAGCTTTAATTTGTTTTGCTTGTGTTTAATTGTTGTTTGTTAGAGTACTAAGGTTGTGTTCCGTGCTAGGTTGGCGGTCTAGTTTTCTTGAGGATTTCTCCGACACGTGGAATAATTCATTTCGGTAGAGGCGGCAAGCTTAGTCCACAATTCATTGGACCTTTCAGTATTCTTGAGAGGGTCGGTGTAGTTGCATACAGACTAGACTTACCACCTGCATTGGAGGGGGTTCACAACGTATTTCACGTGTCACAGTTGAGACGGTATGTGGCAGATCCCAGTCATGTGTTGGATCACTCGAAGATAGAGGTGGGCCCTACTCTTAGTTATCCAGAGCAGCCAGTGGAGATTCTGGATCAGAGAAAGAAGGTATTGTGGAACCAGACGATTCCTTTGGTGCACATCGCGTGGAGGCATCACTCGCCAGGAGAGAGTACCTGGGAGCGAGAGACCGAGATGCGCGAGCGATATCCATATATGTTCGAGCCGTGAGGTATAATTCTTTCTTGCTTTGTATTATTTGCTTTTGGTGGATAATTTTTTCTTTCATTTCGAGGACAATTTTTTAAGGTGAGTAGGATTGTCACCCTCATATTTTTACTCAAGGGTAGTTTAGTAATTGACATGGGTAATTTTTAATTTAGGATTGATTATATTTAAATATTGTACATGCATGATTTATTATTTGTTGTATTATTTATTAATTGCTAGTTGTAGATTTGTTTTAGGATATAGGATATAGGCTGTGAATACTCAATCACATCTAGGAAAAACTCTTTTGATTCATTTCAACTATTCTTCCTTGATATTTATATTTGATCTTTAATTGTCCTTCTTTGAATGAATTATATCACATGCCACATTGATTCTTTCCTTTCGCTTTGCCTCAGGATGCCGCCTAAGACTAGATCATAGCAGGGTAGACCAGCTTTTGAGAGATCTTTGACTTCCCGAGGGCCTGCACCAATCACTTCTCCGGTGATTAGAGTATCAATTGCATTCGGGGGTCCACCTCCAACTCAGAGGATTGTTCCGGCTGTATTTGAAGGACTTCTACCTCCACCTTCTACGTTGACAGATGCAACTCAAGTGTTCACACTATTTCATGAGATATTAGAAGCTTAGAGAGCCCAGTCCGAGGCATACTAGAGGTAGATTGACGTATTATGGCAGGGCATTGAGAGTGCTCATTAGATTGCCCTTGCCGTAGTAGAGAGAGGAGTTCTGGTCCAGCAGCAGGTTGCTCCGCAGGTTGCCCAGCCTTGGCCAGGTAATATTTAAGACTTCAAGAAGCTGGAACCTCAGGTCTTCAAGGGGACGGGGATTATCGTCTACGCTGATGATTGGCTCGAGGATATTGAGCATCTCATGAGGGTGTCCCATCTTGCTGAGGATCTGAAGGTTGAGGTAGTAGGACTTCAGTTGTTCGACATTACCCGTACTTGGTTCAGGAATGAGCCACTTCTTGCTGATGCGGGGCAGTCTTAGGAAGTGTTCAAGGACCTCTTCAAGAGAAAGTTCTTTGCTCGGGCAGACAGGTTAGACTTGAGGAGGCAGTTTGATACCCTTATTCAGAGGAGCATGTCTTTGGAGGAATACACCACAGAGTTCGGTAGGCTAAGCCATTTTTCGGAGTATGTGGTGAGGGAGTCGGAGGTTCGAGCTATCTATTTTTGCGAAGGTCTGAACTGGGAAGTGAAGATTCTTATTCTGTCTTTCTATGAGACCTATTCGGAGATACTTGCGGAGGCACGCAAGGCAGAGCGGGAGTTGGGTTTGAAACTGTCATGCCCTAGTCCCAAAATACGTAGGACTAGGACACGTAAGCATGCCAGCCGCATGTATATGGCAACTCCATTATATGGAAACCATAACACATGCGTATGCTGTATCATGAATAATAATTCATAAGTGATATAAACTATCACAAGTCACAGGGCATAACTAAATCTCATCCACAGAAATCAATAAAAATAAATAACCAGTATCTATGAAACTAGATCTCAATATAAAGTATCTAAAGATGATAGTCGAATAGAAACAAATCCACTGCCGAACTAGTATATAGAATAAACAAGGTAAATACAATAAAAGTACAACATCTAACAATCACGAGCCTCGAAGAGAAGACCTGCTCGGAATATAAGTATCCATTCTGGATCTGTGCTCCTGCAAATACTCATGAACAATACACCTGGAAAGGGCCAGGTCCTCAGAAGGACATAACAAGATACATAAAAGTATGCCATAAAGTAAATACTGTAAAAACTCAAGGGTGACCTAACCAGCTAAGTAAAATGCACTTTGAAGACAACCTTGGTACGTATGGGTAGGTAAAAAGTATAAAGCGTAGCGTCAAGCCAGAGGCTATATATCTGGCATTAGCTGTAAACTGGATGCCAGATGTATATGCTGACTACATCACCGATCGTGATAGCGCGCAGCTAGTAACCTCTGTCGGATGTATCGACAAGCATATACTCCCATAACCGGGCAACACCGATCCCATACCCGGGCAACACTGAGGCTCACGGCCTCGCAGTTTACTCTGAAACTACGACAACCAAATTGTCTGTCCCATTCGCCTTCTAATTGTCTTCCCCGCCCAATGTCAATGTACAAGTCGCGAACATGACGTGGACATCTCATACTATAATGCAAGTCTCTAAAGAAATAAATAACTAAGCTAAATACCGTTACACGTACTGCTCATACCGATGGCCAGTCGAGAATGAGGCACGCGTCCCTACATGAACTCACTCTGTGACGTGTAATGATACGTGTTAAGGTCTATAGAGTCATACCAATAACTCCAAAACTTTAGCTAGGTCCACTAGACACTAGGTCAGACACAAGTCCTAACGTCAACGCCTTCGTTGACTGCACCCGAGTCTCTCTCGGACGCGCACAGTTTAAAATAATAAATATGCAGCTAATAATATAGAATTTAAACAGTACAACAAGGCAAGGTATTGTCACTACCATATTCTATAAACAGGAATATTTTTGACTTTTTATATATTATTAATATTGTGGTAGTTATTTTAAATTATTACATGATAAGTATATTTAATTTAAATAATTGTATAAGATGTGTATTTAAATATATTATATATATACAGTGTTCATTGATGTTTGAGCTGGTAGACTTGACCTAGAAGCCCACTAGATGAACACCTGACCGAATTATAAGATTACATATTAATTTGTATTAATTAGAATTTAATTATTTGGGATTGTGATTAATTACCGTAATTTTATTTAATTATTGTGTCTTACCGTTGCTTCGATATTTGGAGCGCTACCCTAGCTTTTACCTTCCAATAAATTTCACAACCTTGCCCTAGACGTGCCCGCCTTCCATTCTGACCTTTTTGTAACTCATAATTATGCTCTCTTGTGCTTCATTTTAGCCGTACAATATTCGTCGCGGACGTTTATTTAATTTCTAAATAAATTCCAACTTTGTATCGTTGTGCGTTCCAATCGAAATTGTAGGCAATCTTGACCCATTTTTCGTGCAACCCAAATTAGGGTAATATTCTGTTCTGAGTCTTCTTCACTAATGATATTTGTGTCCCAACCTTATTTTGGCCCCATGTACTCTTAATTAATTTTAGAACACCGCTTGCATTTATTTCTAATTAAATTGGGGATACCACTTTGACTAATCTCGTTTAATCCCAACTTAATCCAAGTGCCCCCATTAACTAAGCACATATAAAACACACAACACTCCCTCACCCTACAAAATACCAAACACCTTTTCTCCCATAATTTTTGCCTTATTTCATGTGTCTGTGCAAATACCCAAATTTAAGGGGGCTCATTTGGAAAAATTATATTAGGTGTCAACACCCCATTGGTTCAAACCAAATGGAGAGCCCTAATATTTGACTAGTCAACAACCCTCATCCTTGTATAAGTAAATTACTCATGTCAAATCCTGACCACCCATTCAAAATGGGAGCATCAACACCACTCATTCCTATCAACCACCTCCTATTTAATGTCTCTTCACACACTCTTCCCAAGCAAGCCCAAATCCCCAAACCTAGGGAAGCCCCCATCTTCTCTCTCTCCTCCCTCTTCTCCCAACGTAGCATATTTTTTCCCTTTCTCTTCTTCTTCTCTTTTTCTCTTTTTCTTCCTTCTTCTTCTTCCTCTTCACCTATTTTTGGGTTTAATAAAACCACCCCACAACTTCAGTCCGACGAACCTTCGGTCATCTCCGGCCCGGCCACCGATCCAGCCTCAGCCGGCCAGGCCCTCAGTAGAGCTCCCCGACCTAGCTCCACCATTAGAACCACCCTACCACCACCATATTGAGCTATCACCACCACCATCAGAGCTATTATCACCACCACCCCTCGAGCCACTGCTCGAGCACCAACCACGACGAGCAGTGGTCACCGCCTCCCTCCAATAGTGCATCGACCCCACTCCGCCTTACCCCATTCGAGCCGACCCCGGCGAGCCCCATTCCTTCCTGCATCCTCCCGGCACCACCAGCCCTCCTCCACACCGGAGTCGACCGAATACCGGCCTCCCACCAGCTCCCTCGACTCCACGTCAATACCGACCTGCCCTCTTCTCCGTCGAGCACACCGGAGCTCAACCTCCCTGTATCCCATCTTTCCCTCCGGCCAACCACCATCACCACCACCATCAATGACCCATCCCGAGCCTCCTCCTCAGTCCGGCAGCTTCCTCTCCGGCTGCACACGACCACCACCACCAACAGTTCACCCGGCTCATCCCTGCATCCCTCCGGCCAACAGTATGGCCAACTCCCAGCTGCACCTGAAGAATCACCACAACCATCGTCACTGTGAGCCTCCCTCTCCCTCTTCCCTCCTTCATTGGTTGAGGAATTGATTCAATATAGCGTATATACATATGTATTGATATATATGTAATAGTGTATATGTATTCATATATATATATATATGTATGTATTATGGTATGTATATAAATATAGCATATATATAATTGTATTGGTATATATATGTACTTATATACGTATATGGTATATGTATTAAATATAGTATACGTATGTTTTTACTTGGTATATATATATATATATATATATATATATATATATATATATATATATATATATATATATATATTCAGTATACGTTTTCTTTTGATACATAAATAGTATATAATTATTGGTATATATATATATATATATATATATATATATATATATATATATATATATATATATATATATAGTGTATAATTCTATTTAGTGTATACACTTATATATATACATTATATATATATATATATATATATATATATATATATATATATATATATATATATATAGTGTGTAATTCTATTTAGTGTATACACTTATATATATAATATATATAATTATTGGTATAACCATATAAATATATTATATTTAATTATTGATAATATGTATAATTATGAATATATTAGTATAAGTTAAATGTATTTTGGTATATGTAAATATAATATTAAATTCTATTTAGTATATATATACATATATATACGTATCGTATATATCTCTCCCTAATATATGTTATATACATATAAGTATTAATTTCTATAATTCCAGTATCTAGAAATGTTACATCTGATTCTTGACACTGTGCTACACGGACTAGTATATAGATTGGATCTTTAATCATGAGATGTTACATTGGTTATCGTATTGACATTATACACGACATTGATATTAGACATCGTACATGATATATTGGACATTGATCGTGTATCGTGACGTGTCATGATTGGATCCATAATACTAGTTGGGGGCGGAGGAAATTGCTAGCGAGAGATGTGATTAAATACCTATCGTATAAGTTTAAATTATTGGTGTTAATCATACGCCTCACGTATGATTAGCCAGGCCATCTAGCTATCGTACAAGTCCCAAGCCGATCACATTTCGAAACTGCTATTTCAAACACTTAGAATGGTTACAGTTCTCTATTTTAGATCATATACTACATCACCTGTATATGATATTGTACCTCATTTTCTTCATTTCATATATGCACCGACTGTATCATTTTGCCCATATTTTCTGTCTCTTTATTTTGCCATTGCATTTATTCACTATCTTCTCTCAGTATATAGCATCATTTGTTTATGTTTTATAGTCCTTATCAATTAAATGGAATTATTATTTGAGATGTACTTTGCTCCTTCCTGATTGGAAATATTTTTCCAGACTATGCCTTAGAGGACTGGTGTCCGACATTTTATGGACCACAGGATGAGTAGCTGCAGACTTGGACTTGGTAGTTCAGTTGTGATTCCGGAAGGTCTAGCCGAAATCACTTATTATCTAGTTAGTTCTTTTAGCAGATTATTTGGTACCGGATTTGTCTCCGGCATACTTTGTTGAGACATGGATATTTATTGAGTTAGATTATTTACATTTAGACTTGTGTTGTATTTGATTTCTTCAATATCTTATCGTGTTGTAGTTATGGGATTGAGTATGTTGTTCATATTATTTTGAGTTATCCGTGTCTCCTTATGGAGTTGGATACTCGTCTGAGACTATTTAGATAGCATCATGACCTAGACAGCGTTCTACCGTCGATGCTGCGGCGTAGGCTGGACGTACCCACGTGCTCGTGCCCTAATTCTGGGTGCGGGTCATGAAACATTTTTAGTGGCGGCCCATGCAGGTCATACTTCGCAAGTTGTGCGATATCGTGTTAGTGTGACATCTTTGTTACACTACTGCGTGCCTGCGATAGGATATAGGACATAGGATACTAGGATGAGAGCGAATACTCAATCATAATTCCTTGAGAGATTCCTGGGATGACCCCTGAGAATCTTATTATAATTTCCAATTTAAATCATTTCCCTTATTCCGTCCATTCTCACTTGTTGATATTGAATTTGATTCTTGTTGATCAGTCATTAAATTAAGATCTTGGTGTCATTGTAGAGTTTGATTTCATGTCAAGATGAATATTACGGGCTAATTTATGGTATCATCTGATGACACATATTGATGAGGACAGTGAGAAAGATTAAATATTAGGGCTATTGGACTACAAGATGTGGATTTAAATTATAATTTGAAGATCAAAAATGAATTTCAATTTTTAAGAATTTTGAGGAGTTGAGATATTATGTTATTAAAAATAAAATTTTGAGGATTCAGATTCAATTTAATGAACCTAGACAAAGCTGTAAGGATTTTTGGAAGTGATTAAATTTTTGTTTCAGTATTTGAATATTTGATTTTGAGGAAAGTATATGCATTTTACTTTAAATTGTTCGAGGAGTAGTTTTAAGGATTTTATTTTGAGGATAAAATTTTATAGTGGAAGAGATATATATTAGTATATGAGTGGATGAGGTGCATGTGTAAGGATCTGTTGGCTTGAGCATGATTAAGATTGCACTGCAAACTGACTTGGGTGTCCATCTAGGGTTGTATTAGAGGGAGCAGTTCTTAGTATGGTGTGTTGCATTTGATATGCACTTGAGTGATAAGAATAACTAGTATCGACAATTGTAGTAGGTAAGAAAGCTAGCAGTGAGTGTGCTTGTAGTAGAAACTGTGGTACCTAAAGGGATAGAGGTATCAAACCTTAGATGCATCATTGACCTATGCAATCACAACTAGGAATATTTTCCAATCTATTTATCTTGTTATCCTTATTCCTTCTGAATGTTGCTTCTTTAGAACTTTATTGTCCTTCCTTGATGATATCGTATTTTTGCCTTAATTGATTCTTTTGGATCTGTCTTCAGGATGTCGCCGAAGACAAGATCTGTGAGAGTGGGAGCATCAGCTTTAGAGGGGTCTGCCACCTCTCCACCTGATGGACAGACATCTATAGTTCCTCCTACATCTCCGGTACATGTACGAGTATCTGCACTTTTCGGGGGTCCTCCTCCCCCACCTGTTCAGAGGATTGCTGCAGCTGTGACGGACAACCTTCCTCCTCCACCGACTCCGATTTCTGGAGGTTTGCCCATTGACGGGGCACAGATGTTTACTTTGATCCAGGGCATGGTAGATGCCCAGAGCGTGACGGCAGACGCTCAGCGAGTTCAAGCTGGGGCTATGAGGGTGCAAGCAGAAGCTCACCAGGCGCAGACTGAACTAATAAAAGAGAGCATGGAGAACGCTCACCAGATTGCACTATAGGCAGTTGAGAGAGTTGCTCAGCAGTATCCTGGCCAGCGACAGCCGAGGGCATTTCAGTATCAACAGCAGTACCAGGCACCAGTTCGTGTTGAGCAGGATCAACGGACTTGTCATTTTTGTAAGAAGCCAGGTCACCTTTGGAAGAGCTATAGATTGAGGCTAGGACTTTGTTTGCGCTGTGGCGATACAGGACACCAAATGAGGGATTGCCCTCTAGTTCAGCGCACAGCTCCAAATTATAGAGATCCAGTTAGGCTACCTGTGGAACCGTATATTTCTCAGCACCCACGAAGGGAACCACCCCAGCATGGTGGGGCATTTGCGATAACGGTCGAGGAGACCGATACTGCAGGTAATGTGTTAGCAGGTTCTGTTCTTTCCTTCCTTCTGTTCCTTTCTATTTGATTGATTGATTGATTCCCTAGTACCATAGCTTGTATTCATGATTTTCTTGTTAGAATATAGTTAGTAGTACACCTGACAGAGACTGCAATACCATGACAAAAAAACACCATGATCGTACATATTTTTTCTTAGATTGCATATTGTATGACTGTAGGTATAATTTTTCTTAGACCATGATTATTGGGGTTGACCATAGTTGATTTATGAAGAGGTTATGACTTGACAAGGAGAGACAAGATGCTTAAAACTTTGAGGATAAGCATTAATTTAAATAAAGAGTTAAGGATTTCATATAGCAAAATTGATGGATCATTGATTTTATCAAGATTAAGATATGATTAAATTATCATTAAATTTCGAGGATAAACATTAATTTAAATAAAAGGTTAAGAATTTAATATGGTAGAATTGATGATTTATTGATTATGATATAATTTATCATTAAAACTTGAGGAAATTTAGTAGATTATCATTATATCTATTTGATTGCGAGATATGAATTTAAAATTTTATATTGCATTTGAAGATTTCATAAGTATTGCATTGTTTGAGTTTTGTGGAAAAAAAGGGGAAACTAAGGAATAAGATCATTGATGGATTAGTGTTTGAATTCAAACTTTTTGGGACGAGATTTTAATTTTATATATATGCATTGATTGAAATTAAATTAGAGGAGTGGATATTAAATTTCGAGTATTTAATTATTACTTAAAAATTTTGGAGGAAATTATGGAAAAAAATATATGGAATTTAATTTTACTCCGAAGATTTTCAGGAATACGATAATTATATAATTTTAAAAATTTTATGGAATAGCAATATGGATTTACTTATTATTAAATGGTTTGATGAACCCAGATTTGATAGAAAATAATATATAATGAATAAACACTACTATTGAGGATTTAAATTTCGAGGACAAAATTTTTTTAAGGAGGGTAGACTTGTCACTACCACATTCTAAAAAAGGGATATTTTGACTTTTTATATATTATTAATATTGTGGTAGTTATTTTAAATGATTGCATGATAAGTGTATTTAATTTAAATAATTATATGAGATATGTATTTAAATATATTATATATATACAGTGTTCATTGATGTTTGAGCTGGTAGACTTGACCTAAAAGCCCACTAGATGAATACCTGACCGAATTATAGGATTACGTATTAATTTGTATTAATTAGAATTTAATTATTTGGGATTGTGATAAATTATCATAATTTTATTTAATTGTTGCGCCTTACCGTTGCTTCGATATTTAGAGTGCTACCCTAGCTTTTGCCTTCCAACAAATTTTATAACCTTGCCCTAGACGTGCCCGCCTTCCATTCTGACCTTTTTGTAACTCATAATTATGCTCTCTTGTGCTTCATTTTAGCCGCACAATATTCGTCGCGAATGTTTATTTAATTTCTAAATAAATTCTAACTTTGTATCTTTGTGCGTTCCAATCGAAATTAGAGGCAATCTTGACCCATTTTTCGTGCAACCCAAATTAGGGTAATATTCTGTTCTGTGTCTTCTTCACTAATGATATTTGTGTCCCAACCTAATTTTGGCCCCATGTGCTCCTAATTAATTTTAGAACACCGCTTGCATTTGTTTCTAATTAAATTGGGGATATCACTTTGACTAATCCCGTTTAATCCCAACTTAATCCAAGTGCCCCCATTAACTAAGCCCATAAAAAACACACAACACTCCCTCACCCTACAAAATACCAAACACCTTTTCTCCCATAATTTTTGCATCATTTTATGTGTCTGTGCAAATACCCAAATTTAAGGGGGCTCATTTGCAAATGTTGCATTAGGTGTCAACATCCCATTAGTTCAAACCAAATGGAGAGCCCTAATATTTGACTAGTCAACAACCCTTATCCTTGCATGAGTAAATTATTCATGTCAAATTCTGACCACCATTCAAAATGGGAGCATTAACACCACTCATTCCCATCAACCACCTCCTATTTAATGTCTCTTCACATACTCTTCCCAAGCAAGCCCAAATCCCCAAACCTAGGGAAGCCCCCATCTTCTCTCTCTCCTCCCTCTTCTCCAAACATAGCATATTTTTTTCCCTTTCTCTTTTTCTTCTCTTTTTCTCTTTTTCTTCCTTCTCCTTCTTCCTCTTCACCTATTTTTGGGTTTAATGAAACCACCCCACACCTTCAGTCCGGCCAACCTCCGGTCATCTCCGGCCCGGCCACCGATCCAGCCTCCGCCGGCCAGGCCCCCATTCGAGCTCCCCGACCTAGCTCTACCATTAGAACCACCCTATCACCACCATATCGAGCTATCACCACCACCATCAGAGCTATCATTACCACCACCCCTCGAGCACTGCTCGACCACTAACCACGACGAGTAGCGGTCACCGCCTCCCTCCAGCAGTGCATCGACCCCACTCTGCCTCACCCTGTTCAAGCTGACCCCGGCGAGCCCCATTCCTCCCTGCATTCTCCCGGCACCGCCAACCCCCCTCTACACCGGAGCCGACCGAACATCGGCCTCCACCAGCTCCCTCGACTCCACGTCAACACCGACCTGCCCTCTTCTCCGTCGAGTACACCGGAGCCCGACCTCCCTCCATCCCATCCTTCCCTCCGGCCAACCTCCATCAACAACCCATCCCGAGCCTCCCCCTCAGTCCGGCCAGCTTCCTCTCCGGCTGCACACGACCACCACCACCAACAGTTCACCCGGCTCATCCCTGCATCCCTCCGGCCAACAGTCCGGCCAACTCCCCGTTGCACCTGAAGAATCACCACCACCATCGTCACTGTGAGCCTCCCTCTCCCTCTTTCCTCCTTTATTGGTTGAGGAATTGATTCAATATAGCGTATATACATATGTATTGATATATATATGTAATAGTGTATATGTATTCATATATATATATATATATATATATATATATATATATATATATATATGTATATATTATGGTATGTATATATATGTAGCATATATTTAATTATATTGGTATATATATGTACTTATATACGTATATGGTATATGTATTAAATATAGTATACGTATGTTTTTACTTGGTGTGTATATATATATATATATATAGTGGTTGTAGTATATATATATAAATGTGGCATATATATTTTTAACATATTGATATATATATATATATATATATATATATATATATATATATATAGTGTATAATTATATTTAGTGTATACACTTATAGATATAATGTATATAATTATTGGTATAACCATATAAATGTATTATATTTAATTATTGATAATATGTATAATTATGAATGTATTAGTATAGGTTAAATGTATTTTGGTATATGTAAATATAATATTAAATTCTATTTAGTATATATATACATATATATACGTATTGTATATATCTCTAATATATGTTATATACATACAATACATACAAGTATTAATTTTTATTTAAAGTATATATATATATACACCAAATGAATATTAATGTATATGTTAGTAGTAATATGTATAATATATATATATATATATATATATATATATATATATATATTTATATATATATATATATATATATGTACTAGGCGACCCAAGTGTAATTACGGATACCCCGTCTTTACATTGACCTGCAACCCTGTAAATGGTAGTTGACTACCACACGTACACTGACGTACTGGCGAGCCCCGTATCATTTTGACCGTCTGTCTTACACAGCAATCATAGATGCGATGCCCGTGCAACTTGACGCACTTGACCCTAGTTAACTAGTGCCATACCTGCCATAGCCCCTGAGTTTAATATATTATGATTGTGTGTTAGTGTAGCATCTGATGCAAATGTTATATTATGATATGTCTATAGGACTGTTGGATCATCCAGGCGATACTCTGGAACAGGACGTTGGTATTACCAGCTAAGGACCCAAGGCAAGTACATTCTTTGATAAATTCTAATTGTTTGATAATTTCTATAATTCCAGTATCTAGAAATATTACATCTGATTCTTGACACTGTACTACATGGACTAGTATATAGATTAGATCATTAGTCATGAGATGTTATATTGGTTATCGTATTGACATTGTACATGACATTGATATTAGACATTGATATTAGACATCGTACATGATATATTGGACATTGATCGTGTATCGTGACGTGTCATAATTGGATCCACAATACTAGTTGGGGGCGGGGAAATTGCTAGTGAGAGATGTGATCAAATACCTATCGTAAGTTTAAATTATTGGTGTTAATCATACGCCTTACGTATGATTAGCCAGGCCATATAGCTATCGTACAAGTCCCAAGCTGATCACATTTTGAAACTGCTATTTCAAACACTTAGTATGGTTACAGTTCTCTATTTTAGATCATATACTACATCACCCGCATATAATATTGTACCTCGTTCTCTTCATTTCATATATGCACTGACTGTATCATTTTGCCCATATTGCCTATCTCTTTACATTGCCTGTCTCTTTATTTTACCATTTCATTTATTCACTGTCTTCTCTCAGTATATAGCATCATTTGTTTATTGTTTTATAGTCCTTATCAATTCAATGGAACTGTTATTTAAGATATACTTTGCTCCTTCCTGACTAGAAATATTTTTCCAGACTATGCCTTAGAGGACTGGTGTCCGACATTTTATGGACCACAGGGTGAGTAGCTGCAGACTTGAACTTGGTAGTTCAGTTGTGATTCCGGGAGGTCTAGCCGGAATCACTAGTTATCTAGTTAGTTCTTTTAGCAGATTATTTGGTACCGGATTTGTCTCCGGCATACTTTGTTGAGACATGGATATTTGTTGAGTTAGATTATTTATATTTAGTCTTGTATTGTATTTTATTTCTTCGATATCATATCGTGCTATAGTAATGGGATTGAGTATGTTGTTCATATTATTTTGAGTTATCCGTGTCTCCTTATGGAGTTGGATACTCGTGTGAGATTGTTTAGATAGAATCATGACCTAGACAGCATTCTACCGTCGATGTTGCAGCGTAGGCTGTATGTACCCACGTGCTCGTGCCCCAATTCCGGGTGCGGGTCATGACAGGTATACTTGCCTGCTCTGAAAAAGGATGAAGTCGCAACTCAAGGCATCGTCCGATCTACCCGTCACATAAAATAAACAAGTTAGGTTACAAAAGTGGATGAATAGGTTCCTCCATTTTAATCAATTTTAATTCTGAATAAAATAACCTAAAATAGTATTTTAATCTTATTATAATCTGATTTTATGTTTAAACTCTAATTTTGGTCCAAAGAAAGTCAACTTTACGAATTTGTGATCCTTAGCACGCAAATCGAGGCAATCCGTTGAACAAAAGTCAACCAACTCAAATCCTAGATTTGTGTATGGAATCCTGTAGATTTCAACACTACATAAATATTAGAATTGATAGTTTCATAAAATCATAAGTCGGTAAAGAGTTATGGCCACAAGGGCGCACAGATGATAAATTTTTGATTGTTTCCTATTTACGTCAACGTTGCAAAAAAATTTTAGTAGATTAAACTTATATATTAAATTCTAGAGAAGTAATTTTATATAAGTTCATCATGTCAGATTTTTGAAACTTCAAACGGCTCGTAATTCCGAGTTCGGGATCTCCCAAAATCTTGAAAATACGAAAACGCGTCTGATTTTGGACAGCTGGCACTTTCGGAATATTCTAGATAAATAGCTTCTAAAATTATTAAAATAATTTATATATTCAGAAAACTAACCTTGATATGGTTCTAACAAAAAAATTGGAGCGTGTTTGGAGTCCGGAGCTAGGAGATATGGTCTTTTTAATCGTCATAACTTCTAGAAAATGAGGCTGAATTTATGACGAATTTTGACTATTTTTGGAAGAAAAAGAGAGGAGTTTGGGGAAGAAAAATATGAAAGATGAGTTTATTCCATAATTCTAATAGGTATTTATAATGGTAGAGACTACTTAATTGAATACGATTAGGATTGGCTAATTTGGATATGATTAGGATCGGTTTAAATAAGGATAGGATATGCATGAAGTTGTTTTCCTAGTAGGCTCAAGATTTAAATTAATTTAAAATATAGTTTAAATTTATCTCAATAATTTATAATATTAAATAGAATTAAAGATAATACAAATAATTTATATATAATCTTATTAATATCTATTGACACTAAATTAGCATTTATCTGATATTAAGACTTTATATAACCAAATAAATCCTGAATAATTCCCAAAATCCAATAATTCCTTAAAATTCTAAATAAATTACAAAAAAATTTTTTAATATTTTAACAATAAAATAAATATTTGGTAGTAACAACATTCAAGTATGGTCTCATAGTAAATCATGAAAGTCCTAAAAATTTAATCTTCTTAGGTTTTAATTACCAAAAATTCTAGAAAAATCTCCAAAAATCTAAAATAGCTTAAAAATGATTCTAAATAAATATTTATATAAGTAAATATATCAAGAAATTTATTTTCTAAGTAACTAAGAGAATACTCTAAGAAAAATTCAACATCTATAATAAATATAATAATATAAAATACACAAAAAAATATCTATTTTGGGTGAGGGGGTTTACAATCTACCCAACTTAAAAGAATTTCGTCCTCAAAATTAAAAATAAGGCATAATTTGCTAAATCCTTCACATTCGTATATAAGGAAAGTCAATCGCAATCTCTTCCAAATTGTAAATAACAGAATCTATTCAAATCCATCACACTTACTTCAAATTAAATTAACTATTATTAAAATCAAAATTTAACATCTCGTACTATCTTCTCGATTTTTAAGTAATCAATCATCCAAATGTAATCCAAATCTATATGACATCCCACATCAAAATTTATATCGCAATCTCCAACTATCATAATCTCCTTTAGAAAACGATTTTAATCAAATATTATTCTATTTTCAACTAGGAATTTTATACTCTTTAATTTTTTTTAAATTCAATTCGCATCCTCAATATTTTAAATAGGTAATCCAACAATCAATTTTTACTTTTAATTCAAATAATCAGATTTGGAATTCAATCCGTCCATGTTCATGTTTAGAGTTCTATTTATTTTTCTCAAGATTTAAGTCGATGATTCAACCTTCAATATTCCAAATTTAAATCATGTTCTCAAGTTATAAATATTTGGTCCATAATATCAAGATTTCAAAATTCATTAAATACTCATCATCTAATCATTATTCTAAAATTTTCCACATTTAAAATGACTTAATCTCTCAATCTAATCTTACTTGATCACAATCTAAAAGAAATTCCTCTCAAGTTGACAATGCAACTTCTACCCAACTTAGAATTTGCCTATCTAGCACACAAGGCTATACATTTAAGAAAGACATTCCTCAAATTATTTACTCATGTTATTCAATCCTCAAAACTTTAACACTAAATATATCATATATGATATGCCTTAATTACAAAGGTAGTCACCAAATAATGTGATTGGCCTATGGGGTATCTCTAGTACTCTCTGTGTATCAACTTATACCAAGCACAAGGTTCGTCTTTCCGAAATAGGGAAAGACGGAAAACAATAATAATGATTTCAAGGGGAAGGAAATAGAATAGAAGTATGGGGATCAAAGCGTTTAAGGAATTCAAAAGAAATTTGTCAAGGCAGTTGTGGATTGAAATCCTAGTTGGTAAATTCTTATTCGCATGCTCGTATTAGTACAGTTATGTAACTGATACGATAAGCTCAGACATATCTAGAGGGCAAGTATACTAGTCAACTATATATCTCAATCCACGTAAAGTAGTCGTGCGAAGAGCGAACCAAAATGCACTCAGGTTGATCAGACCGTAATACACTAATTCTGAATAGATAATTGTATTAGTGTGTCGACCCAATAATACATATGTCATGAACAAGCTCTATAAAAGGATAAGCTTGCAAAACTAGGCTATAATTGTAAACACCCTAATTTTTAGAATAATGTTAATATAAAAAATTTTCGGATTTTTCGGTATTTTTCTGGATGAAGAACCAAGGTAATTGGGAGTTAAAAATTTTTAGTGCAGTTTATTGGTGTTAAAATATTATGGAAATAATATTTTATGGTGTAAAATGGAAAATCGGACATAGGGTAATTTTCGGACAATTTATTGGACTCCGAAGACGCGTTTAAAGCCTTAAAAACTTTTGAATTAAGTAAACCGAACCAAACCAAATCGAACCAACCCTGCCTGAACCGAACCCAGCATAGCGGGTCGGGTCGGGTCAGATCCGAGCCAAACCCGACCCGGACCCAAAATCCAGATGGAAACCCTAGCGGCCGCGGAGTTCTTGTAGCAGCCTATAAAAGGCTGCATCGACATTCGCACTGCTCCTCTTTCCCTCTTCTCCGCCGCGTTCCCTCTGATCCTCCCCGCCTCGAGACGCAGCCGCCGAGTCGACCCCCTCGCCGTCGATCAACCCCGCCGACCTCAACACCTCCGCCGCTTCCCCCGAGTCAACCCAGCCGACGACGACCCCGACTCCCCTGTGACCGACCGCTCCGGCCGACGTCCCCTCCGCACAGCCCGACGAGCCGCCCCGTCGACCAGAGCAGCTCCTTGCCGACGGTTCTCCGGCAACACCCTGAACCCTAGCCTGGACGCAGCAACCCGATACGCAGGACACGAAGTTGACCCTCGGACACGTGGAATTCAGCGTTCACGGAGCCCTGTTCAGGTACCATTTTCTCTCTCCTCGTAGCTCCGTTTTAGTTTCCGTCAGTTACAACGCGTAGACCGTATAACCCTCTCGGTGTCCGTGCAACCTGCTCGGTGCATCGCGTCCTATGGTGATCGCAAACCGCGATCCAAAAACAGGAAAAACAATTCCCTATTTTACCACGGAACTGAGTGCGCCCCGCCAAACGGGATGACTTGGTCGTATGCGGTCTTTACCGAAACGTGAGCAACGTTGATACGGACGTGTGGGATTTCGCAGAAGTCGATTCGGATGTGCGTGCACACCGGAATCAACGCGTATCCGCCGACAATGCCCCATATCCGTCCATTCTGGAATACGCTGTAACTTTGTGTACACACGTCGGATCGAGACGAAACTTACGCCATCGGACTCGTAGCAATATGCTGGTCCTATGACCCAAGTTTGGTCCGATTCTAAAGAACATTGACAAAATCGCGTATCGTAGGCCCCACAGGCTCCACTTGATGGGCGATTTTATGATCGGCTCATCCGAATCCAATTCTGGAAGTTCTATTGGGTTCGTATCATCGTTCCTGACTTGTAGACACTGAGTTTAAGGAATTTGGAGACCTTTGGTTCTGACACATTTTTTGGTGCGAAGCGGGCCACATGTGGACCCCGCTTTGGCCCGAAAATATCCTTTTTGCCCCTGTGTCCAAATTGGACGTAAGGACAGGCGTTTCTAGCTATTTAACATCTTCTGAGATGGTTGGTGATGTTTATTACAGCTTTTGGAGTAGTACCCACAGGATCCGCTGATACCAGGGCGACTGTTGATATTCAAACATCAGGCAAGTGTACCTTGCCAAACTTTGCAGTCTTTATATATATTTTCCTTGCTTTATTTATATTGCTGTGCATGCTCAACCTAGGACTGTGTGACATACTTAGCGTCCGATTATTAGTCGGGTGCCAACACTGTACGCAGTGTTGGGTACTGTCATCTAGAGATGGACATTCGTGACACTTTATATTCTCGTACTTGTCTTGTCAAGTACCATACGACCCAGGACACTTGACACCATTCATGAGACAGGATCTTCCGAGATATTCGTGGTGATTCTGTATAGGATACAGGACTTGACAGAGATACTATATTCATAGATACTTATGACTTATTGCATTAGCTATGATCCCGCTTGACATGGACATGAGACGTTATGGTCATGATATGCGTGGTTACATGGGGTGGGGAGAGACACACAGGCTACAGGCTATTTTCTATATATATCTACTACTATTGTGAGGCCGTAGACTCTCGTAGCAGAGCTAGGCACATTACGTGTTATCATCGCTACCCGGCTCCCCGACACAGAGCTTGTAGTGGCTCAGCCTGAGTACTCGTGCTGCTCTCACTTGCATTTTCACTTAGTTGGTTACTTACTTGCCCTAATTATTTTATTTATTTTCCGTACTGTATTTATTTTGTCTTGAGCTTTCTTGTACCTTTCTATGTCCCCTGAGGACCTGGATCCGGATTATGTCCCCAGGATTTGAGGACGAGATCTATCCCGAGATATACGAGACCGGAGCAGGAGCTGATCCAGGAGCTATACCGCCATCCGAGGATGAGGTGTTAGCTGAAGACTTTTCCTGAGCATCCATATTTCATGCTCAGTATTTATTTATTTATTTTATTCATTTATTTTCTGGTCAGATGAACTATTGTATTAGATATTTATCGGGTTGTTCCCCGAAGCATTTTGTTGAGACTAGCTGATGATTTACGTTCATTATTATTCTGTGGATCATATTTTATATCTTGTGTGGGTGAGATTAGTTGTGCCATGATTGTCGTAGACTTTGTTTTACAGCTTAAGTATGCCCTGATGGATCTATTAAATTGGGTTTGTCCATCGGTGCGTACTGCTGGCCATTGCCACGCGTCCGGTCCCTCGGTATTTTGGGACTGGGGCATGACAATAATAGCGGCATAAGTCAAGGTAGCACATCAAATATAAGTACGCTAGATTATGATGAGAGAATTTACAAATTAATTCAAGTTCAAAAAAAGATAAGACTCTACAATCTCTACCGTTGTCATACTAACTCCTTGTCTAAGTCGTTAGTCGACAAAATAGGGGTATGGTCTTCTAAGTTCTACAGTTTGAATAAACATTATCGTCTTATGCAAGCATATAGTTAATGTCGTTCAATTATACTATATTTGTGTGTCAAGAGGACTATGTGATACTATGTGGGGAGGCATACTACCCAACTTAAAAATAATAAATTAATACTATACTGTCTTAAGGATACCGTTGAAACTCATGTCAAGGTCTACGAGAAAGGGTCTTGGTACTTACTAGGGTATCCTCTTACATTATATCGGTCATGGTCATCTTAAGTCTTAGTCTTAGTTAATATTAAAAATGGAAGTGTTAGGTGGCATGACAGAAGAACATAATTAGTCGTTGCACAAATCGCGAGCGCTACGGTCTCGGAGGAACAAATATAAAATTAAATAAAAGGAATCTAGATAACATTACGGCTTTCTAAGGGGAAGGTGGTATGCTACTCTCTGTGTTCGAGGTTTGATCGAGGAAAATATTCTAAGCATTTCTCTTGGCTTTCTAAGGTACTGTCTGCTAATCTCAAGACAAGAATCTAAATGTATATTTCTATAATACTATCTCACTATGAAAGTTAGGTTTTAGTCCTAATCTTTATTCTTGGGTTTCTATTGGTTCCTCAATACTAGGGTCAACAATATGATCAAACTTCTAACTAATTCTAGTAGTGTCTCTAGCACTCTCAAGTCATACATAAACACATCAGAGGATAATGGTAAATCAACCTATAGGTAAGGAGTGCTAGGGTTTTATTAAGTATTCTAACTCAGTGATGTATCATTATCCCAGTTGTACTCTTAATAGGAAGGTTACCCTACTTATTATCTAACAACAGGGACTTCTATATTCTAGGAGAAGGCTATACTCTAGGAACTATTAGGGAAGCACATGAATCAAGCAGGATGCAATTTTATAAATAGAACCGACTAGAAGGAGGATAAGTCATAGTCAATTATGGATGAGATCCTATACTCTAATCCTAGGTGCAGGCTTGCTCGGTACAGTAATGTAACCGAGATAATATGCTCTTGACCTGCATGGGCCACCACTAAAAACATGTCACGTCCCAGTCCCAAAATACGTAGGACTAGGACACTTAAGCATGTCAGCCGCATGTATATGGAAACTCCAATATATGAAAACCATAACACATACGTACACTGTATCATGAATAACAATTCATAAGTGGTATAAACTATCACAAGTCACAGGGCATAACTAAATCTCATCCACAGAAATCAATTGAAATAAATAACCAGTATCTATGAAACTAGATCTCAATATAAAGTATCTAAAGATGACAGTCGGATGGAAATAAATCCACTGCCGAACTAGTATATAGAATAAACAAGGTAAATACAATATAAGTACAACATCTAACAATCACGAGGCTCGAAGAGAAGACCTACTCGGAATATAAGTATCCAGTCCGGATCTGCGCTCCTGCAAATACTCATGAATAATACACCTGGAAAGGGCCAGGTCCTCAGAGGGACATAACAAGATACATAAAAGTATGCCATAAAGTAAATACTGTGAAAACTCAAGGATGACCTAACCAGCTAAGTGAAATGCACTTTGAAGACAACCTTGGTACGTATGGGTAGGTGAAAAGTATAAAGCGTAGCGTCAAGCCAGAGGCTATGTGTCTGGCATTAGCTGTAAACTGGATGCCAGATGTATATGCTGACTACATCAACGATCATGATAGCGCGCAGATAGTAACCTCTGCCGGGTGTATCGATAAGCATATACTCCCATAACCGGGCAACACTGATCCCATACCCGGGCAATACTGAGGCTCACGGCCCCGCAGTTTACTCTAAAACTACGGCAACCAAATTGTCTATCCCATACGTCTACTAATTGTCTTTCCCGCCCAATGTCAATGTACAAGTCACGAATACGACGTGGACATCTCATACTATAATGCAAGTCTCTAAAGAAATAAACAACTAAGCTAAATACCGTCACACGTACTGCTCATACCGATGGCCAGTCGAGAATGAGGCACGCGTCCCTACATGAACTCACTCTGTGATATGTAATGATACGTGTTACGGCCTTGAGAGTCATACCAATAACTCCACAACTTTAGGTGGGTTCACTAGACACTAGGTCAGACACAAGTCCTAACGTCAACGCCTTCGTTGACTGCACCCGAGTCTCTCTCGGACGCGCACAGTTTAAAATAATAAACATGCAGCAAATAATATAGAATTTAAATAGTCCAACAAGGCAAGGTATACTTGCCTGCTCTAAAAAAGGATGAAGTCGCAACTCAAGGCGTCGTCCGATTTATCCGTCACATAAATTAAATAAGTTAGGTTACAAAAGTGGATGAATAGGTTCCTCCATTTTAATATATTTTCTAAATAAAATAATCTAAAATAGTATTTTAATCTTATTATAATCTGATTTTATGGTTAAACTCTAATTTTGGTCCAAAGAAAGTCAACTTTACGGATTTGTGATCCTTGGCACGCAAATCGAGACAATTCGTTGCCCAAAAGTCAACCAACTCAAATCCTAGATTTGTGTATATAATCCTATAGATTTCAACGCTACATAAACATTAGAATGGACAGTTTCATAAAATCACAAGTCGGTAAAGAGTTATGGCCACAAGCGCGCACAGATGACAAATTTTTGGTGGTTTCCTATTTACGTCTACGTTGCACAAATTTTACAGTAGATTAAACTTATATATTAAATTCTGGAGAAATAATTTTATATAAGTTCATCATGTCAAATTTTTGAAAATTTAAACGGCTCGTAATTTCGAGTTCGGGATCTCCCGATATCTTGAAAATACGAAAACGCGTCTGATTTCGGACAGCTGGCACTTTCAGAATATTTTGGATAAATAGGTTCTAAAATTATTAAAATGATTTATATATTCAGAAAACTAACCTTGATATGGTTCTAACAAAAAAAACTGGAGCGCTTTTGTTGTCCGGAGCTAGGAGATATCGTCTTTTTAAGTCGTCATAACTACTAGAAAATGAGGCTGAATTTATGACGAATTTTGACTGTTTTTGTACGAAAAAAGAGAGGAGTTTGGGGAAGAAAAATATGAAAGATGAGTTTATTCTATAAGTCTAATAGGTATTTATAATAGTAGAGACTACTTAATTGAATACGACTAGGATTGGCTAATTTGGATATGATTAGGATCAGTTTAAATAAGGATAGGATATGCATGAAGTTATTTTCCTAGTAGGCTCGGGATTTAAATTAATTTAAAATATAGTTTAAATTTATCTCAATAATTTATAATATTAAATAGAATTAAAGATAATACAAATAATTTATATATAATCTTATTAATATCTATTAACACTAAATTAGCATCTATCTGATATTAAGACTTTATATAACCAAATAAATCCTCAATAATTCCTAAAATCCAATAATTCCTTAAAATTCTAAATAAATTACAAAAAATTATATTTAAATATTTTAAATCTAAAATAAATGTTTTGTAGTAACAACATTCAAGTATGGTCTCATAGTAAATCATGGAAGTCCTAGAAATTTAATCTTCCTAGGTTTTAATTACCAAAAATTCTAGAAAAATCTCCAAAAATCTAAAATAGGCTAAAAATAATTCTAAATAAATATTTATATAAGTAAATATATTAAGAAATTTATTTTCTAATTAACTAAGAGAATACTCTAAGAAAAATTCAACATCTATAATAAATATAATAATATAAAATACACACAAAAAATATCTATTTTGGGTGAGGAGGTTTACAAAAACCCAAGAGAGATCGTGATTCTTTTCTGGGGGCTTACAGCATCACAGTGACTACTAAGCATCCTTATTTCCAGTCCTTGCCTTTTCAGCAGCCGTAGCAGCACCAGACTCCAACTAGGGTACCGTTTCACCAGGTACCGTAGCAGCAGAGACCGTCACAGCAAGCTTCCTGCCACTACTGCAAGAAGCCCAGCCATATCTGGAAAGTTTGCAGGAGGAGGTTGGGGGTTTGGCTGTATTGTGGTACCGAAGGGCATCAGCTGAGAAAGTGTCCTTCCAATCCTCGTCGTGCAGTTCTGGGAGCAGCTCCAGCTCAAAGGACACAGGCGATACCACCTGCAGTACAGCCGAAGGGACCGCCGCTTCTGACCCAGCAGCAGCGTTATGCCCAGCACCAACATCAGGGAGGTGCACATCAGGGACGAGCGTTAGCTATGACAGTCGAGGAGGCCGAGCCCATCGAAGATGTCATCGCAGGTTCTGTTCTAGTTTTGTATCTGTTTCTTTTGCTCTGAAGCATCATTTGGTAGCTGGGTCTTTGGTTAGGACTTGCAAGATTATGACCGACGGAGGCATTATCTTGGTTAGTGATATTTGCAAGGATCGGAGAGTTACTTTGGGAGGTCGGGAGCTGAATGCGTGTCTACTTGTAATGCCACTTTCAAGCTACGATATTGTACTCGAGACGGATTGGTTGAGTAGGCACCATGCTAGTATAGATTGTAGAGGTGGTAGAGTTTTGTTTAGCCCGCCAGGAGAGCCAGAGTTTGAGTTTGCTAGAGGAGTTGCAGAGCAGGGAGAAGGTATTATCTGTGGAGCTAAGGTGGAAGACAAGGAGTTGCTGCATCCCTTGATAGCAGAGTTCTTGGATATGTTTACTGAGAAATTGCCAAGATTGCAGCCAGATCGAGATGTTGAATTCTCTATAGACTTGGTTCCAGGTGTAGAACCAATTTCAAATCATGTCTATAGAGTGAACAATAGTGAGCTGGTCGAGCTGAAGAAGCAAGTGGATCAGTTACAGGATAAGGGATTTATCAGATCCAGTTCTTCACCGTGGAGAGCCCAGTATTGTTTGTACCGAGAAAGGATGGATCAGTGCGCATGTACATTGATTACAGGGCATTGAATAATCTTATTATCAAGAATAAATATCTGCTGCCACGAATTTATGACCTGTTCGATCAGTTGAGTGGTGCCAAGGTATTTTCCAAGATAGACTTGAGATCAGGCTACCACAACTGGTGAAAGTGAAGTCGAAGGATATTCCGAAGACTACTTTTAGTCCTCGGTATGGCCAGTATGAGTTTATGGTGATGTCGTTTGGGTTGACTAATTCTCCGATAATATTTATGAATTTGATGAACAAGATGTTTAATCAGTACCTTGACAAGTTCGTGGTGGTGTTCATCGATGACATACTTATATACTCGAAGACACCGAAGGAGCATGAGAAGCATTTACGGATTGTGTTGGATGTGCTGAGGAAGGAGAAGTTGTATGGAAAGTTGTCCAAGTGTGAGTTCTTCCTGGACAAGATAGAGTTCTTAGGACATATTGTGACTGGTGATAGAATTTCAGTATATCCGAAGAAGATCGCAACAGTAGATTCTTGGAAGACCCCGAGTTCAGTAGCAGAGATCAGGAGTTTCTTGGGTTTGGCAGGCTACTACAAGAAGTTTGTGCAAAATTTTTTGAGGATTGTCGAGCCTATGACCAGACTCACCAGAAAGGATGTAGAGTTTGTTTGGACAGAGGAGTGTCAGGTTACTTTTAAAGGATTAAAAAAGAGGTTGACTTATACTCCTATTTTGACGTTGCCATCAGGGTTTGGAGGTTTCACTATTTATAGTGATGCATTAGGAAAAGGTTTGGGTTGTGTTCTTCAGCAGAATAGGAAAGTAATTTCCTATGCATCCAGGCAATTGTGTCCTCATGAGAAGATCTATTCAACCCATGATTTAGAGTTGACAGCAGTCATCTTTGTCCTAAAGTTGTGGATATACTATTTGTACGGAGAGCGTATGAAGATCTTCATATACCACAAGAACTTGAAGTACGTTTTCACTCAGAAGGAGTTGAACATGAGGCAGCATCGGTGGTTAGAACTGATGAAGGATTTTGATATATCTTTACAGTATCATTATAGAAAAGCTAATATAGTTTCCGATGCCTTGAGCAGGTATCCGGTAGCTATATTGTTGACGCAGGATCAGTATTTATTGGAGGACTTGGAGAGCTTGGGCATGGAGGTAATAGTTCTTGGTTTTGCTATGCATATATGGGGTTTGCAGATATACTCAGAGTTGATGGACAGGATCAAGGCAGCCAAGTTTAAGGATGTATCTTTGAGGAGCATCAGAGCTCAGGTGAGAACAGGATTGGAGGATAATTTCACAATTGCTGAGGATGGTTCTTTGAGGCATGGTGCTAGATTATGTGTGCCTTGTAGAGAGCTGTGTGAGAAGGTGTTGCAAGAAATGCATCGCTCTCAGTATTCCATACATCCAGGTACCAACAAGATATATCAGGATATATGAGAGAGTGTGTGGTGGTATGGCATGAAGTGGGAAGTAGCACAGTTTGTATCCAAATGCTTAGTATGCCAACATGTGAAAGCCGAGAGACAGAGGCCAGGCAGTTTACTTCAGTCATTACCCATTCCAGAGTGGAAGTGGGAGCATATTACTATCGATTTTGTGTCAGGACTTCTATGATCTCCAGAAAGGAAAGACGCAATTTGGGTCATCGTTGACAGGTTGACCAAGTCGGCCCACTTTTTGCCTTTCAAGGTGGGTTTGTCTACGGAGAAGCTAGAAAAGATGTATGTGAGACAGATTGTCAAAATACATGGGGTTCCCATCAGCATAGTCTCAGATAAGGATAGTTGTTTCACTTCTCATTTTTAGAGGAGTTTGTAGGCGAGTTTGGGCACCCACCTCAAGTTGAGTACTGCATATCATCCCTAGACAGATAGACAGTCCGAGAGGACTATTCATACTCTCGAGGATATATTATATACATATGTACTAGATTTTGGAGGATCTTAGGAAGACCATCTCTATTTGGTAGAGTTTGCTTACAACAACAGCTACCAGACTAGTATAGAGATGTCACTATTTGAGGCTTTGTACGATTGGAGATGTCGTACTCCTTTTTCATGGAACGATATTGGAGAGAGAGCTTTGCTAGGGCCGGAGATGGTTGTGGATGCTGTCACGACCCGCACCCGGTTTAAGGGCACGAGAGCGTGGGTACGTCCAGCCTACGCCGCAGCATCGACGGTAGAACGCTGTCTAGGTCGAGTACTATCTAAACAATCTCACGCTAGTATCCAACTCCATAAGGAGACGTGGATATCATAAAATAAATCTAGAAATACTCAATCACAACTACAGCACGATAGGAAAATGAAGAAATAAAAGAATACAACACAAGTCTAAAGACACAATAATCATACCTGCAATCAGTAACATCCAATCCCCCAAGTATGTCGGAAACCAGTCTACTAAGGTCACAGTCTGGAAAAATATTTTCCAGTCAGGAAGGAGCAAAGTACATCTATAAATAGCAGTTCTATATAAATGACATAAACTATGTAGTAGTTCTAGATGGAAACATACCAGATGCATGTATAGGTATGAGAAATGTACAATGAGAGAAATACTGGAAATACTGTAAGTAAATGCAGGAAAAGAACAATATGTCAATGAGCAAGAAACCTATGACTAAGTGTGTGAGTACTAGCTTTAACATGTGATCGGCTTGGGAACTTGATCAGGCTGGTTACATGTGATTAGCTATGGTTCATGTAAGGTCAGGCTAACCGTTGGTTAGCTATGATGCATGTAGAGGTCAGGCTAATCACACGTAACAGCTATGGAGCATGTAAATGGTCAGGCCGCACCCGACGTGAGATGTGGGGTGAGCTATGGTGCATATAAAGTTAGGTATGATCACATATTGTAACCTCCGATTTCCAATTTCCAAAAATAATTAGATTTTAATTTATTTTAAAATATCAAATTTATAAAATATTTCTCCTTGACATTTTAATTTGGTTTTGAACGATGTTTGATTGTAGAAGGTAATTTATAATCTTGTATAAAAATCATTTTTCATAAGTGTCGCTTTCTTATAAAATAAGTACATAAATAATAATATATATATATTGCTAGTTTCAAATATTATTTGGCTGAATCATAAAAATTATTGTTTTTTTAACTAAATATTTATTTGAAGACTAGTTGATAAAATAAAATAAATTTTTATTTATAGGGATAGTAAATAAATAAATGTCATACATTCTAAGATTTTGCAAAATGTATTAATTAGTAGCTAAATGGAAATTAGCTAGCTTTCCTAAAAACATTTTCTGAAATTATAATCTTTATTCTTATTTTTACAAGTTGCCATTTCCCAATTAACTGGCCTACACCCTCATTTTTCCCACATGAGAAACCTTTTTTATTTAATTTAATTCTGGGCCATTCATTATTGGGCCAACCCGCAATCCTTTAACCCACACCATCTCTCTCTATTTAAGTTCTCCTTCTCACCATTTCCAAGAAACCCTAATCTCCTAATTATTAGCTAGCCTCCACAATTCCCAAGCCAACAAGCCACCACCATTCTTGTGTGCTCGTGTCCGTGTGTCCAGCATCACCGTGTCAGCCGTGATGGCCTCGGGTCCGACCCCGGGTGTCCCACAGTATCCATTCATTTTTCTGTGTCCAGTTATTACAATATTACAATCAGATTTTTGTGTCCGACACACCCGGACACATCCACCTCCACCAGTACACCCAACCCTGTGTCCGACACACCCGGACACGTCCCTCACAGTTCAGCAACCCATCGTGTCCTGCCCCGGACACGATCCACAGACACGACTCGCAGAAACCCTAAACCTAACCGTGGCCGCGTCGAGCCGTGGCCGCTGAAGCCGGACGCCGCCAGATCCGCCGTCGCCGCTGGAATCAAGCGCCGAGCCCGCCTCCTCGAGCGCCGAGCGCCGCTCCTCGACCAGACGCCGCCGTCTCGAGCCGAGTTCGAAGCCGCCGCTGCCCTCGGTTTTCCCCCGCTGTCTCGAACCACGATCCGCCCAGATCCGCCGAGAAGAACCGCCGACGCCTCCTCGATCTGGCCCGCCGCTGAGTCGAACAGACCGCCGCTGGAGCCGAGTTTTGCTGCCGCCTCCGACCGCCTCACCCGCGCCGGTGACGGAAATCCCCCTTTGTGAGCCTCTCCGTTCCCTCTTTCCTTTTGGTTTTCAGACTGTGTGGATTAGGGTTATTAGTTGAGTTATAATTAGTAGTAAGTTAACTACATTAGTAACTAATTAAATTAGTTAGTTAAATAATTAATTAGTTTAGTTAATTAGATAAATTAGTTAATTAATATTAATTAGTTTAAAATTTATAATTAGATTAGTTAATAAATTCTATATCAGTTAATTAAATTTATAACTAGTAGTTAAGTTTATAATCAGTAGTTAAATTTTATTAGTTAATTGATTAATCATTTAGTTAAATTATATTAGTTTAGCTAATTATTAATAATCAGATTAGAAATTCTTAATAAATTAGTTATTTAGTATGTGTAAATTAGTTACGTAATATTTAAAAAGGGTTTTTGATTATGCAAACATATAATAATTTTGGGGTTTTTATAATTAATTAAAAATATAGTTTTAATAATAAAAAAATAAGATAAATTGGTTATTTGGACTGGTAACTGAAATAACTAGAGATATATATAAATATGATGGCTTTTACATAAATTCTAGTTTTTTTTTATAAATAAACTTTTATTTGAAATTATTGTTCAAAATAATTTCAAAATGATTTATATACGTAAATACGCATTCCAGTGTATGTAATTGATTGGGTATATTTTGGTATAATGATACATATATTTAATCGGTATAATTTCATGTAGTATAAGTGTAATAAAACGTATTTTTATATATGAATTAATTGGCATCTGTACATATATATATATAGTATAAATTTGAATTGGTAAATTAATATTAGTATATTCTAAAATGATGTTAACAAAATATATGTACATTTAAACAATGTTTTTGCATATATATGAGTATACGTATGGTTCAACTAGTATAAATCAGATATGTATTTAAAGGGCATATATATATATATATATTGTAAATACATTAAATTGGTGCATGTATAAATATTGTAAGTATAATAAGTGTAATGTATATTATATACGTGTCCCTACTAGATGACCCTAGTTGACTAGTGCCCTGCCTGACATGGCCCTGAGACCAGTATTTTTGACTGTGTTAGTGTAGCATCTGATGCAAATGTGGTTTGCTTGTGTTATGTTTATAGGACTGTTGGTTTACCCAGGGGATACTTTGGAACAGGACATTGGTTTTACCAGCTAAGGACCCAAGGCGAGTACATTCTCTGATTAGTTTCTAATTTATGATATCTCCTATGTTCACTGTATCTAGTGTAAATATCCATGATCTTGACACGATGGTTACACGGATTGGTATACACGGATCTCGTCATGAGATGTTATTCCTTATTCATGGTGTAGCTTGTACAAGACTTGTTTTCCTTGTTATCTTGTGCATGTACAGACACTGATTCCCGGGGAGATTTGCTACCTTCTTAGGGAATCCCGTGCCATAGCGTACCATGATTGGATCTACTATACCAGTCGGGGGTTTGGGGAGTACTTTAGTGTAGATATGTGATCATACCCAACTATCCATGCATCATAGCTCACCCCACATCTCACGTCGGGTGCGGCCTGACCATCTCCATGCCTCATAGCTGTTACATGTGATTAGCCTGACCTCTCCATGCATCATAGCTAACCAACGGTTAGCCTGACCTTCCATGAATCATAGCTAATCACATGTAACCAGCCTGATCAAGTTCCCAAGCCGATCACATGTTAAAGCTAGTACTCACACACTTAGTCATAGAATTCTTGCTCATGGACATATTGTTTCTTTTCCTGCATTTACTTACAGTATTTCCAGTACTTCTCTCATTGTACATTTCTCGTACTTATACATGCATCTGGTATGTTTCCATCTAGAACTGCTACATAGTTTATGTCATTTATATAGAACTGCTATTTAGAGATGTACTTTGCTCCTTCCTGACTGGAAAATATTTTTCCAGACTGTGACCTTAGTGGACTTGTTCTGACACTTGGAGATTGTTGTTACTGATTACAGGTATGATTGTTTTATCATTAGTCTTGTGTTGTACTCTTTTGTTCTTCAAATTCTTATCGTGCTGTAATTGTGATTGAGTATGTTGTTCATCTTTATGGTGTTATCCGTGTCTCCTTATGGAGTTGGACACTAGTGTGAGATTATTTAGATAGTACTTGACCTAGACAGCGTTCTACCGCCGATGCTGCGGCGTAGGCTGGACGTACCCACGCACTCGTGCCCCTAAACCAGGTGCGGGTCGTGACACGTTTTTAGTGGTGGCCCATGCAGGTCTGACTTCGCTAGTTGTGCGATGTCGTAGTAGTGCGACGTCATAGTCGTATTACTGCGTACCTGCTATAGAATATAGGACATAGGATACTAGGATGAGAGAGGATACTCAATCACAAATTCTTGAGAGATTCCTGGGACGACCCCTTGAGAATCTTATTCCGATTTAAATCTTTTTCCTTGTTTTCGTTCGCTCTCGCTTGTTGTTACTGAACTTGATTCTTGTTGAGCAATATTAAATCAAAATCTTGGCATCATTATTGAGTTTGATTCTTGTTAACTTTAATTCTTGTATCGTTGTTGAGTTGATTTCAAATTGAGATGAATTTTTACGGACTAGGATTTATGGTATCATCTGATGACATATATTGATGAGGACAGTGAGGAAGGTTAAACGTCTACTTTGGTTATGGAACCTAGAATTTATCGCAGCCATATTAGCTGTGGTGACAAGAACGTAGGAACCTGACTTGGATGTACATACTATAGTTATGAAGCTTAGAGTCTTTCGCAGCCATACCGGTTGGCGTGGCGAAGATTCTAGGCGACATGATTATAGAGTGCATACCTTAGTTACGAAACCTATCGTTTATCGCATCTATGCTTACTGGCGTGGCGAGGATTCTGAGTGTCATGATTTCAGACAGACGTGTATGATTATCAGGTTGTATCCTAAATTGGTTCTTAAAATATCATCTCAAGACCTATCTATTTCTGTTATTCCAGGACTTTGTTCCACCGCTTCTTTCTTTACTAGCAGTAAAGATACCTTCTGCCCTCAATTCAGTCTTTGAGCTCCTATTCCTTGAGGATTTCTTGTTAAGTATGAAAATTAGTGGCTTGTAATGTTGTTTGTGTCTTGTATTAGTATTGACTGTGTTGCTAGTGAGTTGCAAGTGTTTCTTAGTTGGACATGTGAGCAGTAGGCTTTAATCTAGAGTTAGCCCTTAGCATAGTACCTTGTACCAATGATTCTAGGAGTAGTGTCATTAGAGACTGAGAATTAAGGAGAGTATAGAGTATCAGTGATAGTTCTCAGAGTCAGTATCAGAGCCAATTACCCGTCCTGGATAATCATGATTATGTAATTGAGTGATTTATGTAAACGATTAAGTATCCGGGAATTGTGTTAAGGATTTATGGAGCATGATGTCCAATTTGATGATTGATATCGAAAATATTAAAGGTAAAGAAATGTATATGTATAAAGGGTTTAATGAGATGTCATAAGTAGAGAAATATCAGGATTAGTAATGGAAGTTGTGAAGCGTATCACGGATTAGTTTAATAGGCTTTTGAGGATTGAAGGAGATACATATACAACCATCGAGATGAGGAACCATACACATACCCATGAGAGTAAATAAACATGAGTGTTATAGAGGATACAGGTGATCATGAGTCTAATGAACTTGATGAGATAATCCATTAATGCAGCTAGTGATATAATACCAAGAGTGCTAATGATTCTATATCGAGGATTAGTCAAGGATAACGTTAATAACAGTAAGCACTCTGTGTGTTGATAATTAGAGGATATACCAATTGACATAAATTGAAATTATGAAAGAAAACACAGTTGATGATAACTTTGATCATTGGAGGTAATAGTGCAAGTGATTCGGGCAGTACAAATTAGTACACAATTATAGACACTAGATGCATTGAGTGCACCTTGAGTATCAGAGACCGTGAGCACTAATATGTACATTGAGGAATTATAAATAAAAAGGTGGAAATGAATTTTAAATTTTCAGAATTTTAAGGAGTTGAGATTTTATGTTGTTAAAAAAAAAAAAAAATATTGAGGATTTAAATTTGATTCACTAAACATAGTTAAGGCTACAAAGATTTTAGAAGTGATTAAATTTTATTTCGATGTGAAGTATCTAATTTTGAGGAGGCATATGCATTTTTTGTTGATCGGGAAGTTAAACCTTGACGATTATTTTGAGGATTAATTTTTGGTAGATGAGAGGTATGAATATTAATATATGATTAGTTGATATGGGTACCAGTGTACATGAATAGGAAATTGTTAGTGTGCTAGAGTTAAGTGTTTGTTAGAAGATAGTGCAAGTATATATTAAGCAGGTTCTTTCTTTTCTTTCCTCATGTTCTTGTTGTCTTCTGATTGATTGATACCTTAGTACCGTAGCTGGATGCATGAGTTCTTGTTATAATGTAGTTAGTAGTACCCCTGATACAGAGACTGCAATACCATGACAAGAGACACCATGATCATACATATTTCCCTTAGGTTGCATGTTGTATGGTTGTAGGTAGAATTCTCTTAGACTTGATTGTTGAGGATTTAACTGTAGTAAAGATCTATGACGAGGTTATGACTGACAAAAAGAGACAAGAGGATTAAATTTGTGGATGAGCATTGAATTAAATAAAGAATTTAGGGGTTGTTATAACGGAATTGATGGATCATTGATTTTATAAAAATCGAGGTATGATTGAAATTCGAGGACAAACATTTACTTAAAGGGAGAATTAAGAAATTCACAGAGCCAAAAATTTGAGGATTTATTAATTTTAAGGAGGTCTTGATATGATTGAATTGATTATAAAATAAAAAAAATTTGAGAAATTTGAGAGATTATCATTTTATCTATTTGATTGCAAGATAGAAATTTTATTGAAGATACTGGAAGCATCGCATCGTTGAGTATTTGAGGAAAAAGAAAAACAGGAAATAAAATCGTAAATGGAATAGTGTCAAATTAAATTCTTGGGATGAGGAGTTAGATTGGAATAAGCATCAATTGAATTTGAGTTAGATGATTGATGAGTGTTTAAAGTTAAATTTTGGGATGCAGATTTTTTAAGTTTTATAAATATGCATTGATTGGATTTCAATTAAAAGGATTGGATAGTAAATTTTGTATTTAGTTATTTACTCAAAATTTGAGGAGATTATGATACGACTGGAATTCAATTAAAATGTTGAGGATTGAGTAGTAAATTTTTTTCATTGGGATAATAAATTCAGAGGATGAAAAAAAAATATTAGTTCAAATTCGGAAATATTATACATACGGATAAAGAAATATGGAATGAAATGAAGCTCATGGTAAAGAAGATTATAATATAATTGATTATGGGATCATATAATTGAAGGTCGTAAGGTAAGATCATGGTATATTGAGGTTGTGATTTAATTAAAATCTTGACCATGACAGTAACATTTGAAATCGAAAAAAATAATCGAGGTATAGTTGATGTTAAACAAAACTCGAATTTGATGATAAGGCTTTCGATTCAGAAATTCTAAGATCTAATCTAATAAAGTTTGTGGAATTTGAAACTTTTATAGATATTAGTTAATGATGAATCGCAAGATTGAGAAAAGCAAAATGAACGAGGATAGAAAGGAAGGATTATTTTCAGATGATAGTAAAGACTATTTTTCTAGAAATTAAGAAAGGCGATTAGATGTCTCTTGATTACATTCTGAAGGATGTATTTAAGTTTCTTAAATCAAATTGTCGACCGTATCTTTCGAATTAGCTATAACTTTCATGTCTATATCATTCATTATACTGGGTCTTCCTTGGTTTAGTTACTTTGAAAAGGTAACGTGCATTATTCCAATTATCTGTTTTTGTGATCGTGTCTACTTCCCAAAACCTAAACTTTCTAGAGGATTCAAGACCGAGCCATGATTCCTTCAAGTTATTCCTGTCTTAAACCATATTTTCTTTTCTTCATGTTTTCTTCTGTTTGGTAAGTATTCTCCTTATAAAAATATTTTCTTCAATGATATATTCATCATTATGAACAACAAAATTTTTCTATCCTAGTCATCCCTAAAATTTCGAGGACGAAATTTTTCTAAGGTGGATAGACTTGTAACCTCCGATTTCCAATTTCCAAAAATAATTAGATTTTAATTTATTTTAAAATATCAAGTTTATAAAATATTTCTCCTTGACATTTTAATTTGGTTTTGAACGATGTTTGATTGTAGAAGGTAATTTATAATCTTGTATAAAAATCATTTTTCATAAGTGTCGCTTTCTTATAAAATAAGTACATAAATAATAATATATATATATTGCTAGTTTCAAATATTATTTGGCTGAATCATAAAAATTATTGTTTTAACTAAATATTTATTTGAAGACTAGTTGATAAAATAAAATAAATTTTTATTTATAGGGATAGTAAATAAATAAATGTCATACATTCTAAGATTTTGCAAAATGTATTAATTAGTAGCTAAATGGAAATTAGCTAGCTTTCCTAAAAACATTTTCTGAAATTATAATCTTTATTCTTATTTTTACAAGTTGCCATTTCCCAATTAACTGGCCTACACCCTCATTTTTCCCACATGAGAAACCTTTTTTATTTAATTTAATTCTGGGCCATTCATTATTGGGCCAACCCGCAACCCTTTAACCCACACCATCTCTCTCTATTTAAGTTCTCCTTCTCACCATTTCCAAGAAACCCTAATCTCCTAATTATTAGCTAGCCTCCACAATTCCCAAGCCAACAAGCCACCACCATTCTTGTGTGCTCGTGTCCGTGTGTCCAGCATCACCGTGTCAGCCGTGATGGCCTCGGGTCCGACCCCGGGTGTCCCACAGTATCCATTCATTTTTCTGTGTCCAGTTATTACAATATTACAATCAGATTTTTGTGTCCGACACACCCGGACACATCCACCTCCACCAGTACACCCAACCCCGTGTCCGACACACCCGGACACGTCCCTCACAGTTCAGCAACCCATCGTGTCCTGCCCCGGACACGATCCACAGACACGACTCGCAGAAACCCTAAACCTAACCGTGGCCGCGTCGAGCCGTGGCCGCTGAAGCCGGACGCCGCCAGATCCGCCGTCGCCGCTGGAATCAAGCGCCGAGCCCGCCTCCTCGAGCGCCGAGCGCCGCTCCTCGACCAGACGCCGCCGTCTCGAGCCGAGTTCGAAGCCGCCGCTGCCCTCGGTTTTCCCCCGCTGTCTCGAACCACGATCCGCCCAGATCCGCCGAGAAGAACCGCCGACGCCTCCTCGATCTGGCCCGCCGCTGAGTCGAACAGACCGCCGCTGGAGCCGAGTTCTGCTGCCGCCTCCGACCGCCTCACCCGCGCCGGCGACGGAAATCCCCCTTTGTGAGCCTCTCCGTTCCCTCTTTCCTTTTGGTTTTCAGACTGTGTGGATTAGGGTTATTAGTTGAGTTATAATTAGTAGTAAGTTAACTACATTAGTAACTAATTAAATTAGTTAGTTAAATAATTAATTAGTTTAGTTAATTAGATAAATTAGTTAATTAATATTAATTAGTTTAAAATTTATAATTAGATTAGTTAATAAATTCTATATCAGTTAATTAAATTTATAACTAGTAGTTAAGTTTATAATCAGTAGTTAAATTTTATTAGTTAATTGATTAATCATTTAGTTAAATTATATTAGTTTAGCTAATTATTAATAATCAGATTAGAAATTCTTAATAAATTAGTTATTTAGTATGTGTAAATTAGTTACGTAATATTTAAAAAGGGTTTTTGATTATGCAAACATATAATAATTTTGGGGTTTTTATAATTAATTAAAAATATAGTTTTAATAATAAAAAAAATAAGATAAATTGGTTATTTGGACTGGTAACTGAAATAACTAGAGATATATATAAATATGATGGCTTTTACATAAATTCTAGTTTTTTTTTATAAATAAACTTTTATTTGAAATTATTGTTCAAAATAATTTCGAAACGATTTATATACGTAAATACGCATTCCAGTGTATGTAATTGATTGGGTATATTTTGGTATAATGATACATATATTTAATCGGTATAATTTCATGTAGTATAAGTGTAATAAAACGTATTTTTATATATGAATTAATTGGCATCTGTACATATATATATATAGTATAAATTTGAATTGGTAAATTAATATTAGTATATTCTAAAATGATGTTAACAAAATATATGTACATTTAAACAGTGTTTTTGCATATATATGAGTATACGTATGGTTCAACTAGTATAAATCAGATATGTATTTAAAGGGCATATATATATATATATATTGTAAATACATTAAATTGGTGCATGTATAAATATTGTAAGTATAATAAGTGTAATGTATATTATATACGTGTCCCTACTAGATGACCCTAGTTGACTA
Organism: Iris macrosiphon; assembly: GCA_036927795.1. Classification (NCBI taxonomy): domain Eukaryota; kingdom Viridiplantae; phylum Streptophyta; class Magnoliopsida; order Asparagales; family Iridaceae; genus Iris; species Iris macrosiphon. Next base: position 61,356,200 of record JAYESA010000016.1, read on the forward strand.
GTGCCCTGCCTGACATGGCCCTGAGACCAGTATTTTTGACTGTGTTAGTGTAGCATCTGATGCAAATGTGGTTTGCTTGTGTTATGTTTATAGGACTGTTGGTTTACCCAGGGGATACTCTGGAACAGGACATTGGTTTTACCAGCTAAGGACCCAAGGCGAGTACATTCTCTGATTAGTTTCTAATTTATGATATCTCCTATGTTCACTGTATCTAGTGTAAATATTCATGATCTTGACACGATGGTTACACGGATTGGTATACACGGATCTCGTCATGAGATGTTATTCCTTATTCATGGTATAGCTTGTACAAGACTTGTTTTCCTTGTTATCTTGTGCATGTACAGACACTGATTCCCGGAGAGATTTGCTACCTTCTTAGGGAATCCCGTGCCATAGCGTACCATGATTGGATCTACTATACCAGTCGGGGGTTTGGGGAGTACTTTAGTGTAGATATGTGATCATACCCAACTATCCATGCATCATAGCTCACCCCACATCTCACGTCGGGTGCGGCCTGACCATCTCCATGCCTCATAGCTGTTACGTGTGATTAGCCTGACCTCTCCATGCATCATAGCTAACCAACGGTTAGCCTGACCTTCCATGAATCATAGCTAATCACATGTAACCAGCCTGATCAAGTTCCCAAGCCGATCACATGTTAAAGCTAGTACTCACACACTTAGTCATAGAATTCTTGCTCATGGACATATTGTTTCTTTTCCTGCATTTACTTACAGTATTTCCAATACTTCTCTCATTGTACATTTCTCGTACTTATACATGCATCTGGTATGTTTCCATCTAGAACTGCTACATAGTTTATGTCATTTATATAGAACTGCTATTTAGAGATGTACTTTGCTCCTTCCTGACTGAAAAATATTTTTCCAGACTGTGACCTTAGTGGACTTGTTCTGACACTTGGAGATTGTTGTTACTGATTACAGGTATGATTGTTTTATCATTAGTCTTGTGTTGTACTCTTTTGTTCTTCAAATTCTTATCGTGCTGTAATTGTGATTGAGTATGTTGTTCATCTTTATGGTGTTATCCGTGTCTCCTTATGGAGTTGGACACTAGTGTGAGATTATTTAGATAGTACTTGACCTAGACAGCGTTCTACCGCCGATGCTGCGGCGTAGGCTGGACGTACCCACGCACTCGTGCCCCTAAACCAGGTGTGGGTCGTGACACATATCTACACTAAAATACTCCCCACCCCCGACTGGTATAGTAGATCCAATCATGGTACGCTATGGCACGGGATTCCCTAGGAAGGTAGCAAATCTCCCTGGGAATCAGTGTCTGTACATGCACAAGATAACAAGGAAAACAAGTCTTGTACAAGCTACACCATAAATAAGGAATAACATCTCATGACGAGATCCGGGTATACCAATCCGTGTAACCAACGTGTCAAGAACATGGATATTTACACTAAATACAGTGAACATAGGAGATATCATAAATTAGAAACTAATCAGAGAATGTACTCGCCTTGGGTCCTTAGTTGTCAATACCAATGTCCTGTCCCAGAGTATCGTCTGGAGAATCCGACAGTCCTATAAACATATAATAATATCACTAGCATCAGATGCTACACTAACACACAATAGAAATACACGGCTCAGGGCTATGCCAGGCATGGCACTAGTCAACTAGGGTCATCTAGTAGGAATACGTATATAATACACATTTATACTCAAAGTATATACCAATAAAAACGTATATATTATATATATATAAGTGTCTCTTAGTATTTGTACAAAATACGTATTTGTGTATGTACACTAATAGATGTATATAATTATATACTTATATACCAAAATATATATTTGTATATATATCAATCAATATTTATATATATATATATATATATATATATATATATATATATATATTAACAAATCAAAGAATGTATATAATGCCACACTTCTTAAGGTGATCCCAAATGAAGTAGCAGTTAGTTCCAATGGGTCCGGAGCAGTCCAAATAGCTAGAAACTACATAAAGAAGTCCAAGATCGGAGTTCGGCACGAAAATCGAAATAAGGATACCAGGCTAATAAGAGAAAGGGGTCGATTGTTCGTAATTAACGTAACACCTTAGTTTAATGAAAACCGTTTCGAAATTATTTTGAACAATAATTACAATTAAAAGTTTATTTATAAAAATCTAGAATTTATGTAAAAGCCATCATATATTTTTATATCTATAGTAAAAATTGGTTACTAGTCCAATAACAAATTTTGAACTAATTTTTTTTTATTGTTGAAACTATATTTTTATTAACAATATAAACCCCAAGATTTATTATATTTTACATAATCAATAACCCTTTTAATTATTACATAACTAAATAAACTAATTACATAAAACTAGCTATTTACATATACTAAACTAATTACATTTATTACTAACTAATTATATTAATTAACTAATTGATTATGAAATTAATTAACTAATTGCCAATAACTACTGATTAATAAATTAATACTGATTAATAACTAATTAACTGATTAATAACTAATATAAATTAACTACTGATTATATACTTAACTACTAATTATAAATTAATTACTGATTATATCAACTAACCTCTTCATACAAATCAACTAATTACAGAACTGAAGAAAAGGGGGAAGAGGGAAGAGAGGCTCACCGTGGTGGTTCTGATGGTGATTCTTGCAAAACAGCCAGAGAAGCATCTGTCTCTGAGAATATAGATTCCAACTTATTCTTCAAAAAGTCATATTGGAAAGTGTTCTGGTTATAGTATATGTGCATCTGTCTAGCAGAAGGTGCATGCATCTCCACTTCAGCACTATTCTTTATCATATACATCTTGGAATCCAAGATGCTTTGGAGTTCACATACTTGCCCTTCGCACATCTTTGACAGACGACACACCTTTTGATCACAGGTGAAGCAGTCATTCCAAAGATGGCTGGCCGGCGTACTGTCTTGTGGAAAAACCCTCGGTATATTTTTTTTTCTCCCTGTCCCAGCAACTATAACTCCAGTCATCAACCCCTCTGTCTCCGAAGTACTCAGCCACCTCGAACTCGGTGTGATCCCTAATCACCTCGTATTGCTGGTGGACGAGATCGATTGTGGCCGCGAGGAAGACTACGAGGAGCTTCCCGCCCTCCTGCCGATGTCCCGGATGAGCATGACCGCTATCATGGTCTTCCCCGTGCCGGTCCCGAGAACCGCGATCGTGTTACTCTCCCTCGCCACCTCGAACACCTCCGTCTGGTACCCTCTCGGAGTGAAGCTCTTCTTGGGGAGACGAAGGGAGTCCAAGGCCATGACTTTGGCTGCTTCTGTGGAGGAATGGGGAGGAGGGAGTGGTGTTGGTGGTGCTGGATTGATGGTGGTGGTGCTGGGGGTAGCCGGCCGGCGCAGCAGCGGGGTCGAGCAGTAGCAGCCGGCGGCAGCAGCAAAGCAGCAGCGGTTGAGCAGTAGCAGCCGGCGGCAGCAGCAGGCGGGTGGCGGCAGCGGCAGGTCGGCGGCAGGCCGGGGTCGCCGTCGTCGGCCTCCGGAGGTGGGGGTTCGGCCGGAGTAGATGCTGTAGGGTGGTGGTGGTGTCCCCCCCCCCCCCCCCCCCCTCTCATTAATTCCAAAGAATGAGAAGGAGAAGAAGGGAAAAAGAAGAATATAAGGGAAGAAGAAAGGAAGGAAGAATTTCTTCCTACGTTGGGTGAGGAGTGAGGAGAGAGAGAGGTGGGGTGCTAGTTGGGGAGGTGTGCTTCCCTAGGAATTTTTGGGGATTAGGGCTTGATAGGACATTAAATAGGAAGGGTGAGATGTGGATGAAAGGTGGTGAAGTACCCACTTCAAATGAGTGGCCATGATTTGTTATGAAGGAATGAGGGAGTTGCTTCTTCATTTGGCTAAGCCAATAGGACGGCGACACCTCGTTGCAATTTGCAATTAAGCCCCCAACAATTTGTAAATTGCACAGAAGCAGGTTTCCGAAATTAATTAATTAAAATTAGATACACTTGGCGTTCTAAAATTAATTAGGAATACATGGGACCAAAGTCAGGTCAGGTCATCAATACCAATAGTGAAGAAGACTCAGAACAGAATATTACCCTAATTTGGCCCCACGAAAAATAGGTCAAGATTGTCTCCAATTTCGATTGGAACGCACAACGATACAAATTAAGAATTTATTCAGGATTTAAATAAACGTCCGCGATGATTTTTGTGTGGCTAGAAATAATGCACAGAGAGCATAATTATGCGTTGCAAAAAAAAATAGCAGAATGGAAGGCGGGCATGTCCAGAGCAAGATTGTGAAATTTGTTGGAAGACAAAAGTCAGGATAGCGCTCCAATATCGAAGCAAAGGCAATGCGCAATAATTAAATAACTTACGGTAATTAATTACTACCTCCAAGAATTTAATTCGAAATAAAACAATTAAATACAAAATTCCATAATTCGGACAGGTGTTCCTCTACAGGGCTTCTAGGTCAAATCTACTAGCTCAAAATAAATAACACTGTATTTATTATTATATTTAATTACACATCTCACATAATTATTTAAATTAAATATACTATCATGCAATTATTTAATTGTAACTACCATAATATTAAATATTATAAAAAAATCGAAAATACCCCTGTTTTCAGAATATGGTAGTGACAGATGCAGCGGAGAAGGTTAAGTTGATTAGAGACAGACTTCGAGTGGTGCAGGATAGACAACGGTATTGGGTCGATAGCCATCGGAGACCTTTGGAGTTTGAGGTATAGTTTTAGATTTTTGTTTTATGCTTGATGTTGGTTGTTTGTTATATATTAAGTTCTTAAGGTTGTGTTTTGTTCTAGGTTGGTGGTTTGGTATTTCTGAGTATTTCTTCGACACGAGGCACGATTCATTTTGGTGGAGGTGGAAAGCTTAGTCCGCGATTCATCGAACCTTTCACTATTCTCGAGAGGGTCGGTGCAGTTGCTTACAGACTAGACTTGCCACCTGCATTGAAGGGAGTGCACAACGTGTTTCACGTATCGCAGTTGATATGGTACATGGCGGATCCTAGTCGCGTATTGGATCACTCATAGATAGAGGTGGGCCCTACTCTTAGCTATCCAGAGCAGCCAATTAAGATTTTGGATCGAAGAGAGAAGATGCTAAGGAACTAGACTATTCCTTTGGTACGCGTCGCATGGAGGCATCCCTCTCTGGGAGAGTCTACCTGGGAGAGTGAGGATGAAATGCGAGAGCGTTACCCATATTTGTTTATGCCTTGAGGTATATTCTTTCCTGGTTCTATTCTGTTTTTATTTTCTGGGTGTAGTTTCCTTTTTGAATTTTAAGGAAAAAATAATTTTAAAGGAGGTAGACTTGCCACTACCATATTTTCTAGGAAAGGGTATTTTGGTCATTTCATAATTAATTAAACATTGTACATATTGTATATTTATTTATTATATTATTTAATTATTGGTATATGTTAGTTTATTATTTTGAACTTATGTTAGTACTTCTAACTAGTTTATATTATATCCATGGACCAACATTTAAATATAGTTAGAATTGAGCCCAATTATAAGTCCATTCATTTGGAGGATAATTAATTAAGTTAAACCCATTAGACTAGAACCTTCCTTCCTTAATTATTTCTTTATGAGAGGCCCCAAGGGGTATTTTAGACTATATATAGTAGCTTGGGGAGGGAGTTTGGTGGACGACCTAGTATTAGAGGGAGGAAAGTTTCTCTCTTCATTTTCATTTCAAATCTAGATTTAGAATTTTCTCTTCCAAATTTCTTCATTCCCATATCAAATTTCACCCAAATCTTTTTCCTAATCATCATTGGAGGCTATTGAAGCAAGGATCTACAAGGAGGAGGAAGGATCTACAAGTTGAAGGCTATTTTCATCCAATTTAAAAGTTTTATTGGGAATACATCTCTCAATAGGTATAATTTAGTTTTTTTCCCTTTAATTAGACTCTAAATCTGTGTTTTAATCATTAAGAACCACCCTATATACTAAGGCTACCCATAGGAATTGGAATTAGGTTCATATGAGGCCTATAGAAAAAGTTATGTGTTCTTTTGTGTCAATTTTAGAGAAATTTTAAGATTGACACATCTTGTGTTTGTCAATTAGTCAATTAGACCAAATTGACATGTGTTTGATTATGTGTGGCTAGTGTCGTATCCATAATTGGATACGTATAGGCCGTATTTCGATAATTTAGAGATACGGGTTGATTTGGGAGGGTTTTCTCCGACACGGAGGTTTGAGCAGGTCATATTTTGACACGGACACGTAGACGTGTAATTAACTCTTTATATTGTTTATTATTGTTATTTTACACTTGCTCGTGTCCTTCAGGGTACACTTGGTGGTGTGGTGGACTCATATCATAAGCGTATCATAGATCTAGTGTGATACGTGTGAGATGCACTTTACATGTTTATTTTTTTGTATTTCAACATAATTGTTTATAGCTATTAGAGTATTTTGATTTTATGGTTATGTATATATGTATTCATATGTATACATATATATAGTGTTATGTATATATGTATAGATATAGATATATATATGTGATATATATATATATATATATATATATATATATATATATATATATATATATATATATATATATATATATATATATATATATATATATATATATATATATATATATATATATATATATATATATATATATATATATATATATATATATATATTTATATATATATATGTGTGTGTGTGTGTGTGTGTGTGTGTGTGATATATATATATATATATATATGTATATATATATATATATATATATATATATATGTATGTATGTGATATATATATGTGGAGGTGTATATACATAGATATATATGTACATATGTATGTGTATGTATAGATATAGATACATATATCTACTTATATATGTATGTGTGTAAGTGAGAGTATTATGTATAACTAGCGATAATCGCCTTCGAGATGTAGTAGTAGAGTGCGCCGGACTGGAGGTATTTGACTGCTTTCTTCCCTTGGTGGTGGAAAGCTTTCCAGTTTAGTTGAATGAGGCAAAGGACAACTCCTCCTCCCCTGATACTTGCACCTGATCTCCAGGTTGCTGCCGGATAGGTGCTTTTCGTTGCATTCGCTTGAAGGCCGACTGCCTGTATGTGAGTACTGCTGCTTTATTGCACCAGCTATCGATAATGATGTTGGTACAGCTTTTCCTCGGAGAGGTCATGTCACACTCTGTAGTTGTTTCTCTTGCTTTGCGTTTATGAGTAATCATGTCATGCAAATCATGCAAATAATATTTTACCTTTGCATCCTCTTTGTGAGTCCGGGTATCCTGGGCACACGGATGCGTAGGTGCTATATTTGCTCCCTGGCCTAGGGTTGTCCACGAACTTGCCCCGAGTACCAGCTAAAGACTTTTGAGACTGACCCAGTCTATTGGTCCCTGTGGGCTGGATGCATGGGTCAATATGTACAACTGTCCGTCAGAGGCTCGCGTAATAACTAGCGATACCTATTAGCGGTCGGTCGTACGAGCAGTTGGTTGAGCCTGACGGGCTCGCACTACCCTAGACTTCTTCAGCTTAGCTACCACAGGCGTTAGTATGAAGAGTCCAGCTTTGGGTTTTCACCATTCTCAGTGGGTCGCATGGATATGCGTCGCATAAAATATGGTCAAAAATCGAGGTTATGTTGCTATTAGAGCCGGATGCGGCCTGCTGTCTGCGGTTTATGATTTAATGTCGCATGGATAATCTTATGCGGCCTCCTCCTCCTTGGCCGCATAGAAGCTGCCTCACCATTAGGACTTCTGGCATCGTAGTATTTTCCTCTGCCAGAATCTGGGTGCTGAACAGTCTCTGAGTCAACCCGGGATGCCGCATAGATGTGGACGTTATGGGTGTTAGTCCGACGACCGTCATGGGCAACAGAGTAAATGGCTGGAAGCGTCTGCTCCGTAACTGGATGGGGCGCAGCATCCTTGGCCACCCACATTCTTCTGGTCTTCGAGTAGGGAGCACCCTTTTGGCTAGAAGAAGCTGCCACATAGATAGTGGCCGCATGATGTGCGATCCTTGCGGCATGGAGAGATTCGGGGAGCTCATGCTCGGTAGTTGGGTGAGGCTCAGAGGTCGTTTCCACCCACGTCCTGCGGGTCTTCTTGGGCTTTGATTGCCTGGTAGAAGGACTCGCGTTGTCTCCAAAGAGCATGTCCTCGAACACTTGCAGGCAAAGCGGACCACCAGCATCTTTTGTGCCGAGCCGAGCTTAGTCGCATCAGACTGCATCCTCGACTTCTCAATAGAGGAGAAGGAAGTCCCCAGCAAAGTTTCCATCATGTTTTTTATTTAATATCAAAACAAGAACTAGGAGAACTAAATTTTATTTAACAAACTAAGTACAAAAAAGAGTCCTAAGAGACAATCTAAGTACAAATTTATTTTTTAGGGGGTGACGATGGAGGGTTAGGAGTGTAGCAACTCTTTTTCCTCCGTGGATGATCCGATGTTGAAGCTCTTCTCTCTCCCTTGAGTGTTGATTACCCCCGATAGCTAGCCAGCCTCTTTTGTTTCGGTCTCTCTCTAAAGCAGAAAAAGTTGACCGCTTAGAACATTTAAGTTGCTCCTATTTATAGCCATCATATTAATGGGCTATAGGTGCTGCATATGCCTCTGTTTGGTGGCCGCATAAGGCTCCTTCAACAGAATACGGTTGTAATTGTTGCCGCAAGCCAAGTGCAGATTCCCATGTGGTCTTGGTTGAGATATGTTGTTAATGAGATCTCGGGGTGGTTATCAACCCGTTGTAGGCGTGACTTGGTCAGTTGGACACGTAGTCAGCACCAATTGTACGAAGATCTCTGCAGTTGTAACGGAAAGATCTTGTGAGCTGGAGGCCATAAAATAACTAGGCCTCATGTTGACGAGGTCGCATGGATCATGTAGCCGTATACATATTCTCATTTGGGCCTTGGTAAAATGGACACTCTGGCCGCATATTGGTGTGGCCGTATGGGTTATATAGCCGCATACGTGCTCTTGTTTCGGCCGTGGTCGAATGGACACTCTGGTCGCATGTTGGCGAGGTTGCATGGGTCTTATAGCCGCCTACATACTCTCTGTGTACTGACGAAGTCATTAATAGCTAATATGACTTTTCTGTTGGATGGTATGTCGCCATCTCTCTTATAATTTTTGAGGTAGTCAGGGCCATAAGTGCTTAGATTGGAACTGTGGCAGAACCTTGGAGGCCATGTCAGAGGGCATGTTATGTGACTCGGCTCTCTTTGTCTGTCTAGGTCGCATAAGGGATGACTATGGGCCTGTCTTCAATATAAGGATACGGCCTGCAAATAAGTCGCATGACTATAGATTTTCTATGCTTCTACAGTTGGAGCTTGTGTGGATCATCTTGGTTGGAATATCGAGGCACTTCGGGCGAGCGAGCGAGCGTACGTTGCGTACGAGTATCATGTTGGACACTTTTTCAAGCAAAGCGTGCAGTTATGGTTCAAAACTGGATAACTGCATCGGTGAGGGCATTGTGCCACTGTTGGGGCATTGTGATACAGAGTTTTATGAGCGAAGTGGGTATTGCACGAATTGGAACACTGTGTCGAGAAGCAGCATAGTGCCTATGGGGATAACTTGAGATGGTGCATTGGGATATAAGTTGGAGAATGGTTATGGATAATTTGATGGACTGAGGCGAGTATCGCTTAGTGGGTGAGAAGGCTTGGATTGGGGCATAGTTTGAGGATGGATATTGAGGCTTAGATTATGATTCGATAGGTTCACGCATTACTTGGGTTTGAGTAGAACGGTTTGCACGCTCATTTACTTTGAGTTGTATATATCTGCTTATATAGTTCCTTGAATTGAATGCTTGGATGCTTAACCTCCTTTACAGTTTTCCTTAACATGTCATACTACTGCCATAAAATGAATCTAGGATTTAAGTAAAAAGATCACCATATAACTGTTTGCATTCACTATTCTACTTAGTGTCGGTTTAGACTAGTGGGTTATCCCGCTCACTAGTACAGCTGTGTACTGACCTACGTTTATGGGCATTATTTCAGGTACGCAGGTGTAGTGGTGCTGCTTGGATATATGGGACATGATGTATGGAATGGTAGGTACCTTTGTGGGCAAGAGAAAGAGCAAGAGTGTTGCATCGCCTTTGTGGCAATTTTCTTCCTGGCATTTTTATTTGGACCCTATCGAGAGCTTCGTTGCGTATACTCTGATGTGTGCTTGGTACATAATACTTTACTTTCGCTATAACTTGGTCATTTCGATGATAACTATGATGTTTGACATCATTGTCTTGTGCGAGCATAACTCTAGGTTCGCACGATATCACATCTTGATGAGAACGATTATCCTGAGGGAGCGCTGCAACGTGTTAATTTATGTTCAGCAGGGACGATCGAGCTTACGGGAGATTGGGGCATGACAACCTAGCATCCCATAGTCCTTATGACCCATTAATGAAGTATAATTGAATGACACTGAATATATACTAGTGTAAGAAGATAGTATTTACCTAGACTGTAGAGTTTTAGAGGTTTATACCCCCATTTGGTTGACCAAAGACTTTAATAAAAAGTTTATGGCAACTGTAGAGGCATAAACACCAGACGAGTCTTAGATTCTTGATGAACCTGAACTATTTGTACTTTCATTCATCATAAACTGATGTACTTATATTTTTGGACTATTTTCACTTATGTTGCTATTATAGCCTAATTTTGTAAGCTTATTCTTTTATCGAGCTAGTTAATGACATATGTGTTATTGGGGATGTCCACTAATACATTGTCTAATTAGAATGGTTTATTATGGTCAGATCAACCTTAGTGCACTTGGTTCGCTCTTCGTATGACTATTCTACGTGGATTGAAATATAGTTGACTTAGTTTATTAAACGAATATAATTGCCCTCTAGACAGGTCCGAGCATATCGTATTAGTTACGTAATTGTACTTATACGAGCCTACGAATAGGAATTTACCAAAATAGGATCTCATCCGTAACTTCCTTCACAACTCCCTTTTGGATTATTCAATCGCCTTTGAACCCCGTAATTGTATTCGATCACATCTTCCTTGAACTATTTATTATTATTTTTTGTCTTCCCCTATTTCAGAAAGACGAACACTCGTGCTTGATGAAAGTTTGACATGTGGATAGTACTAGATATATACCCCATTATGACACAAAATTTTAGGATTATAGACCAATATAGAATTGAATATAAATAGTAGGTTAGCAACCATAAGGATAGTTGGATATGTTAACTAGATTACATACCCACAAAGCAGTAGTAGTATTTCCTTCCTATTAACATCTCGTTCCCTTGGGTTACTCCTCTCCACTATCGTATTCTTCGCATCCTCAATTTTATGTGCAAGTACATCTTGTGCTAAATTTTATTCGTACCATATTACCTTACTTAAGACAGACAAGACTGACCCTTAAAATTTAATGCACGATTTATATTTTTTTTCCTTCCCAAGTTTGAGGTACGATAATTCGTACTTGACCTTTCTATAACATATTGCCTTTCCTTATTCTTAAACCATGTCTTATTTTTAATTTTGAGGACAAAATTCTTGTAAGTTGGGAAGAATGTAAACCCCCATAATTTTATTTTGCATTTTTTTAAGTATTTTTATTTAGTTGTTGAATTTTCTTAGATTATTTTCTTAGTTAATTAGGAAATAAATCCTTTGATTTATTTTCTTATATAAAAATTTATTTTATAAAATTATTTTAAATTTTAAAATTATTTGTCAAAGTATTATAAACGTCTTAAAATTTAATATCATATGATATATATTTTTATATTTTTATATATTCTCATCTATGTATATATACATTGATGAGAATATATAAAAATACAAAAAAAAGAAAGAAAAAGAAAAATGATTAAAGAAAAGAAACACTACTAAAAATTGCGGGCTTAGCGGAGCTACAAAACGTCGCTAAATCGTAAAATTACGTCGCTGAAATAAAATAGCGAAGTTATTAGCAACATTTTATAATTGTCGCGGTCTAACTAGTCGCTGACTAAAAATACGTCGCTATATGTCGCAACTTGCGACGTATCTTAGTGACGTATGAACGTCGCAAAATTTTCTCCAATTAGCGACATTCTGTGGCGTAACGTCGGTATATGAGCGACACAAATTTAGTCACAAAATGTCGCTGATATTTCTATACTTAGTGACGTTTACTTTGTCACTAAATGTCACTAATATTCTTCCAATAGCGACGCTTACCAACGCATGTACGTCGCTAATTTTTTTAATGTAGCGACGTTTAGCAATATATTTTAGTTACGTCTTGATGACATGGCAGAGATTGCCGAATCAGCAAATTAGCGACTATTAGTGACATATTTGCAACATCTTGGTACAGTGATAGCTACGTTTTGATACCTCTTTGCAAGGTATTTGTACGTCGTTAAACGTCGCTAGACGCAGGTAAACGTCGCTAAATTGCTGTAAAAATTTTAAAAAAAATACAAATTGTCACATAATAATTTATATAACAATATTTAGCCTACAGTTTATACAAATAGATTCATAGTTTATAAAAATATATTGTCACACATAAGGAAATTATTAAAGACAGATAAATGAAAATCTACTGTCACTATTGGCCAATGTCATACAAATTCATACATACACAAAAGTCTGAAATAAATGTCCTCATGTCACAAAAATAATATAGACAACAGACCCAAAAATGGGCCAATATCACACAAATTCCCAAAAATGGGCCAAATTTACCCAAATTTATAACTATTTGTCCAACCTAGGACTAATGCTGATCAGGAGAAGGAGGAACACCGCAGTGCAACTGGGACAAAATAGTCCAACTAGCCCTGTGAAAGCGCCACTGATGTCGAACTAGGATGTAGTATCGTCGGGGAAGTCAATGTCGATGTCGGCGAACCCGGAGGACGTATCTGGTCCAATGCTGATAGGTGATCATTGTATGAATCCATGACACGTATAATCCGAGTGACAGAACATTGTATCGGTGATGCCAGATCCATAATATCTCGTTGTGTAGCCTCGATCATAGTCCTGACCTCCAAAAGGTTTTGCTCGAGCGTATCAAAATGAGCTAAGATCCTCGGATTGTCCTTCTGCGGTTGGGACTGGGGCTGTCGTGAAATCAGTCTCATCATCTCATCATGCAGAGACGTAATCTGATGGTTAACTCTCTCCTATTGGATTCGCACCGACTCCTGGGAAGGTTGTGGGGTATGCGCAGGGGTAGAGGGGGTCCTAGAGCCCTACGTCACAACATAGGCACTGTAGGATCCCGTACCGTAGTACGTACCCCTATGAAGACCACCAGAAGCGGTCTGCCACAGGTCGTCAGCCGACCGAACTGGGTGGACCGGTGGCTGCGAGGAAGTACCGGCCTCTCCCTCGGGAGGTGCAGACGCAGCATATTGCGTTGACTGCTCACGGAGCAGTAGATACTCATTCTAGAAAAAATAAATCGCTCGATAAATATACTTGTTACTAACTACATGGATATTTATTTGTATATTTTTTAAGTTGTTCAAAAACAGGGGTACCCGGTGTTATAAACCAAAAATATAGGGATAGTTAGTGTAAATAACCCTATTATCTAAGCAACTTATTACTAACACATGGATATTTATTTGTATATTTTCTAAGTTATATTAAAATAAAAAATATAAAGTAATACTTACGTAAGTCCGTGTGGACCTATCATCGATGAGCTGTCCGCACTACCGATGGGTGACGAGGAAGACGGTCACCATGTTAGCATCTTCACCCCTCTGGACCTCATAATTACAAATAGATATATTGTTACTAAAATTAACCATTTTATCCTACTTTGATTAAAATAATATATATACGTTCAAATACTTATTATGAGACAATAATATTCCGTCATCGGAATCAACCCATCATACCACTTTCCTGCCTTCTTCCTGGCCGCCTTCTCCTTCTCCGACTTTTTATTATACCTGGGATCGTCGCATCTAGCCCTCATCTGATTCTACTGCTCAGTCGTGATCCAACCTTGGATTGGTTTTCCAAAACAATCACGGTCCTTCTGATCATTGGTTGTATCCCAAACTAGCTTGGCGGCGATGGAAGAAAACATCTCCTCAATCTCCTCGGCCCGGTGTGGTGGGTAGAAATATGTGTCCTACAAGAAGTAATATAGTAAGTTATGTAATATAAATAAATTAGATGATCGATATTAAAACCAAATATATGTTTACCTTCAAGTGCTTAAACCAGAATGCCTTCCTCTCGTCTAGAGCATCAAAGTAGTTGATCCAAGGGCCACCATAATTGTACCTCAGAAAGAGCCCAAGCGTCTCTGTACCCTCGACGACGAACGATATCTATATAGAGATAATTATATTCATAGAATATATATATGTGTGTGTGTGTGTGTGTGTGTGTGTGTGTAAGAAAATGTTAACTAATTAACTTACTTTGTGTCGTCGACCCAAATCTCCATCCGATGTTCGTCCAGAGGCACACATGGAGGATCTCTCTGATACTGCGAGGGCTTGGCCTCGTCCGTCTCCTCATCAGTCTCCATGGTACGATCAGTAATAGGAATAGTAGACGGAGGAGTATCAGGTTCCGGCCTGGAACTGCTCGTCCCAGGAGTACTGTCATGAGGAGGTGCAAGTGGTCGGAAGAGTGGAGTACTGCTCATCCCAGGAGTTCTTGTCCCAATAGTACTGTCATAAGGAGATCCAAGTGGTCCGTCCCTAGTACCCGATACCGAAGGAGTGTTGCCGCTCGGAGCACGGTGTCCTCTAGATGCTCCTCTAAGTCTGAACCCTCCGCATCGTCCTGTCATAACTGATAAAAACATATGATGATAAAAAATATGCATATATATATATATATATATATATATATATATATATATATATATATATATATAATACGAACAAAATTAAATGAAGAAGAAAAATAAAATAAATCTCACAGTCATAATGGAATTGCACACAAAAATGTCCAATCCAAAAATATGTATAAATAGACCCAGAGCAACCCTCCTTTGAATTGCACATAAAAAGTCTACATAACCAAAAAGCCTAGAGTTTGGGCAACAATATCCAAGAAGTCTAATCCAGAAAAATATAGTACATATCACAAGACTAAATTGATTTAATTTTATTTTTAATCCTCTTCTGAAAATTTATCTTCTTTGTTTTTTTCGTCCTCCTCTTCCTCAATCTCGTCCTCCTCTTCTTTACTTTCATCTACTTCGTCTTCCTCTTCGAATAATTTTACATCTTCAACACGATTAGCTGTGTAATGAGAAACTTTCGTTGAGTCCATCTCTATAATATTTGTTACAAGAGGTAGCTTATCCTCCTGATAAGCTATTTCGTCGACGTCAAAGGTATTTCTAGCTTTGGTCTTGCATACTGTCCACTAGTCCAACCTCATTGTTCCCCGTTTAAGATAAGTTGTAAACTACACGAGCTGAGCCTGACTTGATAGGACAAATGGTTCGTAGCCTTAATATCGACGCCGGTAGTTTATATCCACAAGACTATGCTTGTCTATTTTTCAACCTTTATCTTGGATCGGATTGAACCATTCATACTTGAATAACACGATCTTAGCAGGCTCTGTTCCATAATTATATTTCAACTCCAAAATCTTCCGTAATATGTCATAGAAATCATTGCCTATGTCGACATCTTTATAGTTCAAAGATTTTATACACAAACAACTATTTTTGGTGTCCTCGAGATCTACGAAGTTATCTCTGATTGGGGCAGTTTTTGACATGGAACTAAACCCATTTACACAAAAGCTTGGCCAAATTTTGACGGCATAAATTGGCCCCTTAACTAGAGTTCTAATAGATTCATTCTCAAGTGTTGCGTCTGGACGATCGACCTAAATATCATAAGATAAAAAATTAAGTTTAACGTTCTGTTAATTATTGTGTAAAGTGCATACAAAAAGTAATTACCGAGATCCTTACTTATGCACTCAACCAAGAAGAAAAATGATGTCTCATTTCTTGTTCTACTTCTTCGTTTGTTATGTAGGGTCTAACAGACCTCAGCTCATTATTCTATGTGCTGAAAAACAATGAAGCAACCGCCGATTAGTAGCATAACATTACTGAGCTTATATAAACCAATAAATTGAGATAACATAAACCTAGACGTATTAATTACTTAACCCTTTAGCTTCTCTACTTCATCAATGTTGCAATTAAGTAATATATACAACTGAGCATCCCTTAGCTCATCATCATTCAAATATCTCTTCTTTATTTTTCCTGAAGGCTTTCCGGACACATTGAATACTTTTAGTATTGCATCATTACATTCCTGATATTTATCGTAGTTTCTCGGTGCTCTTGTTCGATTAGTAGCAACATGAGATTTGAAATATGCCGAGCAAAAGTTTGTAATCTACTCGAGCACATAAGCTTCACAAATAGAACCCTCCACCCGTGTATTATTTTTACCTTTCTCTTTGGGTGGTTCAGATGCCGCTCGAACGGGTACATCTACCGATAACCGACAGGCCCACCAACATGTGCCTTATAGGAAAGATGAATTGGTAAATGCTCCATAGAGTCAAAGAATCCAGGAGAAAACACCTTCTCGAGCTTGCACGGTGTTACCGCAATATACTTCTCTTGCTTTTCTAGACGATCGACGAGCAACTTAGTAGAACAAAGATCTCTGAAGAATATGCTGAGCTTTGTCAATGGATCGCAAATGACCTGCGGTAAGAATTCCCAAAATGCAATCAGAATTAACCTTTCTATGAATACGTGACAATCGTGGCTCTTTATACCCGTCAGTTTGTTCTCCTTGAGGTCGACGTATCTTCCCAAGTTTCACATATACCCGTCTAGAAATTTTAGGCCCTGAATCTACCTACAAAGTTTTCATTTATCCTCCTTCTCCAGTAAGAAAATTTCCTTAGGCTGCTTTAACATTCCATTCCCCTTCTCTATAAAATGCAACGCAGGATGTCTACGTATATCTTCCAAGTCTAACCTGGCCTTTGGATTATATTTTGTCTTCCCCTTTACGTCCATTACAGTATTAATTATGTTGTCAAACACATTCTTCTCGATATGCATGACATCAAAGTTATGTCAGATCAGATTGGTGCTCCAATATGCAGATCCCAGAATATACTCATCTTCGTCTAGTTATGACTGCGACCAAATCCGTCACACTTGTACCCCTAAACAGGCTCTTCGATAGCACTTGGTAAATCTTTTACATTTTTCCATATCGTGTATCTGGGCCACCTTGGCAGTGAATTGGCCTTCTCCATAACACTGACATGAAAAGGATTCATGTTCCTCCGGCATAGATGATCCTTTGACAGGAATTATCGATGACAAACGAAGAAGCACGATTTGCCTTCGTATTTCAAACGGAAAGCCTTAGTGTTGTCATGCAATATGATTATGAGAGACAGACATAAGTGCTCCATCTTGATAAAATGCCATAAGCCGAAAAATCATTGATGGTCCACATAAGTGCTGCCCATATTTGAAAATTCTACTTTTTTGAAACATCGATGTTCCTCTTCAGATTTTTTGGACCCAGAATAATAACGGTTAAGAACATAACCGGAGTCTTCATGCACATCCAAGACGGTTGGTTGTACGGGGTGACGATCAAAGGCCAACATGAATACTGGGAGCCCGAAAGTCCGAATGGGATAAAACCATCGGAGGAGAGCCCCAATCTTATATTATGAGGATCCGAAGCAAAATCGGGATACTCTCGATCAAAGTGCTTCTATACTTCTCCATCAAATGGGTGATCCAACACTCCTTCAATATGTTCTTGCCTGTGCCAACTAATATTTTGGCAGTCTCCTTCACCATAAACAACCTCTGCAACCGGGGTGTTAAAGGCAAGTAGTGCATCAAATCTGTCGGCTTCCTTGCACTGATAGACCTTCCTGTACCAATTGTCTTATAGCGATCAGGACCATAAAATCTGCACACATATTTATCCTTGTCGTCTTTGTAGTACATCATGTACCCGTTGTGACATGCTTCAATTTTTTTGTATCCCATCCAGAGTGATCTCACCATCCTCTTAAACCGGTAAAAGTCTTTAGGAAACTTAGCACCCTCCGACAAGATCTCTATAATCAACCCCATCAGTCGGTTGTAACATTCTTGTGATATGTTAAAATCAGACTAGATACTCAACAATCTAGTAACCACCTCCCACGGTGAATGATCCTCACAACCAGGATATAATGGATTTATTACATTCTCCAGTAGCTCCATAAACTTTGCTGCATCAGCATTCGGTGCCTCCTCACCTACATCATCATTGTCCAGATTGAAACTAGACCCGACAATATCAAAAACTATATTCACGTACCTGTCGTCGTAATTAGTGTGGTCGTGAACATCCATATATGGCTCCACATAAGGCTCCGGATTCGATGCTAAAGACACAAGTTCTCCGTGTGAGGTACCAAACCATTGGTCGTGGACATCCATATATAGCTAAGAGTAGGGCCCACCTCTATCTCCGAGTGATCCAATATATGACTAGGATCCGCCACGTACGGTCTCAACTGTGATACGTGAAACACGTTGTGCACTCCCTCTAATGTAGGTGGAAAATCTAGTCTGTAAGCAACTACACCGGCCCTCTCAAGAATACTGAAAGGTCCGGTGAATCACGGACTAAGCTTTCCGCCTCCACCGAAGAGAATTGTGCCTCATGTCGGAGAAATCCTCAGAAATATCAAACCACCAACTTAGAACAAAATACAACCTTAAGAATTTAATCTATAACAAACAACCAATATCAAGCACAAACAAAAATCTAAAATTATACCTCAAACTCCTAAGGTCTCCGGTTGCTATCAGCCTAATGCTGCTGTCTGTCCTGCGCCACTCGAAGTCTGTCTCTGATCAACTTAACCTTCTTCGCTGCATCCACAACCATCTCTGGCCCTAGCAAAACTCTCTCTCCAATATTGTCCCATGATAAAGGAGTACGACATCTTCGACCGTACAGAGCCTCAAATGGTGACATCTCTATACTAGCCCGGTAGCTGTTGTTATAAGCAAACTCTACCAAATAGAGATGGTCCTCCCAAGATCCCCCAAAATTTAGTATACAGGTACGAAGCATATCCTCGAGAGTCTGAATAGTCCTCTCTGACAGCCCATCTGTCTGCGGATGATATGTAGTACTGAATTTGAGTTGGGTGCCCAAACTCGCATATAAACTTCTCCATAAATGAGAAGCAAAATAACTATCCCGATCTGAGACTATGGTAACGGGAACCCCATGTATCTTGACGATCTGCCTTACATATATCTCTGCCAGCTTCTCCGTAGACAAACCCACATTGAAAGGCAAAAAGTGGGCCGACTTGGTCAACCTGTCAACGATGACCCAAATCGAGTCTTTCCCTCCTGGAGATCGTGGAAGTCCGGACATAAAATATAAAGTAATGTTCTTCCACTTCCACTCTGGTATGGGTAATGGCTGAAGTAAACCACCTGGCCTCTGCCTCTCGGCTTTCACCTGCTGGCATACTAAGCATCTGGATACAAACTGTGCCACTTCCCTCTTCATGCCATACCACCACACACTCTCTCATATATACTGATACATCTTGTTGGCACCTGGATGTATGGAATACTAAGAGCGATGAGCTTCCTGCAATACCTCCTCACGCAGCTCCCCACTAGGCACACATAATCTAACAACATGGCACAAAGAACCATCCTCGGCAATAGTAAAATTATCCTCCAATCCTGCTTTCACCTAAGCTCTAATGTTCCTTAGAGATACATCCTCATATTGGGCAGCCTTGATCATGTCCATCAACTCTGAGTGTATCTGCAACCCCCATATCTGTATAGCAAAACCATGAACTATCACCTCCATGCCCAAGCTCTCCAAGTCCTCCAACAAATATCGATCATGCATCAAAAAAATAGTACCGGATACATGTACAAGGCATCGGCAACTACATTGGCCTTTTCAGGATGATATTGCAAAGATATGTCAAAATCTTTCATCAATTCCAGCCACCGATGATGCCTCATGTACAACTCCTTTTGAGTGAAAACGTACTTTAAGCTCTTGTGGTCTATGAAGATCTTCATACGCTCTCCGTACAAATAGTATTTCCACAACTTCAGGGCAAAGATGACTACTGCCAACTCCAAATCTTGGGTAGGATAGTTCTTCTCTTAAGGACGTAATTGCCTGGATGCATAGGCAATCACTTTTCCATTCTACTGAAGAATAAAACCCAGACCTTTCCCCGATGCATCACTATAAATAGTAAAACCTCCAGACCCTGATGGCAACGTCAAAATAGGAGCAGACGTTAACCTCTTCTTCAATTCCTCAAAAGCAACCTGGCACTCCTCTGTCTAAACAAACTCTACATCCTTCCTGGTGAATCTAGTCATCGGCTCGGCAATCCTCAAAAAATCTTGCACAAACTTCCTGTAGTAGCCTGCTAGACCCAAGAAACTCATGATCTCTGCCACTAAACTCGGAGTCTTCTAAGACTCCACTGCTGCAATCTTCTTCGGATCCACTAAAATTCTATCACCAGTCACAACATGTCCTAAGAACTCCACCTTGTCCAAAAAAACTCATACTTGGACAAATTTCCATACAGCTTCTCCTTCCTCAACGCATCCAACATAATCCACAAATGCTCCTTGTGCTCCTCCGATGTTTTCGAGTATATGAGTATTTCATCAATGAACACCACCATGAACTTGTCAAGGTACTGGTGGAACACCTTGTTCATCAAATTCATAAATACCGCCGGGGCATTAGTCAACCCAAACGGCATCACCATAAACTCAAACTGGTCATACCGAGTCCTAAAAGCAGTCTTCGGAATCTCCTTCGACTTCACTTTTACCTGGTGGTATCCTGATCTCAAGTCTGTCTTCGAAAATACCTTGGCACCACTCAACTGATCAAATAGGTCATCAATTCGTGACAACGGGTATTTATTCTTGATAGTAAGATTATTCAATACCCTGTAATCGATGTGCATGCACACCGATCCATCCTTCTTTAGTACAAACAATACCGGGGCTCCCCACGATGAAGAACTGGATCTGATAAACCCCTTATCCTATAACTCATCCACATGCTTCTTCAGCTCGACCAGCTCGATGTTTTTCACCCTATAAACATGCTACAAAACTGGTTCTGCACCTGGCACCAAGTCTATAGAAAATTCAACATCTTGATCTGGCGACAATCCTGACAATTCTTCAGGAAACACATCCAAGAACTCTGCTATCAATGGATGCGACAACTCATTGTCTTCCACCATAGCTCCACAGATAATGCATTGTCCCTGCTCTACAGCTCCTCTAGCAAACTCAAACTCTGGCTCTCTTGACGGGATAAACAAAACTCTACATCCTCTATAATCTATACTAGCATGGTGCCTACTCAACCAATCCATCCCGAGTATAATATCGTAGATCAGAAGATGCATTACAAGTAGATACGCACTCAGCTCCCAGCCTCCCAGAGTAATTCTCCGATTCTTGCAAATATCACTAACCAGGATAATGCCTCCCACGGTCATGATCTTGCAAGTCCTAAGCAAAGACTCAGCTACCAAATGATGCTTCAGAGCAAAAGAAATAGATATAAAACTATGGGAAGCACTACTATCAAACAAAGCTAAAGCTGGAATGGAATCAAGAAGAACAGAACCTGCGATGACATCTCTGGTGGGCTCGACCTCCTCGACCGTCATAGCAAACGCTTGTTCCTGACGTACACCTCCCTGATATTGGTGCTGGACATAACGCTGCTGCTGGGTCGAAAGCGGTGGTCCCCTCGACTGTACTGTAGGTGGCCTCGCATGTGTCCTCGGAGCTGGAGCTGCTCCCAGAACTGCATGACGAGGTTTAGAAGGACACTCTCTCAGCTGATGCCCTTCAGTACCACAATACACACAAACCTCCAACCTCCTCCTGCAGACTTCCCAGATATGGCTGGGCTTCTTGCAGTAGTGGCAGGAAGCTTGTTGTGACTGTCTCTGCTGTTGCGGTGCCTGGTAAAACGGTGTCCTAATTGGAATCTGGTGCTGCTGCGGCAGCTGAAAAGGCCTGGACTGGAAATAAGGAGGCTTAGTAGTCACTGTGCTGCTGTTAGCCCCCAAAAAAGAATCGTGATCTCTCTTGGGCTTCAAACCCAACTCCCGCTCAACCTTGCGTGCCTCCGCAAGTATCTTCGAATAGGTCTCATAAAAAGAACTAATGAGGATCTTTACTTCCCTGTTCAGACACTCACAAAAACGGATAGCTCGAACCTCTTGCTCCCTCACCAAATACTTCACAAATTGGCTCAGCCTACCGAACTCTACGGTATATTCCTCCACAAACATGCTTCCCTGATTAAGGCTCTCAAATTGCCTCCCTAAGTCTAACCTGTCTACCCGAGCAAAGAACTTTCTCTTGAAGAGGTCCTTGAACACCTCCCAAGACTATCCTACATCAGCAAGAAGTGGCTCATTCCTGAACCAAGTGCGGGCAATGTCAAAAAGCTGAAGTCCTACTGCCTCAACCTTCAGATCCTCAGCAATACGGGACACCCTCATGAGACGCTCAATATCCTTGAGCCAATCATCAGCGTAGATGATGCCCTCCGTCCCCTTGAAGACCCGAGGTTCCAGCTTCTTGAAGTCCTGAATATTGCCTGGTCGAAGCTCGGCAACCTAAGGAGCAACCTGCTGATGGATCGAAGCTCCTCTCTCTACTACGGCAAGGGCAAGCTGATGATCACTCTCAATGCCCTACGGCAACACGTCGGTCTGCCTCTGGTGTGCCTCGGACTGAGCCCTTTGAGCCACCAATATCTCGCAAAATAGTGTGAACACCTGAGTCATATTTGTCGGCGCATAAGGTGGAGGTGAAAGTCCCTCAGATACAGCCAGAATAGTCCTCTGAGTTAGAGGTGGACCCCCGAACGCAGCTGATACGCCAATCACTGGAGAAGTGACTGGTGCAGGCCCTCGAGAAGTCACAGATCTCTCAGAAGCTGCTCTTCCCTACTGTGATCTAGTCTTAGGCGGCATCCTGAGGCAAAACGAAAGAAAAAAAACAATATGGCACATGATATAAGGCATTCAAAGAAGGACAGTTAAAGATCAAATATCAATATCAAGGAAGAATAGTTGAAAAGAATCAATAGAGTTTTTCTTAGATGTGATTGAGTATTCTTAGCCTATAGCCTATATCCTATATCCTGAAACAGGCTTGTAATAGCACTCAATTCAGAGCACTACTACGAATCGCACTAATTGCGATCTCGAAGACCATGGGCCACCACTAAAAATATGGCACGACTCACACCCGATGTAGGGATGCAAGTAATGAATAATGCCAAGTCTACGTCGCAACATCGACGGTAGAACGTTGTTTGGGTAAACTATCTATCTAGCAATCAAGATATAATATGCCACCAATATAAATGAATATACTCAATCACAGTTCTATACATGGAATAAACACGAATAAAATAAAAGAATAGAAGAGTCACAAATATAACTCATGAGACAAAATAATATTCAATTAGTCAAGAAATACTAATAACAATGCTGGAGACAAATCCAGTACAAAAGAAAACTAACTAAGAAGCTACGAGTCCTGGGTCGTTTGTCTCAGTCGGGATGAGACCCTCCTGAGCCAAGGTCTCTGGCTCTAAGTAAACCACGTCTTGAGGCCCGTAGTGAGTGGGGTACCACTCCTCAGTGTCATCTGGGAAAAATATATCCAGTCATGAAAGGAGCAGAGTATATCTCTAATAGCAGTTCTAATAAATGATATAAACTATATACTAGTAAATAGATGTGAATATATAAGATGCAACAAATAGATACAAGAGATATGCAATAAAGAAAATATTGGGAATAAATACAAGAATGAGCAATATTGAAATAAACAAGAAATATTAATGACTAAGTGAGTAAGTACCAGCTTTAACATGTGATCGGCTTGGGAACTTGATACAAGAGTTATGGCCTGGCTAATCATACATGTGGTGTATGATTAACACTATTCAATGAACAAGATTTGATACAAGGAGGGTATGATCACATATTTATACTACATACTTTCCGCCCCCGACTGGTATAGTGGATCCAACCTTGGTACGTTATGACACGGGTTTCCACAAGAAGGGCGCTACTCTTCTCATGAACCAATGTCTGTATTTGTACAAGAAGAACATGGAAACAAGGCTTGCATAAGATACACCATAAATACCAAGGAATAATATCTCATGACGAGAATCGGATATACCAATCTGTATAACCATTATGTCAAGAAATCAAGGATATCTACATTAGATACAAGAGACATAGAGGATATCATAAATAAGAAACTATAAGAGAATGTACTTGCCTGAAATTCGGAGAACAGTATCAAAGATGTCTGGTACGTGCCTTGAAGACCTAAATATGGAATATTATATCAATACAAGGTTTTGAAATAAAAATAAGTTAAACTAGTCAACTTCTAGGTAAAAAAGCCATTTCTAAGTCAAAACAGTCAAACTAGGTCAAGTCTAGCTCAAATTGGTCAAACTTGGTCAAACTAGCTATTTCTAGGTTGCATGAGTCTATCTCTAAGATATTGGGTCCATACACTATATAACTAGGTCACACTAGTTATAATAGGATACTAGGAAACCATAAGATACCGTATCATAAGATACGCAATTAATAGATGTAAAATTATCATAGTATATATATAAAATCAATAATATTTAATATCCCTAACTAAACTAATGCTAAGTGGATACCTTGGCTTTGAACCAATGCGGTATCACACCACTACACACCAATCTTGATACTCAAACCCAATACCTTGAGTATCCATCAAAACCTTGACATTACCTTGGTATCACAAGGTAATGTGAATTTCTAACATATACTTAACTTCCCAAAACTCTAACTATAACTAACATGCATGAATTAATACAATACTATCTTTACTATCTACCAATATATATATATATATATATATATATATATATATATATATATATATATATATATATATATATATATATATAACAAGTAGCTAACTTGTAAACCCCCTAAAAAATTTAAATTTTATTTTAAGTATTTTTATTAAATTATTAAATTTCTATGGAGTATTTTCATAGTTAATTAGAAAATAAATTTTTATTGATTAAATTACTTATATAAATGCTCATTAAAATTATTCCATAAAACAAGTTTTTTATTATTTTTGGAGTCTTGCTAACGGGTGATAGATTTTCTAGAAATTATTCTGTGTGCAAATGTTCTTTTTAAATTTGTATAATCTCATATATATATATGCAAGTATATATGTGAATAAATATATAATAATAATAATAATAATAATAATAATAATAATAATAATAATAATAATAATAATAATAGTAATAAAAATAATGTTAATAAAATAAAATAAAAAGATAAAAAGAAAAGAAAAAAATATAATAAAACCCTTAACTAATCCTAACTAATCATAAATCTCAATCACTTAAACATATTCCTATACTATTCCCAACTTACAAACTACCCAGAACCCCCGCGAAAAGAAAAAAAAATAAAAACCTTAACTAATCCTAACTCTCCCTCTCTCTATGTATATATATATATATATATATATATATATATATATATATATATATATATATATATATATATATATATATATATATATATATATATATAAAACCAAACCCTAACCCTAACCCTAGACCTCGACCGTCGACCCCCACCCTGATGCCGGCGCCGCCGTGCCGCGCCGCCGCAGCAGCCGCAGACCGCAGCCGTCAGCGTGCGTGCACACTGCATGTGCACAACCCGAACCCATCTTCAAGGTATGATATCTCTCTCATCTCTCGCCCTTTTCTCGAGCGATTTATCCGTGATGTTCACATCCTAACCCTCTGGGATTTTCCTTCAAGCGGGACAAGTTTTTGTGCCCTGAATTGGTCAAAAAATCGACCGAAAGTTGGCCGAAAAACTGACCAAAAACAGTCTAGAATTTCAACACCAAACCCCCATGTTCATGCCTAATTTGCCACCAACCTGTTTAATATTTTCAAAATCTAATTGAAGGATTTTCTTCTCTATATAATCGAGAATTTAACTGTTCTTTTACTTTTTATTAATTCTTTTTATTCGTTAAATTATTCGACCTCCAAAATGACCAAAAACTTGATATTTTAAAACAAAGATTTTGTGATACGGAGTGCGCCCTGCCAAACGGGACCGCCTCGTCGTGTACCAATTACTCCGAAGGGAGCGTATGGTATATCCTGATGTGTGGGCTTTCGCGAAAGTTGATTCGGACGTGTGTGCGCGTCGGAATCAACCCGTATCCGTAAAAAGTTCTCATATGTAACTTTTGTAAAATACCACCCCATTTTGTGTACGCTCGTCTGAATACGACGAAACTTGTGCCATTGGATTTGTGGTATCACGTTGGTCATGTGATCCAAGTTTCACGCGATTCTGGGATAATTGACCAAGCCGCCTATGCGCGGGCCTTACGGGTTGACTTGAAGGGCAAATTTATGATCGGCTCACCGGAATCCAAAATTGGACATACCGTTGAGTTCGTATCGATGTTTAGAATTTTTTTGACCTATAATTTGTCCTATTTAGAGACATTTACCTCTGACACGCATTTTGGTGCAAAGTGGGCCACATGTGGACCCCACATTGACCTAAAATTATCGTTTTGCCCCTGTGTCCAAATTAGATGAAAGGGTAGACTTTTTTTACTATCTCGCTTATTCTAGGAATGTTGGTGATATTTATTTCAGCATCCGGAGACGTTCATTCGGATGCCATAGTTCTGATCCCTTGTGCTTGACGTCTAGACGCTTACACTTCGCAGCTTTCTTGCCAGGCAAGTATACCTTGCCTTGTTGTACTATTTAAATTTAGATATTATTTAGTTACATATTTTATTATTTTAATATTATATAAATGTGCGCATCCGAGAAAGGCTCGGGTGCAGTCAACGAATGCGTTGACGTTAGGACTTGTGTCTGACTTAGTGTCTAGTGGACCCACCTAAAGTTGTGGAGTTATCAATATGACTCTCCAGGCCTTGACACGTATCATTGCACGTCACAGAGTGAGTTCATATAGGGACACGTGCTTCATGCTTGACTGGCCATCGGTGTGAGCAGCACGTGTGACAGTATTTAGTTTAGTTGTATATTTCTTTTGTGACTTGTATTATAGTACAAGATTTCCACGTCGTATTCTTGACTTGTACATTGGCATTTGGTGGGGAAGATAATTAGTAGGCAAATGGGACAGATATTTGGCTACCGTAGTTTCAGAGTAAACTACGGGGTTGTAAGCCTCAGTATTACCCGGTTATGGGCTATGTGTTACCCGATTATGTGCTCAGTGTTACCCGGTTATGGGCTCAGTGTTACCCGGTTATGGGCATATATGCTTGTCGATACATCTGGCAGAGGTTACTAGTTGCGCGCTATTATGAACGGTGATGTAGTCAGCATATACTCCTGGTATCCAGTTTGCAGCTAATGCCAGGTACTTAGACTCTGGCTCGATCCTACGCTTTATACCTTTTACCTACCCATACATACCAATGTTATCTTCAAGTGCATTTCACTTAGCTGGTTAGTTCACCCTCGAGTTTTCACAGTATTTACTTTATGACATGTACTTTTTGTATCTTGTTACTTTCCTCTGAGGACCTGGTTCCCTTCCAGGTTATTTGTGCAATTTGTAGGATGCTTGATCTAGTGGAGTGTGGACATTGTTGCAGGTATTTTTATATTTTTAGCTATTACAGTCATGTACTACTTTCTATTTTTTATTCTGCTTTTATAGCCTAGTGTTTATAGGCCTATGTTATTCTTTTGGCCTATTCGAACGGATGTATTATTGGACTGCAGACTGATGATGCGTATCGTTCTTTCTTGAGATTTATTTACCATGGATTCAGATTTAGTTTACTTGTTGCATGTTAGAATTAGATTATTAATTAGATCACTTGACCGTGGACAGCGAAGTTCGCTTCGTCGGGTCCATTAAATTGGAAAGCCCTATGAAGTCGTACCAGCTGGCCATTGTCACGTATTTGGTCCCATATGTTTTGCGACTGGGGTGTGACATAGTTTTATTGGTGGCCCATGCAGGTCAGAGCATATCGTTTCGGTTACGTTACTGTACCGAACGAGCCTGCAACTTAGGATTAATGTTGAATATGATCTCAATCCATAACTAATTTTAAAACTCCTCTTGTATTCGATTATCGCCCTTGGACTTCGTTGTTGTATTCGTTCATTTACCGTCGACATCGTTATTATTGTTTCTCATCTTCCTTATTTCGGAAAGATGGATGCTCGCGCACGATTATTTCCTCCAGGAGCAGATCCTCGTCAAGGCGAAGAAGGCATATTTGATAGGATGTTTGAGTAGATAGTTAACCATGATAGAGAAGGTTGATAAGTTCTTTCTTGTTGCTAGAGTTAGTATAGACTGTTGGCGTAAGAATTAGACATAGAAGTAGAGACTTAAAACTAGACCCTACCCTTACTTAAGGTAGCAGAGATTTGTAAGTATTAGAAGCTAGAAAGGTTGTTTGATTCTAAGGCCCTAGAATAATTTGGAGAAGACATAGCTAGATGCTAGGAATTAGTTGTAGTCTTATGTTAGTGATACAAGGAACGACATTATAAACTTGACAAGACAGAATCTAGAAGAAGATTATCGGATACTAATAAAAATAGGGTATGAAATAGCACTTAGGGTAGCAAACCATAGTGGTTAATCCCTAGTTGCCTTGTGACTTACAGTACCAGACCTAGAAATTCTTCCACCCTTTAGATAATAATGATTACGACTCAGCTAAAACAGATAGGTAGATTGCTAGACATAGATTGCTAGACCCAATAATTGGATGGTGAGATAACTTGAGTACTACATTGTAGCTTTCAAATTAGATTAGATGTACTTGATTTATTTAGATTGCCAGTGTCTATTAGGCTCATAGTTTCACTTTTGAAAACTCGAGTAGTTGAGCTAGTATCTGAGCTAGACAAATGGGTTGAAGGATGAGAGTTTTGATAGATGTTATAGTCTTGAGTTAGATAGTGAATTGTCTATAATGGATGGCAAGTTAAAAATAAGATGAAACCCATGTAGCTTGGATAAGGAGTGTAAATAAAATATAGAAGTCTTATAGGAATGATAAGCTGAAAATTGTGGATTACACATTAACTGCTTTGGGCCAGGGATTTAGATTTTTGACTATTAGGGTGTAAGCTTGTTTGACCAAATCCTTAGTAGTAGGTGGATATATGGGAACATATTTTCAATTTATCCTAGCCGATGGATTTTTAGATTTTAGGATTGGTATTCTTATTATTATTGGTTGTATTTTATTCTAGGGTATTTAGAATGATTCAATTTACCATTCATCATAATCTAGCGTACTTATATTTTCTGGACTATCTCCGCTTATGCTATTATTTTATAGCCTAGTTTTGCAAGCTTATTCTTTTATCGAGCTTGTTCATGACATATGTGTTATTGAGGATGCCTACTAATACATTGTCTAAATCAGAATCAGTATATTACGGTCTGATCAACCTAAATGCACTTGGTTCGCTCTTCGCATGACTACTTTACGTGGATTGAGATATAGTTGACTCAGCATGTTAGACGAGTATATTTGCCCTTTAGACATGTCCGAGAATATCTTATCGGTTACATAACTGTACTGATATGAGCATGCCAATAGAAATTTACCAAAATAAGATTTTAATCCACAACTGTCCTGACAACTCTTTTTTTGAATTCTTTAAATCGCCTTGAACCCCGTACTTGTATTCTATCACCTCCTCCTTGAATTATTTATTATTGTTTTTCGTCTTCCCCTATTTCGGAAAGACGAACGCTCGTGCTTGGTATAAGTTTGATACACGGAGAGTACTAGATATACTCCATAGGCCAATCACATTACCTTGTGACTATCTTTTGTAATTAAGGACAAATCACATGTAATATATTTGGTGTTAAAATTTTTAAGGATATGTTGATATTTTAACTCGATGGCATACCCACGATGCTAATGGATGACACGAGTAGCAGTAGTAGTATTCTCTTTCCTATCACCATCCCGTTCCCTTGGGTGGCTCATCTTCTCTTCCATATCCGTTCCTTATCCCATGCTTAATTCTTCCTATCGTAGTTGCATCTTTTCATGCCAACATGAATTATTGATTTACTTCAACCTCACCCTTTATTTTGGTAGTTAAACATAACCGGGTTAGTAATAATTAATAACTAAAAATATGAGTTAATGATAACCCTTATGTATATGCACTATAGCAATATCTGTATTCTCTTATTATTTTGAACCATGAGTAGCATCCTTTAGTCTAATATGAATTAGTTGGATTGTTGAAATGGTTCATACTTCTAATAGTTTTATAAAGTTAGTGAAGACCTTAATTGTTGTCCTAAAACTTAGACTAAGCCTAGGAAAGAGTTGAAGGCACTTGTTACGAACTGATGACTATGATAAATCGCTGGCGAAGTAGCGACAGCTGCAGCTAGTCTATTATAAAGTAGTTAAATTATTTGCAAACATACTGGCCAGGTGGCATGGCAGTATTTGACTAAGATGCTTGACGGTTACAGAAAAAAATTATGGTTATGAGATTCCAGACAAGTATCCCAAAAAATTTGACCCAATGAATAAATTCGTCTTACAACTTAGACAATAGCCTCAAAAGACTTTGACTACTAGTAGAATTCTTGTAAGTTGGATAGTGTAGATGAGTTAGAGGATAAAAAATTAGTGTATAGACAATAAAGGAGAAAAGTGTTAGGATGACAGACCATAACATTTTAGGAAGCGCTATAAGCTAGCAATAAAGTGTTAATAGCTATAGTAATTTATTACGAATATGGGTTAGTATTAATTTCGAGGACAAAATTATTGTAAGTTGGGAAGAATGTAAACCCCCTAAAAAATTTCAATTTTATTTTAAGTATTTTTATTAAATTATTGAATTTCTATGGAGTATTTTCGTAGTTAATTAGAAAATATTTTTTTATTGATTAAATTAGTTATATAAATGCTTATTAAAATTATTCCACAAAACAATTTTTTTTTGGAGTCTTGCTAACGAGTGATAGATTTTCTAGAAATTATTCTATGTGCAAATATTCTTTTTAAATTTGTATAATCTCATATATATATGCAAGTATATATGTGAATAAATAGTAGTAGTAGTAGTAGTAGTAGTAGTAATAATAATAATAATAATAATAATAATAATAATAATAATAGTAATAATAGTAATAATAATAATGTTAATGAAAAAAGAAAAAAATATAATAAAAACCTTAACTATTCTTAACTAATCCTAAATCCCAATCACTTAAACCTATTCCTATACTATTCCCAACTTACAAACTACCCAGAATCCCCGCAGACTCCCCCTCCCCCCCCCCTCTCTCTCTCTATGTATATATATATACATATATATATATATATATATATATATATATATATATATATATATATATATATATATATATATATTATAAAACCAAACCCTAACCCTAGACCTCGACCGTCGACCCCCACCCTGACGCAGACGCCGCCGTAGCAGCCGTCGACCGCCGCCGTCCGCGTGCGTGCACAGCGCATGTGCACAACCTCTCATCTCTCATACTTTTCTGGAGCGGTTTGTCCGTGTACGTTTACATCCTAACCCTCTAGGATTTTCTTTCAAACGGGACAAGTTTTTGTGCCCTGAATTGGTCGAAAAATCGACCGAAAGTTGGCCAAAAAACTGACCAAAATAGTCCAGAATTTCAACACCAAACCCACATGTTCATGCCTAATTTTCCACCAACCTGTTTAATATTTTCAAAATCTAATTAAAGGATTTTCTTCTCTATATAACCATGAATTTAACTGTTCTTTTACTTTTTATTAATTCGTTTTATTTGTTAAATTATTCGACCTCCAAAACGACCAAAAACTTGATATTTTAAAACTAAGATTTTATGATACGGAGTACGCCCTGCCAAATGGGAGCGCCTCGTCACGTACCAATTATACCAAAATATGCGTACGGTATATCCTGACATGTGGGCTTTCGTGAAAGTTTATTCGGACATGTGTGCGCGTCGGAATCAACCAGTATCCGTAAAAAGTCCCTATATCGCAACTTTTGTAAAATATTACCCTATTTTGTGTACGCTCGTCGGAATATGATGAAACTTGTGCCATTGGATTCGTGGTATCACGCTGATCCTGTGACCCAAGTTTTATACGATTCTGAAACAGTTGACCAAGCCGCCTATTCACGGGCCCTACGGGTTGACTTGAAGTGCGAATTTGTGATCGGCTCACCGAAATCCAAAATTGGATATACCGTTGAGTTCTTATTGACGTTTAGAATTTTTTTAAACTATAATTTGTCCCATTTAGAGACTTTTATCTCTGGCACGCATTTCGGTGCAAAGTGGGCCATATGTGGACCCCGCTTTGACCTAAAATTACCGTTTTGCCACTGTGTCCAAATTGGATGAAAGGGTAGACTTTTCTGACTATCTCGCTTATTCTGAAAATGTTGGTGATATTTATCTCAGCATCCGGAGACGTTCATTCGGATGTCATTGTTCTGATCCCTTGTGCTTGACGTCTGGACGCTTACACTTCGCAGCTTTCTTGCCAGGCAAGTATACCTTGCCTTGTTGTACTGTTTAAATTCAAATATTATTTAGTTACATATTTTACTATTTTAATATTATAGAACTGTGTGCGTCCGAGAAAGACTCGGGTGCAGTCAATGAAGGCATTGACGTTAGGACTTGTGTCTGACCTAGTGTCTAGTGGACCTACCTAAAGTTGTGGAGTTATCAATATGACTCCCCAGGCCTTGATACGTATCATTGCACGTCACAGAGTGAGTTCATGTAGGGACGCGTGCTTCTTGCTTGACTGTCATCGGTGTGAGCAGCACGTGTGACAGTATTTAGCTTAGTTGTATATTTCTTTAGTGACTTGTATTATAGTACGAGATGTCCACGTCGTATATGACAGTTTCCAGAAACCAATATTCCTTATCCATAATCTGAACCAATGTCCCTTCTGGACAATACTTACCACAATGATCTCAACGATCACAACATATTATCTAATCCATGCCACTCGACAAATCCTCAAAACCAGACTACAATCATCAACTTGAACATCTAACTCATTTTATTCCTTAAAATTTAAGCATATTTGAAGAGCGCCGTATTTGGTTTGAGTTTCTTTTGAGGCAGAATATTTGGGTTAAAAAGTTTGCAAGGCAGGGTATTTAGTTTTAGAGGTTTTGTATGATTAGACAATGAGTCAGATATTTAGAATAAGGATAAGTTGGACTTGTGTAATTTGGATTTTGGATGGCTATCAGTAAATGATGCAATAAGATTTGAGTAATGTTTAGGCGAGTATTAAGAAAAATATGCTTAAATTTTAAGGAATGAAATGAGTTAGATGTTCAAGTTGATGATTGTAGTCTGGTTTTGAGGATTTGTCGAGTGGCATGGATTAGATAATATGTTGTGATCGTTGAGATCATTGTGGTAAGTATTGTCCAGAAGGGACATTGACTTGCATTATAGTACGAGATGTCCATGTTCAGTCCGAACACACAACCCAGATCCATTAACAATAGCTTGGTCCACTAAAGATCTATTGTTGCACTACCTCCCTAATCCTAAATTATTTTTATGGGCTCCTCTTATTATATGCTTATTTTTCTCCCCATGTTAAGATATCGAATGTCCGTCGATCAAATTAAGTTAGTGACAACTATATTGATCGACATCTTTTATCCTTAAGTAGTACTAATCAGCTTCATTTATTATGTCCAATATAATCTACCTGTAGGGTTTACATGACAATACTTATTATCTCCTTAAGGGGACATTATCAACCAGATATATCGGAACATGGATTTATTTTATAATCAATAGCCCATTATACAGATAATACCATTACCCAATTCATAGAGGTTATTAACCCATAATGAATCTCACTATTTTATGAGTCAAAGTAATACACACTGCATATACATGTCTGTTATTATATTCGGATTAAGAGCACAAGCATACATAATAACAGAGGTGTTTATTCTTTTATGTAGTCAGTACAAAGAGAACAGCCTCAAGTGGTCATCTTCAATACACACAATATGTACTAGTGTAAACCTATAGTCAAGATAGACTAATACCAGATTAAACTACAATATTACCAATAGTTTTTCCATATCCTTCTAGGTTGTGAACTATTTATATATTCCACAGAAAACATATAATATGATCTTATGTGTGACACCATACACTATATTATCTACAATATAGAATATCAGACACTTGCATTAACATTATAACAATTATAATATACAAATATTTGCCCATATGATTCCCATTCATAAATAAGGAAATATAGTTAATACAAAAGTGATAATTTTAGTATATAACCCTAACAATCTCCAACTTATACTCAAAGCATTGATTTTTAGTATATTGTTACAAATCTCCCACTTATACTTACAGCCATGCTGCTACGCATCTGACTCTCATTCCCTCAACATGACTATCAAAAGCCTTAGCTGGTAAGCTCTTTGTAAAGAGACCAGCTAGGTTATTTGCTGATGCTATCTTGATCATAGCAACATCTCCTATTTTTATAATATTTTGTATCAGGTTATACTTGCGCTAAATGTATTTATCTATCTTATGGGCTCGTGGTTCCTTCGAGTTTGCAACTTCACCATTATTATCACAATAAAGTATAATAGTCTTAGGCAAACTAGGTACCACTTCCAAGTCCAATAGAAAGTTTTGGAGCCAAACCGCTTCTTTGGCTGCCTCAGAGGATGCCACATACTAGGCTACCATGGTGGAAATAGCAATATATTTTTGTTTAATGCTTCTCCATACTATGGCTCTACCTCCTAAAGTAAATACATAACCTGAGGTAGATTTTTTGGAATTCCTATCTGATTAAAAATCTGATTCTGTATATCCTAATGGCACTAAACTATTTGTCTGGTAAACCAGCATATAATCTTTAGGCCTTTTCAGGTACTTCAAAATATATTTTACCATAGTCAGATAATCTTGTCCTGGGTTAGACTGATATCTGCTAAATATGCCAATGATAAAGCAGATGTCTGATCTCGTACATAGCATTGCATATATTAAGCTTCCTACTACTGAAGCATAAGAAACCGCTTTCATATCCTCTATCTCTTTAGGTGTTCTCAAATAATGCTTCTTTGATAGAGCAATTCCATGCTTAAAAGGTAAGAAATCTTTCTTAGAATTTTGAATGCTAAAAGGAGTTAGTATAGTATCGATATAAGTTAGGTGGTCTTGATCCATCTCTCTTTTACCTTCACATAATAAAATGGACGATGAATGTTATGTTCTGATGCTATAAGTTTTTATTGTATACTAATAAAATAAGAGAACCCACATGGAAAAGTGAGTAATTTTATTTTTTTAACATACTGTATAGAACATGGAATATTGATTTACTGTAAGAGATAGACTTTTGTATTGCTTCTTTAGACATGGACTCGTCCTGATGTTATAGAATTGTGTAAAGTAGAAATATCTTATCATATAGACTATTTTAGACTTCCTTCTATAAATGTAGACCTTATACTTTTATGGTATGTTAGAATACGAAGAATAGTTCTATCACTATATTTTTAGATGTAAAATATACTATGTGGATGTAGTACTGCTATATTGTACAGGGTGACTATCATATTATGTTTCAAAGACAGAACTATAGAAGGTTTAGGACCGTTGGGTCAATAAGACGGTATCCCTAGACTGGAAACTATGTAGATGAGATAATCCCCGAACTAGAAAGGATGAGACGAGCGATAGCTCGAGGAAACTATAAAGTAGAAGAGATGTGTTGGTGTATATGCTGAGTAGAGATACCTTATATGATTGTTTAAATTTTATATCATGCATATGTGTAGAGTCTAGCTATTCACGCATTTGTATGGTTACGGATAACTTATGGACAAGGTTTGGTTCCTTGAACGATCGTCGGGGTAATGCAATCGTGTCGACCTAGGAGGAACGGGTATTGCGATACCTTTAGTAGGGTTGTGACATGGACTGGAAGGACGCATCACAATAGGGATATTTTGGGACCTTCGGTGTAGATCATACCTGCACACAAAGTGATTACAATCTTATTAGAAAATAGTCCAAGATGGCTTGTAGTGCCAGTGACCTTGATAAGCTGCATGCTAATGTCAATCTGCTTGCAAGCCTATCCAAATATTTGCAGAGATGAATACACTGTACATTATATTTATGATCCTAACAATTGTCTTCTGTAGGGTCACTTTTGTGACACACTTATTTCATGGTATTAAATGATATAGTTGTATTGAGCAGAAAA
Source organism: Iris macrosiphon (assembly GCA_036927795.1). NCBI lineage: Eukaryota > Viridiplantae > Streptophyta > Magnoliopsida > Asparagales > Iridaceae > Iris > Iris macrosiphon. Next base: position 61,392,773 of record JAYESA010000016.1, read on the forward strand.
GGATGGTAAGTATTAGGTAAGTTAAACTTTGTTGTGTGGCACTTTTATGTAAGTGGACACAAATGTTACGTGTCATGTAACTGATCCTAGGGCAAGATTAGAAAGACCATATTAGTTGTTTGCACTCACTATAATAATGTGTTGGTTTTAGTTGAGTGGGCTAAGGGCCACTCACCAGTGTATTACTTAATATACTAACCCTTCACCAGATCTTCGCAAGTCAAAGTTTACTTAGACGAGTTTAGACGTTGGAGCTTGGTTGGTGCTTGAAGAGTTGCAATCTTAGACGTTGCCTTCTTTTGTATACAAAGGGCATAATGTATCAAACATTTTTGTTTGTATATTTCTTTAGTTATAAGCCTTGTGGCATGAATTATTATATTGAGAAAAAGATAGAGTAATTTATAATCGAGTTATTCTTGGCTTCGAATCATTGTAATTCTGCTACATTATTAATAAAGAGAAGTTCTTTTGTATATCTTGTGTCAATTTAACTTTTCTGCTTAGTATGTCAGCTGCAAATACTCTATAACTTAGTTGTTCAATCGGCCGTTTTGGTGCTTGTCTTATACGAGTACAATTTAGTCTTTTACAACATCATGTCTGGTGGTGACTCTCGATTATACAAAACTAAGCTGTGATATTTTGGTATCATTTTTAGGGTTATCTACTAAAAGCATCACTTTTGTATTAAGTATATTTTCTTTTTCTTTTTTTGAATGAGAATCATATAGACAAATATTTCCATATTATATTTGTTATAATATTAATATATAATATTCTATATTGTAGATAATATGGTGTATGGTGTCACATAGAAGATCATATTATCAGTTCTTTATGAAATATATAAATAGTTCATAACCTAGATAGATTTGGACAAACCACTAGTATAATCTGGTATTAGTCTATCTTGACTATAGGTTTACACTAATATACTTTGTGTGTAAAAAAGACCACTTGAGGTTGTTCTCTTTATACTGACTACACAAGAGAATAAACACATTTTTTACTATGGATGCTTGTGCTTTAATCCGAATATAATAACAGACATGTATATGCAGCGTGCATTACTTTGAGTCATAAAAGAGTGAGATTCATTATGGGTCAACAACCTCTATGAATTGAGTAATGGCATTGTGTGTATGATGGACTGTTGATTATAAAAGAAATCTATGACCCGATAAGTCGGGTTAATGATGTCCCCTTAAGGAGCTCATAAGGATTGTCATGTAAACCTTGCAAGTGGATTATATCTGACATGACAAATAAAATTAAGTGGTAGTACTTAAGAATAAAAGATGTCGATCAATATAGTTGTTAGTAACTTAATTTGATCGACAGACATTCAATATCTTAACATGGGAAGATGAACAAACATATAATACGAAGGAGACCTAACCCTAATTTTTTTCCACGGTCCCTGCCTTAGAGTATATATATCATATATTCTCTGACCGTCAAATGCATCCAAGTGAGCAGCTTTCTCTAAAAAAGAGAGGGAGAGAGAGAGAGAGAGAGAGGTCAACCAAGGAGAAAAAAAGGTTGGGAGATCGCTGCCCATATGACATCCAATCCGAGGAAGAAATACGGTAGAATATCTTGAGGTCGCTAACTGATTGCGGTTTCTGGAAACTGTCATATAGTTCTCATCACTTCAGGTATAATTCGTGAACCCTGGTTTCCGCTATTGAAGGATTAGATCACGTCTTAAATCTGCTAATCTTTTATCGATCGATATGTACACCAATCTGAGGTCCTATGGATCCCTAGTTCCATCAATCAGAGAACGGATTTATGACCTTGGACCCTCAATCGATTTCTTTAACGTTGATTTAGTTCTGTGATCGAAAGTCTTTAACTTTCTATGATATTTTGTTGAATATTTCATAGATTAAGTCTAGATATGTTATGAATCTTATATGGGTATTTTATTGGCCATGGATATCTTTGAAGAGCACCGTATTTGGTTTGAGTTTCTTTTGAGGCAGAATATTTGGGTTAAAAAGTTTGTAAGGCAGGGTATTTAGTTTTAGAGGTTTTGTATGATTGGACAATGAGTCAGATATTTAGAATAAGGATAAGTTGGACTTGTGTAATTTGGATTTTGGATGGCTATCAGTAAATGATGCAATAAGATTTGAGTAATATTTAGGCGAGTATTAAGAAAAATATGCTTAAATTTTAAGGAATAAAATGAGGTAGATGTTCAAGTTGATGATTGTAGTCTGGTTTTAAGGATTTGTCGAGTGGCGTGGATTAGATAATATGTTGTGATCGTTGAGATCATTGTGGTAAGTATTGTCCAGAAGGGACATTGGCTAAGATTATGGATAAGGAATATTGGTTTGCAGAGTGGCTTGATCCTTGAGTGGTGTATTGAATAGCCTGGTGATATTTGCTTTATAGAGGATTTGGGTATTGATGAGGCTATCAACAATGGATGGGGTAGTATGAAGCCTCAGTTTAGAGTTGTGTCTGATTGATTCATATAGTAAAATAGATGAGTTGGTTGAGGAATAAATATAGATCATTTATGAAATTGTGGCTTGAATTGACTATGATATAAGTTTTGAATTGAGTAAGAAGACTCGATAGTGCGATCGGATGATAAAGTGATTAGAAGTTTGTTTGGACGATAAAAGAATGACTCTAAGAATTTGGGAATTGTATTTGCTCAATAATTTGAGGTAAACGATAGTTGATTTGATCTTGTGTATGGATGAATTGATCTTGTAAGATAGCATTGGATGAAACAAATTTGAGTTAGCGAATAGACGTTTTCTTGGTCGTAAATATTTAATTATATGGAGGTATATCGAAGATTGATAAACGATGACTTGAAGATATTTTGTTTGGATAAACAATAAGTCAAATAATAACTGTGGACATGTTGAAGCATTTAAGTTTGTCGTCTTGATGGACGCTAGCTTATAGACCATTGACGGATTGAATGATAAAGTTTTGGATGACTTGGTTAAATAAATTTTAAGCATGGTATGAATGGTTGTTAGTTCAACTCAGCTTAGTGAATATTGAGATTGTTTTTTATTTTGATCATTGATTCGGTGTAACAAGATTGATTGCTTAGGAGAAAATTTGAATCGATATATAACTTGGATGGAATAAATATGTAAGATTTAAGCGATTGGTGATTGCCCTAACGTATGGATTGATATTAATTTGAAGTGGTGATACAAGTGAATGGGATGGATACATTGAGGATTAGCAGGATTGGAATTGGAACTAAGTTATGATTGTTTGATTTGTGATAGAGAATTATAACTTGATGATTGGTGACTTTGAACTATGACTTATGATTTGGTGATAGTTATGCAAATTTAGTTGGTAGATTTTATCGTACAGATTTGAGGATTTGGATTATCAGTTGCTTGGATTGATATAGTCGATCATGATATAATCGAGGATGTTTGCTGATGGATTATCCCTAGAAATAGCTAGACTCCGACCCTTGGATTTTGGGGATACCGATATTAGTAGGATGATCTTTGCTGGATGCTTAGATATTTTGAGTGAGAAGAGTTTGGGTAGAATCCCTTATATTACTGACTAAGGTTTGACCATAGGATTGGGATAAAGTACAGTAATTTGGTTGCATATTGGAGATGGTGATCTTGATGTTTGAGAGTAGCCTTGTGAGATAGCCTAGTGGTTAGGCAGGCGCCACAATATTGAGCGATATGATGGGTATGATTGACCTTAGAGTGTTGCACGGGTAGATTGTGTTAGAACGGAGCTAGAGTAGCAAAATTGAGAGAATAGGCTTGGATGTGATATGGTTCTTGAAAGTTTTTTATGGATTGTTGTTGTTGGAATAGCATATTATATTTGGATTTTTGGTCGCTTGATTACTTAAAGTTGGATTGATTTCTTATTGTCGGAATTATTTTGGTTGAGTATATTCAAGTGAAAGTGATAGATGAAATTATCTAGACGAATTTGTGATTCAAATCATGCGCTTGGGAGAAGTGATTAATGATAGTGCGAACCTTGGATTGACTTAGCTTGGATTTGGATTGATTTTTAAGATAATATTGTAATTTGCATAAGCTAGAATACTTGGGATATCGATCGTGTCGTCGTAAGGAATTAATTTGTTGTTGAATCCTGGAATTGAATAGATTTTGATGGTTCGAGAATTCTTGTTATTGGGAGAAAGCTAACAAGCAAGATGGATACATGTTTTGATATGTTATGAGCAAGAGATGAATTGACATTGTACCTTGGGGATTAAATGAAGATGAATTTATTCTTAGTCAAAAATGGATGATGTTAACGAAATTGAGATCATGTTTGGAAGAGTTTGATCGAGGTATGCATAAAAAGTGATTCGAATTTGGTTGGTTGTTTCTTGGATTGGGAAATTCTCAGAAGATGGAGCGTGAATTAATTCAATGGTGACTTCTGAGACAGTGGAAATTTTTTAGCTAGAATTGAGTATTGATATATGATTGTGATTAAGGCTTGGATGCAGTCAGGTTTGGAATATTGATTGGTAATTGAATTTGATGTCTTAGTAAATTGAATTTGATGTCTTAGTAATTGTTTACATTGATTGAGGTGCAACAATTGGTTTCAAATTGAGATATTGACTGGTTTTGGATTATGTTCTTTGGAATCAGAAATAAATTAAGGTATAGTGCTTAGGTGGGTTTGTCCTAGTTCTAAGTTTGGTCCCTTGGTGATGTGAGTGTTAGCTACCAAGTGAGTTTGATCAGTGTGGTTCTACGAGAGGCGCATTATTGATGGAGGCATAGGATTTAGTTAAGTTTTGGATATGGTTGGATTGAGTTTGGTGGTGTAAATGTTTCAATGGATTTGGCTAAGACATGAGAGACATTGTATCAATTGAGGAATGATAGAAATTTGTGTTTAATGGTCTTTGGAGTTATAAAAGGCATATTTGAGTTGGATATAAGAGATGCTTCATAGAGTTTATTGGAAGAGAATGCATTGGCTTTCGTAAGAGAGTTGTTACAGATGTGTTATGGTGTGCAGAAGTATTTAGATGTAAGTGTTGATCAGAATGGAGGTGTTTCATGTTTGATTTAACATGTTTGTATGGTCTGTTGTCATAGCATCGGCATGAGAGTTTGATTCGAAGTTTGAGTAGCAGTTTCTTCAGTGGTCAGTTGGTGCAATTGGATGGATTCTTTCTTGTAAGTTTCGAGATGAAATATTTTTTTGAGTAGTGTATTATATAATGCCCCGCTCCTCTTGGTATCTTAAGATGGTTTATTTCTGAAGCATCATTTGGACTTGGGTTCATTCAGATGTGTCACCCTCACTTTTTCAATCAAGGGTAGTTTGGTAATTGACAATGATATTTTATTTTTTAGGAGGGTTGTATTTAATATTGTGCATGAGTAATTAATTATT
>JAYESA010000016.1:61400672-61538172 GCA_036927795.1 Iris macrosiphon
GTAGGTATATTATATATGGGTATGTATGTTTGGTATTATAGTTAATTCTATAATAGTATTGAGATACATTATAGTGTTAGCATGTATTAGTAAAATAGTTTTGGGTTTCTATATGCATTAGCTATGTAGAGGTTTTGGATTACCTCGGGATACCAAGGTAACACCAAGGTATTAGGTCGATACCCAAGGTATAGAGTTTGGGTATCGAGATAGGTGTGATACGCATTGGTGCAAGGCCAATGTATCATATTATATTTGTTTTGATATAGTGTTATAATATTTGACTTGTATATATATATCTAAAATTACTATTTTCATATAAATGAACTTTCGTATCTTAGGATACGGTATCTTGTTGGTTTTCTAGTATCTTAGAATAGCTAGTGTGGCCTAGATGCGTAGTGTATAGACCCAATATCCTAGAGATAGACTCGTACAACCTAGAAATAGCTAGTTTGACCAACTTTGACTAGTTTGACCGATAGTTGACCTAATTTGACTATTTTGACTTAGAAATGGCTTTATGACCTAGAATTTGACTAGTTTAACTTATATTCATTCCAACACCTTGTATTAATGCAATATTCCATATATAGGTTTATGTGACACCAGTTCGGACACAGTTTGATATTCATTGCTTGGACGGCAGGCGAGTACATTCTCTGATAGTTTCTATTATTTGATAATTATATGCAAGTATCTAGAAATGTTTTACATGACTCTTGACACATTGGTACACGGACTAGTATACACATGGATCAGTCATGGGATGTTATATATATATTGTTCATTGTTCCTCGTGTTCTCAATGTTTAACTTAGACAATGTTTCGTGTTCAACGTTCAATGTTTAACTTAGACAATGTTCAATGTTTCTTGTTCAAGGTTTATTGTTTACATGGTCTTGAGTATCTTGTATCACAATGTGTCATGGTTGGATCCATTATACTAGTTGGGGAAAAGGGAAAGTATTAGCTAGGTATGTGATCAAATCCCAGACAATGTTCAATATTTAACTTAGACAATGTTTATCCAACGTTAAAGTAGACAATGTTCACCTAAGCCGATCACATATCTAACTAGTATTTCAATCACTTAGCATAGTTACAGTTCTTCACAATATTCTAGTTTATTGTTTCATTCTATTGCTTTATTCTAGTTCATCGTGATCAGTGTATACCATATTGTTTATTATTTACCTGTTCATCCACTATAGTTGATATTGTTTATTGTTTCTTGTCTTGTATTATATTCTCTATTTCTGTTTATAGTCATTATTAATTAATTGGAACTGCTATTGGGTTGTACTTCGCTCCATTCCTGACTGGAAAATATATTTTAGATGAATGGTTAGAGAGGATGTGTCCCACTCACTATGGACCGACAGATGGAGTGTCACCCGAGGATAGTGCCAGAGACTGAGGCCTTTTTTATTTCCATACCTTGTAGTAGTTATTTTCTATTTAGATATTGGTTTGTATTATTGTTTTGAGATCTGGAGTTGTGTTTAGTTTTGAGTTAGTCATGTGATGTATTGAGACTTGTATTTCTTATTCTTTCTATTCCATTTCGTGCGTACATCTTCCTTTAGTTTTATATGTGGTTGAGTATTATTTGAAATTGAGATGGCATGACAGTATTTTATATACATTGTGTGAGATATTAGATAGTATAGTAGACAAAGACAGCGTTCTACCGCCGATTCTGCGGCGTAGGCTGGACGTACCCACGTATTTGTGCCCCTATACCGGGTACGGGTCGTGACAAGATGATTGTTCAGAGATCTTCTCAGTCGAGTCAAAGTATTTCTACAGGAGGATGGTCTTGATTCTTCTCTCCTTTACCTTCACATAATAAAATGGACGATGCATGTTTAGTTCTGATACTATAAGTTTTTATTGCATGCTAATAAAATAAGAGAACCCACATAGATAAGAGATCTTATTTCTGTAACATGTTGAACATGGAATATGGACTTGCTTTAAGAGAGAAACTTTTGTACTGCTGCTTTAGACATAGACTCGTACTGATGTTATAGACTTGCGTAAAGTAGAAATGCCTTATCTTATCATATGAACTATTTTAGACTTAATGCTGCTATAAATGTAGACCTTATACTTTCTTAGTATATTAGAACATGATGAATAGTTTTATTATTATAGTTTAGATATAAAATATAGCATTGTAGTCAATTATCATATGGATATAGTGTTGTTGTATTGTACATGATGACTATTATTTTATTTTTTAGAGATAGAAATATGGAAGGTTTAGTACCTTTGGGTCGCCGTGGCAGTATTCCTGGACTAGGAACTGCGTAAATGCGATAATCCCTATACTGGAAAGAATGAGACGAGCGATGGCTCAAGAAAATGGTAAAGTAGAAAAGATGTGGTGTTGTATATGCTAAGTAGAGATGACTTATATGATTATTTCAATTTTATACCATGCATATCTGTAGATTCTAGTTGTTCACACATTTGCATGGTCGTGAACAACTTCTGCACAAGGTTTGGTTCCTCGAACGATCGTCGGGGCACTGCGATCGTGTCGACCTAGGAGGAACGGATATTGCGAGGCCTTCAATCGAGTATGCGACAAGGACTGGAAGGACGCATCATAATAGGGGTATTCTTGGTCCTTTAGTGTAGATCGGGTATGCACGCAAAGTGATTATCGACTTACTAGAATGTAGTTCAATATGGCTTGTGGTGCTAGTGACCTTCATTTAGAGTTAGGCTACATGCTAACATTAATCTACTTGTAGGCATATCCAAATGTTTGTAGAGACAAGTGCACTTTATGATCCTAACGATTGTCTTCTGTAGGGACACTTTTGTGACACACTTATTTTACAGTATTAAATGATATCGTTGTATTGAGAAGGAAATAATGGTAAGTATTGGTTAAGTTCAACTCTGTTACGTGATACTTTTACGCTTGTGGGCATAAATATTATACGCCATGTAACTGATCCTAAGACAAGATTAGAAACATTACATTAATTTCTTGCACTCACTATAATAACGTACAGGCCACTCACCAGTCTATTCCCCAATGTTCTGACACCCTACCTAATCTTCGCAGGTGCAGAGTTTGCTTGGATGAGTTGAGACGTTGGATCTCGGTTACCGCTTGAAGTTTTGCGGTCGTAGAAGTTTTCTTCTTTTGTATATAGAGGATATAATATATGGAACATCGTTATTTGTATAGTTCTTAAGTTGTAAGCCTTGTAGCATTAATCATTGTATTGAGAGAAAGAGTGAGTGGATGATTTGTAATCGAGTTATTCTTGACTTCAAGCCGTTGTAATTCTACTGCATTATCAATAAAGAGAAGTTCTTTTGTATATCTTGTGTAGATTCAACTTTTCTGCTTAGTATGTCTGCTGCAAAGACACTGTAACTTAGTTGTTCAATCGACCATTTTGGTCCTTGTCTTATACAAGTACAATTTAAGCTTGTACGATATCACGTCCTATGGCGACTCTTGGTTCTGCGAAACTGGGACATGACAAACAGTCTCTTAATCGATGAAGCTTCTGTAGGTGCTCAAAAGAAATAGACCTGCTGACTCGAGTAGCCATAATGAAGAAGTTGGCAACTAGCAAACCTTGTCCTGGCCATTGTTGCCAACATCTCCACTAACCACAGTGCGGATGACCTCCTCGTCATATGTCAAGCAAGGCAACAGCCGACCTCGCCTCACCGACTATTCGACTAATACCACATACCAAAGGACCTCTCTGTTCTTCCCCTTCCTTTAAGGCTCGTCACCTTCTCCGCCTCTGCTCATTACTCAGGCTCTCCATCACCTCTGCACCCTTTCTAATATATGCACCATCCCTCTCTCATCATCGTAGAACTTATCGGCTAAACTATCGCAAGGTTACTGTAACATGACCCCCGATCTTCTTGTTACTGCTCCCGTTGCGTAGCTCCAGAACAGTATGACCCGTCGTAATATCGTCGCGTATGTGCGATCACAAACCCTCTAACAGCATCCTCATCATAGCCTTGTTTCTTTCAACACAGTGTCACAACTCTATGAACCATCTTGCGCACAACCGACTTGTCCAAAACCTCGTCGAGTTGTTAGGGCTATTGTCATATCGAACTGTCTGGTGTCGACCCGACTGGAGAAACACCGTCGCACACCCTGACTTTATCGTTGTCGTGTCGGGACCACGAACTCTTCCATGTGAGCGTTGTGGAACCAAACGCCCTCTTTTGGTAAGCCTCTGCTACCAAATCCTTAATAAGAAGAATTAGTTGAGGTTCAAATATTCACGTACAATTTACTCTGTTGTGAAAAGAAGAAGAGGAACAGTAACAGAGTTACAAAAATTTAAAAATAAAAAAATTACTTAATTACTCCATTTTTCCTCTTTATCTACATAGGTAATAGTAGTATATAATGTGTATGTATATATTTGATAAATAAATCTGTAACTTCATTTAAGTTTAGAAGATTACTTGATACTTAATTAGAATAGGATTTAAAGATTATTGGTATTTAACTAGAATTTGGATTAAGTATATATATTTAATTTAATAATAGTCTAATATATAATAAGAAATCCATAAATCCAAAATTATATGAATACTAATAAATAACCAGAATATCATAAAATCTTAATGAATCTTGTTTGGCTATTAGGTTTGCAATCTCTTTTGGGTTCTTGCCCTTAGCGCAAAATTGGACTAACCCAAGGCAAATATATATCTTGTCGATTACATACATTACTTTACATGCATTTTTATTTTGTTATTTTATGTTATTTTGTTCATAAATGCTCATGTTGTAGTCTTTTGATTAACTATACTTATACATGTTTTAGGTGCACTTATTATTTTGGTTGTTTATCTTGCATTTGACTTGCGTTATACACATGTTGTCCTGGATTCATATTACTTGACTGGCCTTGATCAACTTGACTTCTAGTTCCTTAGGCGAGAGTATCATATTAGGCATTGGCTATTGTCACCTCTCAATCGTGAATGCCTCACCGGCTACGATAGAGACATGTTTTATGACTGTTAATGCCTCGTCGTACTGTGGACATCATTACATGATTTGTCGATATTCACGACTTACATTATATTCTTTATGACATATCATCTCGTAGTTCCTTAGGCGAGAATACCGTTATAAGGTGTTGGCTATTGTGACCACTCTCGAATCGTTAATTCCTTACCAGACTACAATAGAGACCATTGATAGGACCGTTAGTGGCTCACTGGACTACGGGTATTATTATCTGATTTATTTGTAGCCATGACTGAGATTATTATTTTCGGTGACATGCCACCTTCTTAGTTGTAGGTATTCTCCGCATTTATTTTCTTGTCTTTCTTTTGCATGTTATCTATTATACATTCAGCATGTATATTATGTATCTTGTTACGTCCCTCTGAGGACTTGGTTTTTCTTTCAGGTATTTGCTGAGCTTCACCCAATAGGATTGTGGTTGGTGTGTTTCTTCATAATTCAGGTATTGCTAGTGGTACCCTCTTATCTTCTTCCATATTTTATATTTATCGCCATGATACTTTCTATTGTATAGTCTATATTTATAGGCCTATACTGTTCTTTCAGGTATATTCGAACATATATGCTAATGGGCTGCAGACAATGACACATATTATTTCTTCTTGATAGTTTTCCATATGGAGTGAGATATGCTAGTGATATTAGAGACTTATAGATAGTTAGCATTCCCTACTCTGGACGGCATACACGTATTCGAGTTGGACTCGAGTCCACTTGATATGTAGATGTCCATTATCATATCTTCTAGTCCTACGTATTTTGGGACTGGCACGTGACATCCCCCACTAATGGAATAAAAAAATATATTGATTCCTTTATAAAGTCCTTCTCTAAAATATATTGATTCCTTTATAAACTCCTCCGATCCACACGGATCACCATAATACTTTAATATATGGAAATATATTACAACAAGTAAAAAAGAATTATCAAATACGAGAAGACGAGAAAGAACCAATAAAGAACTCCCTAGGGCGATCTCTCTTCAAATCAACCCTCAAAACGTCGAATCACCTCTTGCTCTCCTTAGAAAAGTGCACCCTTTGAGAAACTTCCTCCTTAGATTGTAATCCTTGGAGATTAGGCTTATGAAACTCCTATTTAAATCACTCTAACCCCGAAAAGATCTGGACTGTTGATTTTGATCCAGCGATTTTATTAAAACACTCAACTTTTGCCTTCACTCCATACGCTTGTATACCGACAGTATACTGGTGATGGTATATCGACAGTATATCCAAAAAATGGACATTGTGCCATAACTTTTCTGGAACAAACCATTATATCACCAGTATATGATGGTACTATAATACATCTTTTTTCAAATAGCTTACCTACGTTCAAAACGTGGCACCTTTGTCGACTTCGACTCTCCGAACTTCTTCGAAACACGGATGAGACTTGTAGTACTCCGAGATATTCTCCACAAATATTAGAAATCCAACCAAAGGCCAACAGATATTTCTATTCCTAGTAGTGCTTTATCTTTTCTCTGAGTGAATAAAGTGTCCCTAGTAGTGCTTTATCTTTTCTCACGCCACAACACCAAAAGATGGTCACAAGAAAGTCATTGGCCCCCACTACTGTCCCATATATCCGTTGTGCAACGGCCTCCAACCGCGCCCAAGGAATTCAAACATTCCCTGAAAATGTATCCCTCCCTTCATAGTCTCACTAACCTCACTATCACAAGCCCATAAAGCCTACTTCTCTATACTCCGAAACTTGTCAACAACCATGGGCACTTGTGTTAGCAAATGTTGCTTCAATCCACCTCCCATCCCTCAAGACAAGCTCGTCATCTCCAAATCCCCCCCTCCTGCTCCTTCCTCATGGTCGTCGTCGTCGTCAACTACTACTTCCTCTTCATTATCTAGTACTAGTACTAGTACTTGTCCTAGTACTAGTAGCACTTGCTTTTCTCGTTCCTCCCAGGTTAAGCCGTACTCAGACGACTTCTTGTGCGCGAAGCGAAATCCACACATAATAATACTTGATCCGCATAAGTTCGACTTCCCCAAGTCCAAACCAAGAAACCCTCCACTCCAAACCTTAAAGCCACCAGCGACGAGACGGACACCTCGACTTCCAAGCCAATGGGCCACGCTGCGACACAAAAGGGAGCGGTCGAGTTCCCCGACACCACGAATTGTTCGGCAGAAGAGTCTCAGGGGTGAGAATAGAGTGACAGCCTCCAGCCGGGCATCGAATTCCCCCAACAATTCGGTGAGAAGGCCACAAAACGGATCACCAAAGGGTCAGGATTGTTCGAAGGCCAGCAGCATCAGGGCTAATATTGAAGAGAACATTGATAACCCTCTTATCGCTATGGAGTGTTTTATCTTCCTTTGATGACTGCTTTTTTTTTTCAGGCTTTGTGTTCATACAAAAATGTAGTAATCTGTGTGCAGCTTGGTTTGTGGCTTGCAAAATTTTTTTATGCAATGATCGATGACGTAGACGCATGCATCAACATAATAACTTATTATTTTTGCTCGAGAGAAAATTATGATGACAAGTGCTGATACTCTTAAGAAAATTTTGGATTAAACCATCTTCTTGCTTAGAAAAAAGAACCAACCACAGTTTCCAACATGTCCACAAAATTTAACAAAGTAAAATAAAAACTTTATAAAGCTGATACAAGCAGTATAAACACTTAAAACACATTGAAATCATTCAGTATACAACACATTGAAGTCATTCAGTATACAAGTAAAAACTGTAGAATATACAACTGAGAACAACCAGGAATCTCTTAAGACTGTGCGAAGTAGATGGTCCATGCTTGAAAACTTGTAGAAAAGCAACTTTCTTACAGGAAAACACCACCATGTTGTTAACCTAAATAACCTCCCAGACAAGAATACTCTTCACTAGCATCAATGAATAAATAATAAAGCACTCTTGATATTTGCCAAGATTGTTAAGAAAAAGAAATGTTACAATTTCTTCCACTTCAATTTATCCCGCTGCAGATCCCATTACAGATTACAAGGGGAAAGCTACCGGCCATTTAGCATATTTTGGGCAAAATTCCTAACACTTTGCAAAAAATAATGACTAAGGTTACAAGTTACACACGAGAATAAAGAACCGATATCTCATATCAACTGAATCTAATTTGACATGTTATAAAATCATAGTCCTCAATGGAGGGATTTAGATGGCCACTGGTGTTATCTCAGTAGTTATTTTCCTCCCCTGCAAAGGCTGCTCGTCTGCGCTCAGTTTCTCAACAGCACTCAGTAGTACGTCCATCGGCCTATTAGCTTCATTAGACTGCTTGACCTCCTTTCCGTGCATTTGAATGATCCATTCCTCGTATCTTTTCATACCTTCCTTAGCCTTTGCCACATTACACTGGATGCAGTGCCACTGACCCTCGGGAATGGAAGTCCGAGGCGGTTTCATGCAATAGATATGGTAAGCCTCATCACAGTTATCACACAGGACAATCTTGTCATCATCTTTATCAACAAAACAAGCTCTACAGAGGCAAGATGGGCAGTACCAACAATGCTTGTTTTGCTGCTGGAGGCTTGCGATCTGACTAGTTTTCAAGCACCTGATGTGGTAGAACTTATAAGGACACTGATTGTGCCCACATATTAAGAATCTTTTGTCCTCGTCTTCACAAGTCCCGCAGTGCTTGCACAAGCGTGACAAAGCAGTCCTTGATGGCTCTGGTGGCTCATCAGACTCCATACTGGAGACAGAGCCCTCTCTAGAGCCACTAGCAGCTGCAATACTGTAATTCTCCTTGACATCCTCTTTTACTTTAATAATGTCAAGCCTATCACATACAACACAGCTATCATGCACACTATCTTGTGCATTGCTTAACACAGCGTTTGGAGAAAGTCTCTGGTCTTTGGTACACGAAGCACAGTACCAACTCTGATTCCGAATTTCTTGGACAGCAGGCTCCGCACAAGACAGATGGTACACTGCCTCACACTCATCACATATGAGGCTGTTTTCCCCATTGACTTCAGAACCACATTGTTTGCAAGTGCAAACTTTGTAAAGAACGGAAGCCTCAGTTTGATCTGGTTTGGTAGAACGATTTGATTCACAGGAAGGAAACAGAGTAGCAATATCCGAGTCATTGGAATTCTTTTGCTCAGTCCAAAACTGATGATTATCCTGGAATAATACAGAAAAAGGTGAAACTCATGGTATGGACAATCCAACTCACATCAATTCTCTATTATAGAGGTAGGCCGCATCCTACTCATCCCTCAACCACATAAATGGAATATCACAAGTTAACAGCATCACTTGCCTCACATTGCGGTTCAACAGCCTCGTTTACCACGTCTTCACATACCACGTCTTCTCCAACCTATATATACATTTTGATCAGCCATGTTTGTCAACTTCTAAGGATCATATGGGTGCAGCAGCACATTAGAAAGTTTGGAAGCTTTTGAGAGGCCCCCAGTAAGTAAAAAAAAAAAAAAAAAAAATCAGAGATTTGAGGTACAAAGTGTGGACACTGAACTATCCATATGAAATATAGTGTGGAAATTTGGAATTGGAACTACATCATTCTTACCACTTTCTGATAAAAATCTCCTGACATATTTGAAAGATCACTTGCACAAAGAACCATCTGTTGGCCAATTCTTTGAAACTTTCTCCATACCTGCACGATGTATTATTCATTATTTCGTACAGGTAATGAGAACATTAAATAGCAACCTCATTCTGCAATGAAATTCAAATATAAAAAAAAAGGTTTGTTCAGTGATTTCGATACACTAAGTGAATTGAATCTGGAATCACAAACCAACCCAAGAGAAACAAGATTTATCTTACAAGCAAAAAACACAAGAGACAAAATTCAGCTCCACAGGGATTATTACTACACCCATAACTTGTTACTTTAGGATAGCAGTAATATATTTCAAACCAAATCTAAAAGAAGCTCTTAGACCATAGTTCCACCATTATGTTTGGGTCTCCCCTTTAAAGCTTCAGTATGGCAGTTTCTGTCTGTTACCGTCTGTGTTACTGATATTGTTTGGCCTTGACTATAGAAACTCAAATTAGAAGATTAATGAGTTTCACACATGGTTGTAGTAATGCACATTAGATATATAAATATAATGCACACAACATGCTACTCGTCACCCAAAGGGCCACTGTGTGTGCGCAGTTAACTGCAGATCAGTTTTTGAATGTATTCCCTCCATTTTATATTTTGTAGTAATTTACCGATCAGTTTCATGTGCCTTCGTCAAACTAGATATTAGTAAATTAAGGTTTTTGAACCTGTTATTATTTTGTACTTTTAAGTCATAGAAGTTTTATGGGAATGTGTCACGGAGACGAATGCACTTCCCAATAGCAAATTGTATCACTGTACCTCTTGGTCTAGACTTTATATAATCTAGGGAAACTTGGAGGATGTTCCTTGGTTGCATGAGCCAAAAGGTAGGTCTACTATCCACCAATTGGCCACGTAGGTTTAATGGCATGGTCCCCTCATGCACATAGATACCTTGGCTAGGAATTTGACACCAATTAGAATAAAGGTTGTCAGCCAGTCAAAATCTTTATCAATTCTTTCATGGAGCTTTCTTAATGTTTATGTCTTTGATCTTAGCATACATTTGAAAACCTCATTGTGCATATAAAACACTCATCCCACCTGATATGTACGTTGCATGGATTTTCAGTGAATCAGGTTTGTTGAACTTGCAATCTAAATCCAGTAATAGAACTTATTTAAACCCTTTTGTCTCACATCTTTTTCAATTCTTTTATGGAGCTTTCTTAATGTTTATGTCTTTGATCTTAGCATACATTTGAAAACCTCATTGTGCATATAAAACACTCATCCCACCTGATATGTAAGTTGCATGGATTTTCAGTGATTCAGGTTTGTTGAACTTGCAATCTAAATCCAGTAATAGAACTTATTTAAACCCTTTTGTCTCACATATTATGTCATTCACCATTACAAACCAAACCAGAGTTCATATTCCTGTTCCGAGATAATTAGGCAAAAATTACCCAAATTGGCCGAATGTGTTAGTTCCAGACTTTTTAAATCCTTGATTGGAAGTTTACTTCTGCTAAAACTAAACACCATCTTATACAAAGTTTCTGGTGTGCTCAATATCGAGTATGAGACCAATGGCGTAGATAAAAGTGGACTAAAATGAATAAGCAATATGGTCATCTTACTAACTAGGAAAGGATCTTCAAAAATAAAAAAGGAATCTTAAACAAATTGACTATCATAGGAGATCGAAATTCTCTCCTGATTTGGAATATAAGTCCTTCCCACCCAAACTAGAGCACATAAAAGCAAGTCTTGCAGAACAACACACATGTAACTTCAGTGGAGCACATACCAATATCACGTCATCAAATCATATTGCAATATCAGGAACTATGAACCATACCCATGCATGATAAAAGAGTTATTTATAACAAAAGAATACAATGTCAAAGGCTGGACTACCTGCTGAATATCTTGATTAAATACTCCAGGTGACTGTTCATACACTCCATTCTTCATATTTAAGTTGATCTGGCTAAAATCAAATAATTTTTCGGCATTGATATCTTGGAAGTTTTTGCCAAGTAGATCACACATCAAAACAAATTTCTCTGAACATAATAGATCTAGGAAAACTTCCTGGCACTTCATCGTGTTGGTAACTACCAACTTTTGATTGTAGGTCACAATTTCCAGGAAATTTAATTGGGTTTTCGCAGGAATATTGGGCCTTGAAAATTGACTTTGTTCTTCACAATGGCCTCTATAACTGTCCTGGTAACAATGAATAAATTGTGTAGCTCTTTAATGTCAATTTTTGGTGAGAATCTAGATGATAAGTAGTTATCATTGTACCTTTGGGTCAACAGTGTCCTTGGTTACATCAGTCATCTTAAACATTCTGCTTAAGTCAGAAGGACTACTCGTTAGTGCGTCAATGATACATGTCCGAATACCACCATCTTCGCGTAGATCTGGCAAATGCAGCATGTTTCCTAATATATTTCTCCAATGATCATCTTTTCTAGCAAAGCCATCTTTGTCATAGGTTTTAGTACATAACATTTTGTCCTGAGTTCTCTTCATGGATTGCTGCATAGAAAGTGGCATATTACTCAAAACCAAATGGCATAGGGCTAGTACTACAGCATAATATAACAATAATTGAATTCCCATACTCTAAAGAGAGAAAATCAGAACATAGAGAATGGTAAACAAAATATCACTAAAACAGAAGCAAGCGTAAAAGTGTACTCAACTAAACTTTTGATATATAAATCAAGTAAATGTCAGATACCAGCACGATAGACAATACTAATAAGACGAATATATGTATCCACTATCCACTACAAAATTTTGGACATTTGGATAAAATGGGACCTCTAGCCATTTTCGCAATTAATGATAAAATGGGACCTCTAGCCAAAATTACCAATATTATTGTTGCATAAAACTTAGATCATTCCATGATGACCGCATTTTATTTTACTTAGACAATGAGTTTAGAGCTAGTTATAAAAAAAGATAAGGATGATATCAACATCTGGAGAGAAAAGCTTGAATTGTTGATAATGGCTAGCATACTTGCATAAGCCCATTACCAAACTGATTGCCATTTGTCTGGTTGCGTCCTTCATGACTGACAACATAAAGCAAGAGAGAAGGAATATATGATACAACAAACTAAATCACAAAACAAGAAGCAAAGCATGCATTAATAAGAACAGTGGTGGAGTAAGTGCACACAGAATATTGGCATCATTTGAAGTGCGGACACATTGGCATGGAAAGAAGTGCAGGTCTCTGAAAGATACGAATATATCTCCAGACTGTGAACCTTTTTTCTCTCCACATACGGTCATATTAACGATCAACATATTTTAAGTGCAATAAAAGTAGCACAACTTGTATGAATGTTCAACTAGATGATAGACCTACATAAAGCAAAAACTGATAATTATATATTCACAAAAGAAAACATATCTGGACAGTAGAAGACCTAAATCAAGAACGTAATAAGGTTTATGACAGGATTGCATGAAAAACTGAAGCATTAAAACCAATATGACATACATGGTACCTTAGCCAGTTCAGCTTCATGTCGTTGATTGCAAATACTTGACCTTTTATAAGAAGACCTTGACCGTTGACTAGAAAGCCTTGACCTTGTAGGAACTCCATATAATTGGTGGGAACCATTGCTTACCTGCATCTACAAATTAATCCATCCATGTTCCTTAACAAAGCTATTATCTTTCTACTTAATACTAGAAGAGTTGTTCTTAAGCATACCGCCATGCTCCTTCTTCATTTTTCTAAAACAACCTTGTTTCTCATTTGTAATTATTCTAGTGAGGTACGTAATTTAATCAGATCAAGCAATTAAAACATTATCCAATATATGTTATGTTACCTTAGCCATAGTAGTATTAGATCGTCGAGACGCAAATAGTGATGGTTTATTAGAATCTCTAGACTGTTCCCTAGCAGTCTTTGAGCTTTTGGCAGTTCTCTCTAATTGTTGAGTAGCATCGCTCATCAGCACATCAAGATCAGTTTCTCCTGCCTCTCTTTTAACAGATGTATCCAGGCAAAGCAACTCAGGTCTCATCTTAGTAATATCACTATGCTTCTTAATCTGTCTCCACAATTGTTTCTTCTCCAACTCCAGTAGGTTGCCTTTCATGGCCCTTGCAACATGTTCCGGTACCTTTTGGCATGGAGATATATGCTTTGCACCAGCCAGATGTTTCTTAAGCCTTGTCACCCCACCACTACATCTAACTAAACCACACCATTTGCACTTCCAAGAAAACCTATTTCCAGGAACAACCATTTCCCCATGCTCCCACCCAATATCCTTATATTTTCCTTCACAAGAGGCTGTGTAGAAGACCTAAAAATTGTCCAAAAAGTCAACATTACAAAACTAAAACATAGAAAGATGGTTGATGCCTATATCATTTTCATATGAACTAACAGCATTTTTTGCTAAAAGAAGTAATTCAAAATGTAATGACTTTACAACTTAAGTGTATCACTTAAATAGTTTCTCCCAATATAAAATAAACTACAATGTGGTATCACTCCTTTACTTTTGAGCACAGACACAACAAAAATCTGAGTCTCGTGTCGGACACATATTGGACATGTATCGGATACAACCCAGACTCCAAAAGACACTAGGACACACTAAAATAGGTGTAGTGTCTGTGTTGACGTGTCCTTTCCATGTTGTATCTGCGTCCATGCAATATAGCTTTTGAACAAAAAATTATTTTCTCTACATAAATTCAAATCCTTCTGAATGCAAAGAGAAACTGTTGCAAAACATAGTGGAGTAATAAAAAAAAAGAGTCGAACCAGTTTATTATAAAACCTTCTGCAGTAATTCAAACACTAGAAATGAAAAAGGAAAAGGTCTTTTCCTTCCCCTATACTCTAGACAGGAAAGGAAATGGTTTATTTCCTTTTCCTTCTCCTTGTCCAAACTTTTTGTTGCAACAATGTTCAAATAAACCACCACCTATATACTTAAATGGTGCACCAAGGCCCTCAGGACCCTTTGGCAACTTCACGTTATGGAAGTAGTGATTTAATTGACTTTACTCCATCTTTTGTTCATCACCAAAACTGCTTGCTATTTGTGATATAAATTGAAAGATATCTGTGATATAAATTGAAAAAGGAAATAATGAGGTGTCAAATGTCAAATCAATAGATATTGTCCTTTCCTATTTATTTGGTCCATCTTCGCCATCGCAAAGTTCGGAGCAAATTCTTTCTATTGACGACTATGTACGGTGTTTATTCCAGATAATCATCTCCAATCCATAACATGGAATAGTTAGGAACTATTAAACAAGAAAAAAGATTTAACTGTCCACATAACCCTTTCCCGCACACTTTTCCTCATCAGGCAGCTGTAACATACGAGAGGTCGCATTACCTGGAAGAGAGACTAAGTCTAGTAATTCTCGCTTATCTTGGAATGATCTTAGCAGAACTTAGCACCACCTAAGATGGAGAAGATCCTATCTTTACATGATCTTATCAGAAGTATTCCTATTTTTCCTCACCCTTCAAAAGGAACCACCTAAGAGTAGAGAAGATCCTACCTTAATATTATCTTATCAGAACTATTCATATTTTCCTTCACCATTCAAAAGGCGTCACCTAAGAGTGGAGAAGATCATATTGTGCTGCCAACTACTGACCATCAGTGTTCTATGTTAAAGATCTTTTTCCTTCCATCCATCCCTACTTCTCATAGTTCTCCATTTTTACTCGTCATCCTTCTTCTGCTCCTTCCTATGTTGTTGTAACACATCACAGAATCCCACTCTTCTTAAAACTTCATGTAATAATGGTTCAATTATTACTTTGCTAGTTCTACTAACATGATGTGAGCATTGTTAATTGTTAAATGCAAGCTTCTTAAGACAGCAAACAGTTTGATAAGGAAAGAGAACAAAAAATATAAAACAATTCAGAAGAAAGAGGGTAGAGAGAGAATTGGGAGAGGGTCAGTAATGAATACTAGTGGAGAAATGGGAGGGTCAAGAGATGAAAAAGTATGGAGAGAGAATTTGAGAAAATAGAATTTTAAAGATCATGTGTCATTGGTTAGCATGAAGTATGGGTTAGTAGGTTTAAACTTTTAGAGTAAGGTACAACTAATTATATTAACTCAACAACGGAAAATGGTAACCATACCAGTATCGTATCTGTAACCGTATCCTTCATATTCGTCCACAATTGGTGTGACTACTTCTTATCTAAGTAGTCAAAAACGGTTATATATCGGTTATATAACCGATATATAATGGTATCGGTCCTGGACCGATATTTTTTTTCAGAAATATCGGTAAAATATTGGAACCGATATTATCGGCCGATTTGGCCGATATTGTTCGAAATATCGGTTTACAAAAAAACCGATTTCTCACGGTTTTGGTTTTGCTACAAAAAAAATCTTATAGGCCTGGGCCTGCAGACGATATTCTATGAAAAAATCTACTGTTAAATCAAGATACAATACAATACAAGCTTCTGCCATCAAACGATATGACATTCACATCAATGGAGATTACATCTGCTGTTGAATGATATGACATTCACATCAATGGAGAATGGAGATTACATCTTCTGCCATCAAAATCTTCATACATCATACTTATTCAGAGATGTAGTTCCTCAAGTGATCTCCTTTTCTTGGATCTCTTGTATTTCTCGACGATATGTATACTTTATGCATATTTTATAATAGAAAACTATTAAGTGTATTATTTATATATAAAAATTGTGTTAAAATTGCAAACCGATATTTACCGTTATAAAACCAATATATCGGTGATATATCTATAACTCTTCTGGACCATTATCATAAAAAAACCGTTATTAACTGCATAGCTTCTTATACCTAATTGAAAATGTTTCTAACCTGTATCTGTATGGTGTCCATATTGCAACATAGAGTACCAAGTTATTGTATAGAACAAATCTAAAGCAAAATAAACTAACAAGTTCCATTTGGGTTTCATAAGGCCCACCTCGATGGGCCTTGTACCATGACACGACTGCAGCTGTGTTCCTCACATAGCGAGATGCCTCAGTTGTGTATGCTGTGCCTCGCACCTGTGCCACATGCCTAGAGACGCCATTGACATGATTGTCTGCACCCGACTCAGGGGTTATCTTCTTAAATACAAGATCTACCACAGAACGGAGCTTGATAGCGGGAGAATTACTGACAACAACTGCCAGAACCTGCACTGCAGTTTTGTTTGTCCACCTCAGTCGAACAACCGTCCGGATCACCGAACTGGTCAACCAACATGCTGTCCAACTCATATTCCAATGAAGAACCTACATCACTTTCTGCTCGTGGAATCATTTTGGTAAATTCGCTCTAAAGCCCTCTTTATTCCCTTGTTCAATTATTGCATCTTGGTAGGGTTTTGTGGTTCATATTAACATTTTTCATTCACGGTCAAGCTTTTGTGCCAATATCTCAAAGTAATTTGTAGTGAATCCACCACATAGGTTCAGCCTAATCCTATTGTTCTTGTCCTGCATCATATACCTTCTGCAATTACATTGCCTTAGACAAGCATCTTTCTTGTGGAAGATAACCAATATCTCCAAAGCAATTAATTGAGTCCACCACATATAGGCTCAGACTAACCCTACTGGTCTTGTCTTGTCCTGTGTCACATACCTTCAACAATTAATTGCCCAAGACAAGCATCTTTCTTGTGGCAAATAAAGAATTACATGTGACATCATCATCGTTGATAATCATAATTAGTTAACTTTGTCATCCTTGAAAGAAGTTATATTGATTGTGACAACTCGACTCCATAGTGCTTGTGGCCCTCGTTTATTACTTTATTTAAGCCCAATAACGCGCACCAATCAATGGTTCATAAATGTTTTAATGTCCCCATCTAGGATCTTCTTAGATCACCATCATAACCTTGCATTTTTCATCTTTTGTGTAAATCAAATCCTCCCATTACGTATCCCTTACCTCCGGTTTTGAGATTGATTTCAGATTCACTTCTTAATTTATAGAAGAAAAAAGGGGTAAGCTAAAAGGCTAAAAAGTTTAAACTACTTCAAATCTACAATCACCTAGTTTAAAACTCAAGACCATGTGAATACTAAATAAAATTTTGAGGGAGGAGCCTAGCATACCTACAAAAGCCACTCCCAAGAGAGTCCAAATCGATTGCTAGAAAAGATCATATTGGCACAATATGTGCAAAAAAAGGGTATAAAGCTTACAAGTTCAAAGCAGGACAAACTACTTGATTTGAAAAAATAGATTGATAAGCTAACTAAAAACATGTCAAATAACAAACAACATTCCTCAAAAGATGTAACAAGAGACTATAACTATTGGATTAAAAAAATAAAGATCAGAAGCCATAGATTGAATACACACTTCAATCAAAAACTAGAAAGTTTAGATTTTTGTTTTCTTTTCTATTTCCTATTCTTTTTTTAGACAATTGTACAAATGGAATTATAGAACAACATATGTAGAATAACAAGATCTTCAGCTTGTCCTGACATAAAGAAACTAGAAATAATAACTATATCAGCTTTCCAAAATGATATAGCATGTCATAAAGAGAAAGTATCTAGAAGTAATATAAATCACAGTGAAGGAGTGAAATTTGATAATAGTGCATAAAAAATTGACTGAAATCGACCTTTCCTCTATTTTGAGTAAAAATAAATTAAAACTTGAATTTATAGCATTAGAACCACTAGTTGCAGACTGAAAGATGACTCGTCCATCAAAAAAATTCATAATTAACTGAGTACCCATTGAACATCAGGCTCAGTCCTCAAATGAATTTCCTTCTCGTAGAAAAAGAAAACAAGACGAGCTGATCAATGTTTTCAAATTTATACTACTGTCATATGTCCAGAGCTTTATTTACCTCAAAATTTTTAGAATGTACAAGATTTTCATATAGCATAATAAAAGTAATCGGTCGACATGAGTTACAAAAGCTTTATTCTCACAAGAGATACAACATGATCAAATAGCCAAGTCCACATCTTCTAATTTTCTACATCATAAGTAAAAAAAAATTGAAAGAAAAATTCAGATCTTTAGCATAATACTTGGCAAAGTCATAAAGTGAAAAACAATTTTAGTGTAAAAAATTACAAAAAATGTATGTCCATATATTGTACTTGTAGAAGCTATAGAAGCTTCAATATATTGGTTTTTCTATTATTTCTTCGAATGGAAGTTCAATTGTGGTTGTTTATGGACTTCTTTAAACAGCTTATGTCAGCAGGGACCTTATCTCCGATGGTTTTGGATCATTATTTTGTCAAAATCAAAACAAAATGACAAATATGTAGTTGTTTCAGTAAACCATAATTAACAAGAGATAAGGAAATTAACATGATATTATAGAAGCGGAAAGGTGCATTTGAGTTTATTTTACTATAGGATGCACTTGAAACGCAAGGGGGGATGCTCCAGACACACGTGAGTTTTCGGTCACAGTGTATATAGTTTCATTATTCTAGCTATTTACTTTATTTGATAAAAGAACTTCACAAATGGATGGTCGTATAGTTGGTAAGTGCATACATTTTTAACCATGTTCAATTCTTCTTAGTCACATTATGCCTTATTTATTGTCATCTTTTTATATTCATAAATTATATACGATGTCTCTTTAAATTCTATGGTTTTTCGCACCTGCTTTAAATCAGTCACACAATACGCGAATTATTCGAATAATTCACGAACAGATAGCCAGACGAATCTATCCGCGAATAATTTGCATGTTTGGGTAAAAATCATTAAGCTCGCAAATTATTTGTAAAATTCACGAATAAACGAGATTTATTTGAATATCTATGAACAGTAAGTTTTTGCAAACTTAATTGGTGGTTGCTTAAATGACAGCGCTTTTTACGACAGTAGCTTTTTGGTGAACATATAAATGGAAAAGCTGATTGGGAAGTGGAATTTATGATGCCCAAACTTAATGGCCAGATTTAATTGGCAGATTAGGATAGTAATTAGTACGGCTAGAGAAAGACAACTGTGACCGGGATATGAAACATTTAAGATAGTAATTAGTAAGACATTTACAAAGATCCTTTTATTATACATATTTTGTAGTATGCCCCTAGTTATCTTTTTTTCAATATATATATATATATATATATATATATATATATAGTATCTTACAATAAACGATATGTATCTTACTGTACGATACAATATACTACCATTTTGTTACGTATCAGTTGATCCGATACGATATACATATATAGGTTGCTGTACGATATATATATTGGCTGATAACTAGTATCGATTTTTTTACTTGAGTCATGTAATGTATGCTTAAAAAACTGGTTTCTCGAACTGGATAGACTAGTAAAGCTTAAACAAATAAAAGACTGAGAATATTATATTAACTCATGTTCCTATATGGATTAATAAGTATAAACCTAAACTTCAAAAGTTACCATATCGCACGATATGTGATACATGATATGATACACAAGCACACTAGGAAATCGATAAAAGATATATATCCAAACTTCTACTGAAAATACAGAAAATTTCCGAATTTCTGAACTTTGTAACCTCACCAAATTATTCCCAAATGCCAAACTAGTGACTATGCTTGAAACAGAGAGAAAGACCCACCATGTTTTACAGGTTGGCATGTCGAATGAGTAAGTGTTAGTGCAAGGAGACAGTCGAGACAAGTTGCAGACTGAAAGATGACTCGCCCATCAAGTTGTAAATCAACTCAAATTTGTAGCATTGTAAGCACAGATTGCAGATTGAAAGTGACCCGCACATAAAGTTGAAAGTTAGAATATAACTAACTAATTCCCACTGAACATCAGGCTCAGCCCTCAAACCAATTTCTTCTCTTAGGAAAAAAAAAACATCCGGGATGATCTACAATTGCATATTTATATTATTATACCATATATGCATAGCTTTATTCACCTTTCCTTTTTTTTGAAAATGTACAAGATTTTCACCTTCACATATAGATGCAAGAGCTAAGTGGCAAAACTTTAATTCCCACAACAGATAGTACATGATCAAAATACCAACTTCATATCATCAACTTTCTGCAACATAGGTATAATCTTTCGAAAAAAAATAAGCACTTTAGCATATTAAGAATTAGCCAGATGAGGCTTAAAGTGAAAGGCAACTCTTCTATATGAAACATAGTTATCAAAGGCAACAAGCGCACTTAGGCACCAAGGTCTTTTGGGGCCTAGGCACAAAGCTTAAAAGTGAGGCACATACCTGAGCAAAGCAAGGCGCGTGAATAATTAGAAGAAGAAAATAGAAGTCACCGACCTCAAAACTATTTTGTGTTGCTATGTTCTAAGTAACACTTGTTCATAACAAAATAAGTAATCTTATGTAGGGCTTGAACCGCAAATTGGAGGGTCGATGATGTTACCGGATTCCACGTATAATGACGCACTTGTTCACAAAAGCAAGGCACGAGACTAGGCGTGTTTTTGACAACTATAATATGAAATAAAAACCATTAAACTAGATGTTTTGAAACCTATAATAAGAAATAAAAACCATTAAACTAGATTATACCCAATGAATATCAACCACATTTCATCATCATCCTCATCATCCAAGGCTTCTCCCATCAAAATGGGGTTGGCTATGGAGCATAAAAAAGTTCAATATAAGATTTGGCAAAGTTTTATGACCGGTAGTCGACATGACGTCAACCTTATGTGTCGGTGTCAAATTCCTGGCCAATGTAGCTATGAGCCTGGAGAGTCATGCCATAAAACCTAGGTGGCTACCACATTTCCGAGTGATAAACAAAAATATATCATTGTACCATATATTTATTTAATATTATTGCATCGTTTATAAATTAGATCATAGGAGTCATGAACACGCTCCAAAACAAAATGCCATGTTTGTATCATGTCGGATGCATACTAGGAGAATAAAGCATGTCCCCTATTTGGGAATGCCATTCCTTCACTCTTTGGCTCAATGTGTCAGAGAGAGAAGCAATTCCCTATAATAATTTTATCATCTTACATCTTCGTCTAAACTCTCTAGGAAAACTTGGAAGGTGCCCCTTGATTGCATTAGCTTAAACTGCATAACCAAAGATAGATCTACATACTTTCCAACTAGCCTTCTAGGTTATGTAGCATGATCTTCTCATGCTCAAAGCTATCTTAGCTAGGAATTTGGCACCAAGATAGAGGGTTCTTTGTAGTCTATGGGAACTTGGAAGGTGTCCCTTGATTGCATTAGCTTAAACTACATAACCAGAATATGTTCCCCATCCATATTTTGTCGTGTCCATGAAACATGCATCATAATATCCGAATATACACTTACCTAATTTTTAGAAAAGTACAAAAGTTACGTCTTTTAGGCTTGAGCCTAATCAATGCAATAAATTTATTTTTAAAAAAAATCTGCAACAGAATGTAGTTATTGTACTACATAATCAAATACCCAACTCCACATTCACCTAATTTTCTGCATCACTAAGTAAAATTTTACCTTCACCGTAATGAGTGCAAGAAAAAAAAACGTCAAGTAAAGTAATACACTTGAAGGCATAAAGTGAAGCTACGACAACCATATTTATCAACTGAGAACCAAAAAAAATGCTAATTAAATTTCAAAAGGGGGAAAATGATAAATTCTAGGAACAGATTGAATTAATATCACATAACCAAATACCAACTTCACAATCACCCAATTTTTAGCATCATTAAGTAAAATAATTGAACTTTATCACAATCAGTGCATGCAAGAAAGTAACAAAAAAATTGAGCGAAATTTTGAAGAAAAAGAAAAACTAGTAAAGATGACATCTTTTAGCCCAAATAAAAGTACATTCGAACCATAAACTGGACCTACAACAACCACATACATTTCCTAACCTAATTAGCAATCAGAAAGAAAAGAAAAAAAAGTAAAGATCTCTCCTCTTTTTTTTTTTTTGCAAATTAATTTCAAAATGGGGTCAAAATAAAATAAAAAATTCCTCACTTCATTGGCAGGCGAGACACCTCCGCCGCCTCCACTAAAGCTCGATCGACCAGACCTCGACCTTTTCCGCCGCGCGTGCGCAACGAAGCCCTCGCCGGAGTTCAAACCCTCGGGCTTCATCCCAACGTCGCTCTCGGTCTCTTCCGAACTCATATCCCTAAACCCTAATTCGTCCTCCACTTCCTCCGGTGATAACTAGGGTCTCGAGAAGGAGAGGGAAAAGAATGTGAGCGGAAGAGGAAGAGGGAAATGGAAACCCTGGATTTTGGCTAGGGTTTCTAAATTTTGCTATTTTGATAAAAGTTTCGAAGTGGGACTGGAGTTGAAATTCGCAGAGAGAGAGAGAGAGAGACAGAGAGACAGAGAGAGAGAAAGTAGTCAGAATGACTGTAGATATGGGGACAGACTGCCGAGTAAACAAACAAATGTAGGACTTTCACACTTACTTTCTTGTTGGACCAAGAAAGGATGGGATGAGTTTTGGAGGCCAACCCCAGACGGGACTCATCTTTTAGGATCCGTTTGGACTGAAGGTGAAGAATGTTGAGTACAAAAAAAATTAAGTTTGAAAAAAATAGGAATTCAAATATATATATTTGATTTAAGCGCGGGAGTTTAGGTGGCATAGAGGGGTAGATGAAAATTTATTAGCCGTTTTTGTCTGTTTTATTTTTTTTAAATTCACATCATAGGGTTTACAATGGAAAGTGGGAAATTTTGTTTAAATAGTCAAAAAAAAAATTATTTGTTCTATAATTTTTTTTTTACTTTCAACATGTTCTATTTTTCTGACTTTCAACATATTATCGTCTAAGTTTGTCGTCATTTCTTACTTTCTCTTATTACTCATAGTTAAAATTATAAGAAAAAAAACATAGAAGTGTGCAATGCTCATGTTGTTTAATTTTATTGTGTTTGGATTATAATTATTTTCTTTATATAGGTAATAGATTTGTGAAGTTTTATTTTTTGAAGATATTTTGACAAATTTTAATTAAAAATCTAATTAAATATAATTTTATGTCGTATGTAATAAGGATAATTTGGTAACTATTATATTTTTTATTAATCCCCCTCCCGCTAAAAACCTCTCATCCAATCCAGAGTTATTAAACGCATCACACATAACTCTCCCTCTAATCTAAGTAAGGTTATATATATTGACATTTCTCTCCCCCTCTCAACTTTCCTTCACTTTAACCCCACTTAAATCTAATTGAATCTTCAAATTTATTTCTTGATGAATCTCCAACTTCTTTCTTCCTATATGTATAGAAAAAAAGAAAAAGAAAAAGAAAAAGCAAATTTAAAAGAAACAAAAAAGGGTTAATTAAGTTGACCACCCCTATGTTTTATATTTATTACACGAGGTACCCCTACTTTGAAACTAATTACACTGTGTATACTCTGATGTGATTTTCATTTGGACCCTTTGTATTGTAAGAGTGTTGTAAGCCTTCGTGGCATCTTCATTTGGACCCTTTGAGAGCTTCACTGCATATACTCTGATGTGATTTTGTTTGTAATAATACTTGACTTTCGCTGCAACTTGGTTATTTCGATGATAACCATGATGTTTGACATCATTGCCTTGTACGAGCGCAACTCCAGGCTCGTACGGCATCACGTCCCGATGAGAACGATCGTTCTACGGGAGCGTTGGCGTGTTGATCTCACGTCCAGCGGGGATGATCGAACTTACGGGAGATTGGGGCATGACATTTGGTATTAGAGAATCCGGTTCATTTCCTCGGACTTTTCCTTTGCTTCATCACAAACTCTAAATAGCTTCCACAGATCGAATGGCTCTTGGCTCTACTCGGTGCTACATTTGATGTTCCATGCAATAAGTCTATATATTTATTGGTTGTGTGTGCATGCTTTTCGGTGCGTTCGTTTTCGTAGGATTTTGATAGAATCGTGTAGCATCGTTTGGCGTTGTTGTATTCGTGCAGCAAGTTGTGTAGCGTTGTTGCATCCATGCAACAAGTTGATAGGTGTCGTTGCGTTTGTTTGGCTAGTCGTTCGAGAAAATTTTGGTTGCATCATTGGAGCAATTGGTTTGTTGGATGTGATTGGATATGTGGGCATGTTGTGAATGGAGACATTGGAAAGATACAGATGTATTGAATGAAGTTTAAGTTTTGGCTGAGAATATCAAAGAGAACGTTGCATGAGTTGCTCGTGCAACATATGAGTTGATCGGATTTGAGTTTTTTGGATTAGAATATTAGGAAAAGAGAATGTTGAACAAGTTGCTCGTGCAGCGAATGTGTCGAAAGGTTTGAGAGATAGTTGGATGTATCAAGAATGGAACGTTATATGAGTTATACAATGAGCGAGATCAACAAAAGAGTAAGATGGTTCACGTGTTGGCTGAGTTATTTCCTGTCAGACTTTGAGTAAGCAATTGAGTTATAGTCGGCAAGGTCACCGCTGAATGGATAGTTTGAACGGGTGTTGGATCGATGCAGAGTAAGTATAGTGTGAGAAGTGACTTGATTTGTAGTGGTATATGGTATACCACCTAGCGATCGAGGTGTTGGAACATTTTGGATGGATAACAGTAGAATTGTCGCGATGAACGCGGATGACAGGAATGTAAGTTGGGTCGTGATCATCAGCTGAGTTATGTTTCAAAACTTGGAGCAAGCGAGTGTTTAGTTGTGATCGGCAGGATCACTGAGGAATAGTCAGTTCGGAGCTGGTGTTGGTCGATGCGAAGTAAACATAGTGCCAAGGGTGACTTAATTTTCTAAGTGGTATATGTTGTGCCATAGAGTGGGGCGCACGTTGAAAATATTCGGAACAAGATAAGAGATAGGTTTGCTTGCAACGAATATGATAGTACAAGATTGTGTCAGAAATTGGTGCAACAGAGTTTGACGCAGGTATTCTTCGATGCGTCAGGATTGAGCAATCAGAAATGGACTCGTATAAATGGAAGTCACGTTGGATAAGAATGGAACAAGTAATGGGATAGGTGTTTAGAATTCGAAGGAAATGAGTGCTTGTGATGCGGACCAAGTATTGAAGATCGGATGAGATCAGTCAGACGAGAAGTTGAATATCAAAATTTTGCTCATACGATTTGGAAGATTTGATGGAGTAATTGTCGATGCAGAGAGTTGAGCATAAGGAATGGATAGTTGGAGCATGCACACGTAAGCGATGGGTGTGTCGAAGAATAACGAGTATGGAATATGGAGTTAAGCGTTGTAAATGTGCAGTTGGTCGAGCAGAGAAACACGTTCGGTTTTGAAGGTGCAATGCGATATAGTCACACAAACTTAAAGGATTCGGATGTTAGCGCTCGAGAAGTTTGACTCAGAATATAGTAAACACAGACTTAGTGAAATGGTGCAACGAAGTGGATTTATGTAGGGATTTGCGTGCAAGTCACCAAGATCGTGTGGACGTATCAGAATATAGAGAAATCAAGACGGTGATAAGGAATAGAACGAAGACAAGGATCGTGGTGGATGGGCCTTTGAAGATAACGGAACAAGAAGACGACGTCGGAGTAAATCACCGTGCCGCTCGAGCGAGTTGGACGTGCAGTGTTGAATCATGGCATACGGATAAGAAATGGAATAAGTCTATAGTTTCAGAAAATATTGCAAGTAGTGGTGCGAGAAGTCGAACAAGGCGGTTCGAGTTTTTGATAGATTCATGGCAGAACGTCAGAGTATTGGAACATGGTTTTAGTTAGCGCAGTTTTTCGATTATTGGCTTGGATAGATAGTCATACTCTAGGTGGTTAGGCTGTATTTGGTAACAGATACGTCAGCGGTATTGTATGAAGTGCTCGGATTCAGAAGTGCGTTTGGATTGGATCGTTGAGTTATGGTTCATATTTGTAGATGAGATATAGCATGGCTCGAAGTAACTGTCCATCGTGATGACTTACAATTATCAAGCGTAAATTCAGGACAACTGACCCTAGCGACTTGACCGTCAAATCAAAATGAATATTGTAGACCCATAGAATGATCCTTGCGGCAACGTATTTGGAAATGCGTCGAGGGCGGATGTGTGTGGTGTATGTTGAAGTTAGTCTAGGCAAGTGAGTGTTCAGTTTGAGAGATATTGGAATAGCCTTCAGTTGAAGATACAGCCAAAAGATCAAAGCGATGGTAAAAATGACCTAAGTCAACTGATGAGATTCAGAGTCACAGATTATTGAAGATGGCATCGCTTCTGACTCGTCGTATCCCAGAAGGGAATATCATTCATATGAATTGACGACTATGTAATTACCTTCGAGAAGTTAAAGCTGCGGATCATTTCAGATCAGATCATTGCACTTCCGGAAGGGACAGACGCGCCTTAGATCTACAAGATGAAATCAAACTTGGTTTGAAGTACGTGCTCATGCAGAGGGCGAAGGTGATATCCGGTACTTCAAGGCAGTGGAAGCAGCGTAAGAAGAACTATTTCATGCGCGACCTAGGAATATGGCAATTGTGTCCATGTTAAAATTGTGACGACACTATCCCTATATCTAACCACCTTAGAATTTTTAATAAATTAAATAAAAAATCAATATATATATATATATATATATATATATGCTAGGATTTTTATACTCATGATGGTACATAGGGCGGACCAAGGCAAGTCCTGAACACATCACGACGGAGGCCGCTGTCAAACTCTACCTGTGTGACGAAGCCTTTTGGACTCAATTAAATCCGCACACAGACCCTCTTCATAACAAAAAATTGTATATTAACGAGTGTCTGTGCTTCAAGTAAATAAGAAGAGCGACAAACAAGACACTGAGACGCGATGCGGTTGGCTCAGCTTTTCTGTGTGTGTGTCTTCCTTCCGCCTTATACTACACTTGGTTGTTCAGTGGCGATGCTCCTTGCTTGTATACTGCCTGTGCTATGTAAGTTGTGTGGTTGCCGAGGCTGCGCGTGTGCCGTGATGCATTTTTCGATTCTGCTAATGTCATTGGCCCTTATAGTTTGACATCAGTCCCTGATTCGATTTATCAACTCCTCAAAATAGTCTGACCTTGCATCTATCTGAGGAAGCGACATACACAATACGGGTTCTTTGACGAGTGGGTCCCTTATTGGATTCGAGTTGTCCTGCCTGTCCCGAATGAAAAGAATCAAGATTCCTTTTCGTGTCTATCTAGATCTGTATGATCTACTCTCTCGTCATTGGAACCAACTTGAATAACAGTAGGTATCTGAAAGTGATATTGCGGAGAACTCAGAAAAAATGGGAGGCTCATCTAGAATAGAGTGAAGATGGCGGATCTTGAAGCAGCATATCTGGGATTTGTTATTTTGCATAGATTTACAACCGAATGCAGTCTCAGTTTGAATTCCCTTACAATTTTACAAAATGACATTATGTTTATTGCTTGGATTCCTTTCATGGTGTTTTACCCAACAAGTCCAGCATTCTTGTGAAAGTCTTGGCTTGCTCGCGGGGGTGGGGGGGAGACGGGGGCTAAGCGTAGTTTTTTGAATCAAACGTTGAATGAAATTGATAATTTTTTTAGATATCCGGATAATGGATTGCCTTAATGATACAATAGGAACAAATAAAAAATTTGTATATGGTCGTATAATAATAATAATAATAATAATAATAATAATAATAATAATAATAATAATAATAATAATAATAATAATCACATAAAGAAAAATAAACGAAAATTTTCGTAGAGAGCATAGAAATTCGTAAAAATTGTAACGAAAGCATAAACTTTTCATATATTTCAATAAAAGCACCAAAACGTCCTTTGGGAGGGCGTTTTGTAAAAAACATATAAAAAAATTAAAACGCCCTTTGGAAGGGCGTTTTTCATTTTTTTTAAAAATTAAGTTTGTAGAAATTCGTCACTAAAAGTCTAAATTCGTCACTTAAAAGGTCTATTTTGTCATTGAAAGTCCAAATTCGTCACTAAAAATGTCACTAATAGTCCTATTTTGTCACTGAAAGTCCAAATCTGTCACTAAAACTTTCGTCCCAATGGCAAAAAAATATTAAGAAAAACAAAACGCCCATTTGAAGGACGTTTTACAATAAATTCGTTACTAAAAGTTTATTTTTGTCACTAGTATTCGTCACTAAATATCCTATTTTGTCACTAAAAATCTAAATTCGTCATTAAAAAGTGTCGCAAATTTTTTACCACGAGTCATAAAAAATTAAAAAAATTAATTTTTTTTACAAAACGCCATTTGGGTGCTTTTTTAAAATATATTAAAAGTTTATGCTTTGTTTGTAATTTTCATGAATTTTATGCTCTGTACGAAATTTTTTGAAAAATAAATTAAAAGAAAAAGAAAGTAAAAGAAAAGAATAAAAGAAAAAGAAGAATGATAAATCACAAAACCCTAAACTAATCATAATCTTAAACAAACTCTAAACTAATACTAATAGCTAACCTACCCAGCCCATACATGCAAACTACTCACCCCCCGATACCCCAGCACACCCCCGGTCGTCGTTGTCGCATCCAACCGCCGGCCGCCGGGAACAGTGTCGCGCACACAGCAGGAATCAGCTTCGACCCCTCCCTATTTCGATATGTATATCTCCCCCTTCGTTGCATCATTTTTTGAGTTGTCGGTTGTGTTGCGTTCACAACATAACCCTCTAGAAATTCCTTCAAGTAGAAAGTCCAATTTCGTCACTAAAAATGTCACTATAAGTCCTATTTTGTCACTGAAAGTCCAAATCCGTCACTACAAAGCGTCACTAAAACTTTCGTCCAATGGCAAAAAAATATTAAGAAAAACAAAACGCCCATTTGAAGGGCATTTTACATTAAATTCGTTACTAAAAGTTTATTTTTGTCACTAAATATCCTATTTTGTCACTAAAAATCTAAATTCGTCATTAAAAAGTGTCGCTAAAAAATTTAACACGAGTCATAAAAAATTAAAATAATTAATTTTTTTACAAAATGCCATTCTGGTGCTTTTTTAAAATATATTAAAAGTTTATGCTTTGTTTGTAATTTTCACGGATTTTTATGCTCTGTACGAATTTTTTTGAAAATAAATTATAAGAAATTATAAGAAAAAGAAAAGAAAAGAATAAAAGAAAAAGAAAAAGAAAAAGAAAAAGAAAAAGAAAGTAAAAGAAAAGAATAAAAGAAAAAGAAGAAATATAAATCATAAAACCTTAAACTAATCCTAATCTTAAACAAACTCTAAACTAGTACTAATAGCTAACCTACCCAACCCACACCTGCAAACTACTCAACCTCCGACACCCCAGCGCACCCCCGTCCGTCGTTGCCGCACCCAACAGCCGGCCGCCGCAAACAGCATCGCGCACACAGCAGGAATCGGCTTCGACCCCTCCTTATTTCGGTATGTATATCTCCCCCTTCGTTGCATTATTTTTTGAGTGGTCGGTTGTGTTGCGTTCACAACATAACCCTCTAAAAATTTCTTCAAGTTGAATGATTTTAGGTGCCCTGGATTGATCGAAAAGTTGGTCGAAAGTTGCAAAAAAAACTGTTCGAAATATTTTAGAAATTCAGTCCAAGTATCCATGTTCATGCCTAATTTTCTATCAACTCGTTAAATATTTTTAAAATCTATTTGAAAGGACTTATTCACAACATATCCAAGCTTATTTTTATTCTTTTAGTTTTTCTTAGTTTGCCTTATTTATCAAATTATTTTGTTTCCAAAACGACAAAAAATTATGTTTTCAGAAACAAAAAATTTGCGATACGGAGTGTGCCCCACCAAATGGGACCACTTCGTCGTATACCAATTGCACCAAAATGCGCGTATGGTATATTCTAACGTGTGGACTTTCGCAGAAGTTGATTTAGACGTGTGTACAAGCCGGAATCAATCTATATCAGTAAAACGTCCCCGTATCAATTTTTTATAAATTTTCCTATTAGTTTGTGTGCGCTCGTCGGATCGCCACAAAACTTGTGCCATAGGACTCGCAGCATTTGACTTGTCTTATGACCCGAATTTTGCTCGATTCTGAGTTAACGAATCGCCTATCCTAATACCTTAA
Source organism: Iris macrosiphon (assembly GCA_036927795.1). Classification (NCBI taxonomy): domain Eukaryota; kingdom Viridiplantae; phylum Streptophyta; class Magnoliopsida; order Asparagales; family Iridaceae; genus Iris; species Iris macrosiphon. The sequence goes on from JAYESA010000016.1 coordinate 61,431,322, forward strand.
TAATAACTAAATCTTTAGTGTCAACCCCTATCCTAAACACTAACCTCACCTCACACTCATGTGTATCAACACTCACCAATACACTCACTGGCCTTCAAATCACTGCTACAACTATTACACTCTATCCCATATATATCTTAACCAACATATTTGGATATCTAAGTATCCAAGATACTACACTCCTCTCCAATGCACACCTTGAGTGCACTAAAACTGTAGGTTGTGCCATAGTTTCACATAAGTGCTGCTCCCACATCCAACTTGCCTCTACTGCAGTTTAGCATCCCTTCTTCAAATGCATGATACTACAACAACTTATTCACTGCTGAACACAACAGTGTTGATCCTACAGACATGAACAACTGAACCCCCCCCAACTAATGCTTCCTTCACCTCTAACCCAAGCATTGTTGTCACTCCCCACTGTGCACTCAAGCACTACATACCCAAGTCCTTGACCAATGTCTGCAACCTTAAATCTATTGCTTATTCCTTGCAACCAATGCATTCCCAAATTATTGCACTAAGTTGCTGCCTAATGCATCATCTTCCTTAGCTACTGCTGCTGTTGCTCTGTTATGTTACACAAACACACACACACAGAGGAAACCCGAGCCTACATGCTGCATCTGCAAATCAGTGCACTTTGTGCACTGATACTCTTCCCTGGCAACTGATGTTGCTGCTGTTAGTCCTAAGGAAACCCCCTTTGAGTTCAGTTCATGGCTGAACATCTAACCTTTGTGAACTACTTGCCACTCCTTACATCAACACACCCATCCACAACAGTCACAGTGAAACCCAAGCCACACAACTACTGACATAAGAATACAGTCCAATATTACCTCCTCTATATGAATACACACACTCTTACTAACTGATACTTGAACCTGTGTGCCAACCATACTGATACATGTATACAACTCTTACCCATTAACTAAGGACAGAAACACCCACATAAACATAACACACTTACATACAACTCTAAATCTAATACAAGCGCACCTGTACACACCCTCAACTATTACACACCCCTTCACTATCATTGATCACACGTACATTAGAGGTAGTCATAATATCATACACCTCATGCTCACACTCATGATATGCCCCTATCCTTGCCCTAATAAAATGAAAATTGCCCAAATAGCCCCTCCTAATTAGTCATGAAGATTAAGTATTAAAATTATTTAATTAATGAGAGATTTTAATAATTAAAGGAAGGGTTTATTAATCATTCTCCCTAATTAAAAGTGGTCAACCATGACTAACGAATTGGTTGTACTAAGTAAGTCATGACAAGTCTAGTTGGGTTCATTTAGGTTCACTAACAACTAGTCTAACTAATGGCTAACAACTAACTATCAACTATATTAAATATATAAATATAGGTAACAATTCCAAATATTATAAAATAAAATATAATCAATATAATTAATATAAAATATAATTATTAACAATAATACTAAATAGGAAAAATACAAAAATACCCCTCTCCAGGAAAGTGGTAGTTACACGTATTGGAGAAAGCAAGAAGTCAGGAGCTCCTGTTGAAGGAGATGCAGCAGATATCGAAACGTCCCGCTCTAGTACCTGCACCTACTAGAGTAAATCAGGGCGGACTGATTAGGCATCCTATGGCACAACAACAACAACAACTAGTAACAGTTTTTTATCACATTCAGGAGAAGCCCACTTGCCATTACTGCGATAAAAAATGACATATTGAACGCAACTGTCGCCGCTTGCTAGGGCTATATTTAATTTGTGGGTCTAATTAGCATCAGGCTCAAGAGTATGCCTTAGGACAGCATCAAGTACAACGACCAGCCTTACTGGCACCAGGGATAGGACAACAGCAGCTTCAAAGGCCAATAGCACCAGGAGTAGCAGTACCTCGCCTACCAACACCTAATGAATATCAACAAGGATCACCCATGGCTCCTTCGACTACTCAATTTGAGAGGGATAGGCCCCAGATGAGCAACCAAAGATAAGGCCAAGCATTCGTTATGACAAATATGGGAGCACAGACACATGAAGCTGTAGATGCAGGTATGACCTTATAGATATAATTACCATGGCATAATTATGAGCCACATTATGACACAGGATTTTAGGAGTATAGATCGATATAAAATGGTATATATAGGGTAGGTTGATATCTTAACTAGACAACATACTCACGAAGCTAATAGATGACACGAGTAGCAGTAGTAGTATTCTCTTTCCTATCAACATCTCTTTCTCTTGGGTTACTCATCTCCTCTACCGTATCCTTCGTATCCTCGGTCCCTTGTGCAAGTTCTCCTTGTATTTAAAACTTATTTATGCCATATTACCTTACTAGAGTAGGCCAGACATACCCTTAGAATTTAATACATGAATTATATTTTCTTTCTTCCAAGTTCGAGGTACGATAATTCATACTTGACCCTTCTCTACCATATTGCTTTATCTTATTTTCTAAAATTGTGCCTTATTTTTAATTTTGAGGACAAAATTCTTGTAAGTTAGGTAGAATGTAACCACTCTAGAATTTCTAATAAATTAAATAAATTAATCAATATATATATGTTAGGATTTTCATACTCATGATGTTACATGAGTATGCCTTAATGATACAATAGGAACAAATAATTTTTTTGTATATGCTCGTATAATAATAATAATAATAATAATAATAACAACAACAATAATAACAACAACAACAACATAAAAAACTAAAAGAAAAGAAATTAAAAGAAAAAATAAAGTAAAAGAAAAGAAAAAAATAAAAAAAAAGAAGAAACATAAATTCCAAAACCCTAAATTAATCCTAATCCTAAACCAACTCTAAACTAAAACTAATAACTAACCTACCTAGCCCACACCTACAAACTACTCACCCCCAACCGTCGTCGCCGCACCCGATCGCCGGCAGCCGCAAACAGCGACGCGCACACAACATAAATCAACTTTGACCCCTCCCTATTTCGGTATGTATATCTCCCCTTCGTTGCATCATTTCTTGAGCAGTCGATTGCGTTGCGTTCACAATATAACCTTCTAGAAATTCCTTCAAGTAGAATGATTTTAGGTGCCCTGGATTGATCGAAAAGTCGATCGAAAGTTGGACGAAAACCTGTTCGAAACAGTTCAGAAATTCAGTCCAAGTACCTATGTCCATGCCCAGTTTTCTACCAACTTATTAAATATTTTCAAAATCTATTTAAAATGACTTATTCACAAGATATCCAAGATTATTTTTATTCTTTTAGTTTTTCTTAGTTTGCCTTATTTATCAAATTATTCTATTTCCAAAACGACCAGAAATCATATTTTCAGAAACTAAAATTTTGTGATACGGAGTGCGTCCCACCAAACAGGACCGCTTCGTCGCATACCAATTGCACTAAAAGACATGCATGGTATATCCTGATGTGTGGGCTTTCGCGGAAGTTGATTTGGATGTGTGTGCACGCCTGAATCAACCCGTATCAGTAAAAAGTCCTCTGTATAGGTGTTTTACAAATTTTTCTATTAGTTTGTGTGCGTTCGTCGGATCACCACAAAACTTGCGCCATTGGACTCGCAGCATTTGACTTATCCTGTGATCCGAGTTTTGCTCGATTCTATGCCATTCGATGAATCACCATTTCGTGGGCCCCACGATTCGACTTGACGAGCGATTTTGTGATCGGCTCAACGAAATTCAAAACTAGACATACCGTTGAGTTTGTATCGTCAATTAGAATTTTTTGACCTATAATTTGTCCCGTTTAGAGACCTTTACACCTGGCATATTTTTGGGTACAAAGTGGGCCACATGTGGATTCCGCTTTGACCCAAAAATTACTATTTTGCTCATATATCCAAATTGGACGAAAGGGTATTATTTTCTGACTATCTCTTTTATTTTGTGAACATTGGTGATATTTATTTCAGCATCTGGAGACGTTCGTACATCTTTATCTCTTTGTGCTACTGTTGACTTGACATATTCACTGCCAGGACATTGTCTAAACTCTCCTCGGACACTAGACAAGATACCTTGCTATATTTATTATCAGTATACTTTTATTTTAGTATTTTATTTTATTCTTTCATGAATTATTTTATTATAAATTGTGCGTCTAAACTTGACTTGGGTGAAAACGACGGTTTTTGTCGTCTTTCGTAGCTTTTATTTATTTTATGCATGTTGACTTAGTTTTAGCGGACTACCTCCTATTTGTAGAATATTTTCATATCTCCTTAGACTATGACACACACATGACAAGAGTTAGGACATTTTATTAGTGGCACGGACTACATAACTGACTGATCATCGATACGTAAGGAACGTATGACGAATAGAAACGTAACTGTTATGACGAGTATGTTAGAGACTCATACAGTTATAATATTGGACATATTGTGTATGCGATTTGGTCAGTACAGGGATGAGGGGGAAGATAATCATTATGCGTACAAGATAGCCAAATCGGTGAGCCAAGTCTCCGGATGGAACTTGGTGTGATAATATTATATTATTAGATACCTTGTGATTATATGTACATGAGCCAACAATCCCACTCGTAAGCACGTAGGTGTCTTCCAAATTGCACTTTAGGTCGTTAGAAAATCCTTTGCATATTTACTTACTGCAGTTTATATAGCTTGCTTCTATGTATCTTATTATGTCCCTCTTAGGACTTGGTCCCTTTCTAGGTATAGACGATCATGACTATCCACAGGAGTACGGACCGAGACCTGATTCTTCTGTCGATGAGGTCTTACCTTCTGAGCATCTTTGATTATCTCTAGTGATGGATCTTTTAGTTGATACTCTTTTATTATCATTTTATAAATTGGAGTTTCATCCTCCTCTCTCATTTTAGTTTACTATAGTCATTGGTAGTGGATTTGTCTCCATCCGACTATTATTTTGGATTATTTGGACTTGAACATTTGGATCTATTTGGTTAGTTTATTTCTCTATTTATTGACTTGCGTTTGTAGATGAGATTTAGTTGCCTGTGACTTGAGGCATTATATACCACTTGTGAATTATTATTCATAATACAACGTAAGTATGTGTTATGGTTTCTATATATTAGAGTTGCCATATACATACGACTGACATGCTTATGTATTTCTAGTCCTACGTATTTGGAACTGGGGTGTGACACTATAGCATTGTGGCAAAAATTTTATTGATCACATAAACCTCAATATAAATATTCACCCAGAGAGGTATTGAGTTTGCAAGCAGAGGTGTTGGGTCGAACTAATCTGAGAGTGTAGTGCAATGTTTGGGTAAGTTATCTAGCTGGGGTAGTACCAAATATTATGACCGTTCAGAGCATGAAGATGATATTTTGAGATGGTATATGCGGAACATGGTGCGATTGAAGTCGAGTTAGAGTTGGTTGGTTGAAGTTCGGATGATGAAAGCATGAATTCAAAAATAGTTGGATGGTAGGGCCTTGCAGAATACTCATTGCGCTTAGACGCACAATGTCACGATCCCTACGCGGATGATCGGGCATGAGTACGTGGGTACGTCCAGCCTACGTCACAACATCGGCGATAGAACATTATCTAGGTCAACAATACTATCTAATCATCTCACACAATAGTATATATAACCTGTCAATGATATCTCAACTCCAAATGGGAACAAGATGATAATACCTAATGATAATCAATATTCAATCACAATAAACTATAGGAAGATAATGGCACGATAACATATAAGGAATGGAAATCACAAAGTCAAAAACTAAAATATCTACAATAAATATCAAAGTCTAAGAGTCTTCTATCATCATTATCAAAAAGTCTAAAGTATCAATAACATCTCAAGTCTAATAGCTAGAGACAGATCTAATTCAAAGTAAAAGTGCTAGCAAATAAAACTAAGAAAACTGGTAACATCGGCTAAACCTCCCAGTAATCACTTCTGAAAGTAAGGGCCCATGGTTGCTACTCCTTCATGTGATCCGTAGTACATGAGACACCAATCCTCTAAAGAATCATCTGAAAAATATATCTAGTCAGGATAGAATGAGCACACCTCTAATAGTAGTTCCAGTTAATTGATAATGACTATAAACAGTAATAATGAATGTAATACATCTGAGAAAATAGTAAACAGATAACATAATGTAGCAATAAAAGAGATAGGTAACAGTTAGCTAATGTCAAACGATGTTGTTTACAAGATTAATGTCATTCGACGTTGTTTACAAGGTTAATGTCATACGACGTTGTTTAGTTGCCTAATGTCATACAACGTTGTTTACAAGGTTAATGTCATACGACGTTGTCTAATAATTGGCTAATATCATACGATAATGAGAGGAGCAATAATCTGAATATTTTGAATATACAAGTAATATCTCATGACTGAAGATCCATATATGCACTAGCATGTGTATAATCGTGTTAGGAGTCAAGTAAAATATTTCTAAATACTTGTATTATAGTAATAATTCAGAAATAGAAACTATCAGAGAATGTATTCGCTTGTGATCCTGAGCAAAGTGTGAGGATCAAGGTCCAAACTGAAATCACAATGACCTAATATGAAATATCAATGTTATTTGGTTTATTGGAATGATAAACATGCTTAAACAAGCTAAAATATGATTTCTAGGTCAATTCTATGACATACTAGTCAAACTATTCAAACTAGTCAATTCTAGGTAGCACTAGTCTATACCTAGGTTTATTAGTCTATATTAGTCAATGTCTAGCTAATACTAGTCAATATTAGTTACACTAGGGTTCTGGCTTATGCTTAGTATTATACTAGCTATTATTAGGCTATATAACTAATGCTACTAATATTAGTTAACACCCATAATACTAGATATTATTATATACATATAACTTATATACTAGGGTATCCTATTAATACCTTAGTGTCTCATTCATAATATCCTAACTTAATAACTATTTAAAATATCACAACTCTACTCAATTCTCTTAACTAAACCTTGAACTCAAATCTTCACTTGGTACCTCATGTAACACCTAATATCTTGGTACCCCCAATTACCTACACTCTTAGGTATCACTCACCTAGCTGTCTTGATACCTACCAATACCCCAAATGCTTACTTCTAACAAAATATAACTGAATCTCATGGATAACACAGTAACCTACTACATGCTATCATGAGTGCCACAACACTCTCAAACTGGAACAATACCCACATATCTAACCAAAACTAAGTACCTTGACACTATCAAGATACTACCTAATCCTAACACACACCTACAGTTCTACTCCTTCACTATCCTCCTACAACCACACTCGAGCACCACCCATTCCCCCATCTCAAATTTGCTGTTTCCACAACAACAAGGGTTGTATTACCCCTTACTGACTAAAGCCACCACTCTAGAACAACTCATGTCTGAACTGAGCTCGAGTTCCCATACCTGTTGCTGCTACTACAATTGACTTATTCCTCACACCCAGGTCTTGACTGATACTTCACTCCTAGACTGGCCAAGTCTCAAGTTCCCTCCTACCCCACTTCCTATCACAAGTATTAGCCTACACTGAATACTCTAGATTGCACAGCAATAGCAATCACTGCTGCTAGTGTTAATTCCTCTCTTTGCATTTGTCACGACCCGCACCCGAAAGGGGGTACGAGTACATGAATAACGCCCAGCCTACGCTGCAACATCGGCGGTAGAATGCTATTTGGGTCCACAATACTATCTAAATATCTCATACAATATATATATATATATATATATATATATATATATATATATATATATATATATATATACCTGTCATGCCATCTCAACTCTAAACAAACAAACAAATATAATGACATGATAATATATCAATACTCAATCACAATAACAAACTAAGGAAGATAGAGTACGATATGGAATAAAAAGATAAAAATAAGAAAAAAGATGAAAATAAGAATCATAAACATCCATACTATAAGTCTAAGCACAAACAACTTCCAAAATAATAATATACATGCCATGAGTCTAAAATAAGACTAATACAATGTCTAAACATAATAAGTCTAAGCCTCCTCAGTCACTGGCACTAGGTTCTCCTGCTCTAGGGGAGTATCCTCTAATATTCCGCTATTCTGCAGCCCGTAGTAAGTGGGGTACTGTTCCTCAAGCCAATCATCTGAAAAATATATCCAATCATGATTGGAGCGAAGTACAAAATTCTAGAAGCAGTTCCAAATACATGGTAGAACATATATAACAAGTAATAAAAAATGGTACAAGATGTACTAGCAACAAAATGAAATAAACTATAGTAAATTGGTAATGTACTAAAAAGGAAAGAACATGCATTATGAAATAACTGCAAGTAAAGGAAATAGATAAACTAGCTAATGTGCTTTAGAGTGCAAGCTCGTTATGTGATCGATTTAGTTGAATACAAATATAATATGGTAACTTGATTATATGTGTGATATATAATCGACAACACGAATACAGTTAGGCTTGATCACATAACCAACTCCTACTCCCCCATCCCCAACCAATACTTATGGATCTAATCATGACACATTACGAACACAAATATAAGCACACTGAACACGAGTATTGTATGAACACGAAGTACATAATAATAATACCTGATACATACGATAAAATACATACGAAGAAGTACCCGCTGAACACAGTAGGAGATAATATCTCCTGACATGATCCATATAGTACCAGTCCGTGTAGCCGCTTTGTCGGAATCAAGTATATAGTTCTAGAACAAGTGATATATATGCTATCATAAAATAAAAACTAACAAAGAGATGTACTCACCTGTGGTCCTGAGCAAATGATATACCTCGGTATCCGAGCTGGTGTCATACACACCTAAATATGAATGGCATGTCAAATTGGTGTAATAAAGTGATAAATGGGCTAAATGCACTAAAATATGCCCTTCTAGGTCATTTTAGCTAAACTAGGTCCATACTAAGTTAATTAGTCTATATTGGCCACTAACTAGCAAGTGTAGAAGCATAAAAAATATGCTACAGAATTGTACGCAGTATGCATAAAACCCATGTAAAGCAGAGTTTCAGTGCTGTGTGGCGTAAGACATGACTTCAGAGCCATCGGCGTACAGCAGAGCTTCATCGCTAGTACATCATAAAATATAGCTCCAGAACAACCCGCGTAATGCAGTATTTTCAGACTGCTTCAGCATAAAAATATTGTTATATCGCCACTTTGGCGTAAAACCTACTCGCTTTTAATGTAGTAGGAAGTTGTACGGGGAACTCTTCGTAATCCTTGAATGAACCTGTCAGATCATGCAGTGAACCTGACTCCTGACAAAGAGTACTGCACGACTATCTAGATGACGGCTATAATGATGGTTCGGCACAGAGACCCAGATCGTCGTTTAGTGACATTTTCTTGATACAAATTGCTTTTACGCATTCAAGAGAATACACTGTCTAGTTTTATACAGGCAGACATGAGCTTTTACGCTCAGCGGAAGACGAAACGAACCGCCACGTCAAAAGCTGCTCTTTGTACAGAGCTCGAGGCACGTCTCTGCAGTTAATGCGCGTGATGGGGGCAGATATCTGCATTTAATGCACGAGATTTGGTTCTATTTTCAAAGACTGGGTGAGCCATAATTATGACTAATACGTCCACATCATCACCTCTGCATATTACGCCATCAGGCTATTTTCAGCTATAGGAGCACGCTGTACGCTATCTCCTTAAAATACGCCGATATGGCTATTTCTAACTATAGGAGTACGTCGTATGCTACCTCCTCGGAATACGCCAACTCAGGATATATTTGTATTGGTGCATGATAGGGCTATTTGGTCCAGAATACGCTTAAGACCTCAGTCAAGGAAGGAGGATCGACTATCTTTTACGCTAGCTACCTATCCATGCAGCATCAGGCTTCTACGCCTACCTGGCTTCTACGCAAACTTGACAACTATTTGGCTTCTACGCCATGGTGACAGTTATTGGCTTCTACGCCAACCTTTTCTACGCGAGGGGCAGTTACCTACGTGGCTTGCATGCCATGATCTTCGCAGCAGTTATACGCGTTACCTTATAATGGGACACGCGTCACACACAGATTCAGAAGATCATTTATATGTGGGTGGCAGTTATTATAATTGCCGTGTAAAAAGTGCCACACTCTCCACTGTTCGGCTTCTACGCCGACTGGACGGTTACTGTCACTAAACCCTATAAATAGAGACCTCCGTCCACGGAGGTCCAAGGTCGAAAAATAGGGTTGAAAGGTCGAAGGATCAAAAAGTTATTTTAGAGAAGAGTACAGACAGAGAGTAGTGATCGACGATTTTAGCATCGAGCATCCACCCCCTCTTGCAATCTTTGAAGCTATTCCTTCTTCTACAACACTTCTTCATCATCGTGTTGTCCAAGGGACAAAGTGATCGACCGCAGATCAGACTCCTATATCAATATTTACCCAAATTAAATTTTGTACTTAACATTCTCGTATAGGATTAATTGTACTTCTTGTTTGTAAACCAAAGGAAGGGTTTCGTATAAACCTAGTTTCATTTCTTTCGTTTATTATCAAACACAAGATGGCGACTCTGCTGGGGAACTCTTTCTCATCTGACGAGAAAGCAATTGCTCAACACGATGCAGTATCAGTTGGATCAATGAAGAAGACCTTGGTCATCCAATTCGACCAATCCGCCTATAAAGACATGCTTCGAGCAGGGGGTAGCTCTCACTCCCTCTCTGTCCAAGATAACAGGAAACTGCGTAAGGTATGGATGCCCCGGACATCCCCTACCATTCCTGCCGACTCTCTGGCTTCTCCGACCAGCAAGGTTGTAGCTTCGCAACCTCCGTGCCCTGCGCATAAAACTCTGTCTCCCGTCTGTGATGTGGCAGACAAAACTTCTGGCGATGCCTCAGTGCTAGTCCAGAATCTACTCCGCGCTCTGCGCATAAAATTCAGTCTCCCGTCTGTGACGTGGCAGACAAAACTTCTGGTGATGCCTCAATGCTAGTCCAGAAGTCTACTCCACGCTCTGTGCGTAAAATTCAGTCTCCTGTCTGTGACATGGCAGACAAAATTTCTGATAATGCCTCAGCGCCAATTCAGAAATTCCTAACGCGCTCTGCCTGTAAAAATGCATCTTTCCTCCGTGGAAAAGCAGATGGGCCCTGCAATCTACGTAAGGGAAAACAAGTGGCGGATTTTTCAACCTCTCGGCTTTTACGCCATCAAGAGAAGAATCTGCCCGCTCTCCAGATTACGCGAGAAGCTTATGGCCGATTGAGGGCTTCCTCAGTTTTACGCCAGCCTGAGCAAAATTCTAGACTACGCCAGGTCAAGCCCCTCAGCGTAAAGAAGACCCAGTTTGTGGATAGATACGCTCCTCATGGATCATGTGCTACTCATATGGCTTAGCTGCTGTATATAAGTGGTAGAGAAAGGGTTGGGGTTCCCAATATCCGCATGCCAACTGATATAAATAGGAGGAACAAGCCTTCTTCCTCTTCTTCTGTTGTTAATCCTCCTGACTTGCGTAATTTCTTGACCCAGAAACGCAAAGACAGGAGTCATAACCAGGATTCAGTTCCCCTAACTGTCAAACGTGGGGAGATCATGTGGGAAGATACGTCAACATCTAATATCGTCATGACATATGGGCCATATGAAGATTCTGTCTTTATTGTTCCACCAACTCGTGGCGACCAGCATCAGATAATCTTCGGTCGAATGCTGAATAGACCGATTGTACAAAGAGAATCTCGCGAGTCTGATGGTGAAAAAATGTAAATCCACAGATATAGCCCACAAGCTTTAAAGATTATACAAAGCATGGGCTATAATTTGAAGTTGAAACAAGGCCTCAACTATGGAAAAGGCAGACGAACACCGTTGCATGGTTGTCCTTACTGTCAACAAACTCATTTTGGGTTGGGGTATACTGTATCTCCTGCAAACTCAAAACCTCGAGAGTCTGATCCTGTAATACCAGAGGCAAGTCCTTCTAAATTAACTTCTATGGACAAATGCCATGACATGTCTGGGGGCAGCCTACCTCGACAAAATAGGGCAGCATCCAAAGCTGGGGGTAGAATTCCCTCTGAGTCCAAAGATGATGCAACGATGACGATCTTCCCGGAAGACCATAAAACTCAGGCATCGGGAGCCCGAAGGCCAAAAGGGACTTTCTCCTTCAATGAAGATGACATCATGAAAATCTTTAATATATTGATAAAGGAAAATAAACTTCGGTTACCCAATATTAGATATCCTGAGAGGGCTGGAAAAGTTGATGACCCAGATTATTGTCTCTTCCATCGGTACATTCATCACCCTACAAGGGCTTGTTATGTACTGAAAAGGAGAATCCAGGAGTTGATCGACGCCAAAGTCATCACCTTGCATCTGTAAACAAGGAGAAAATTACTGCAAATTGATTTCACTCTAAAGTAACAATTTGCTCCCTCAAGAAAATACTGGATGATGAGTCCCTAAAGTTTCTCCAGCGAATTCTTCAGGTCTATCCCCACTCAAGAAAATCACTCTACAGTGAATTTTTTGGACATGAGTTCATGTTCATATTACCTCTGAACTATTGTCCAAACATTTCTTTATTTCCCCAGCTGAGTTTGTCATGTTCATATTACCTCTGAACAAACCTTCCTGGTTTGACCATCGATTATCACGTCCATATTACCTCTGATATCGGTTGTCATCTCATCTCAACTTAACACCCGTACTTAACTCTAAGTACGCCAGTGGTGTTAAGTCCACAAAAAACTGCCATGTCCATATTACCTCTGAGCAGATATGTACCTCCATCCCCAATGGAGTCACAACTCAAAAGTTTGTCAGTTCATATTACCTCTGAACAAACTTTCCAAATTTTCGGCTATTGATTATCATGTCCATATTACCTCTGATATCGGTTGTTTTATCAACTTAGCACCCGTACTTAACTCTAAGTATGTCAGTGGTGTTAGGTCTACAATAACTGCCACGTCCATATTACGTCTGGCAGGGCTTGTCCTAAACTTATTACTTGCACTCTCGTGTATAACAAGTAATAGGTCCACAAAAAAATTCCCCTGCGGAATGCCCGCAACGGAAAACGAAAGGTTCATGTCCATATTACCTCTGAACTATCCTCATTTTTCCAGCGAAGAAAGAGTCAGTCCCTATTCATCCCAACAGAGTCATATTTTATTGCGTCTATATTACCTATGTCAGGATTTGTCTCAAACCTATTATGCGCAAAAAGTAATGGGTCCACTAAAAATCCCCCAGTGGGATGTCCTCAACAAATACGGTATCGTACTACTTCCATATTACCTCTGGTACGATGTCAAAAATTTGTGCAAATAATCATAAAGAAATGGAGGACCCTTATATTATTGCAAATGGCGCTTACAGATTAGCCAAGTCTAATAAATTTTTTTGGCTACTATCAACTGCAAATTCCCGAAGAAGTACTATACTTGATCTCCTTCGTTTAACGGAGTATGAAGAAAATCTTATTCTGACGAAACCATGCACAAAGGTTAGCTGGATAATATTCTATCAGGTTCATGTGACCTCCGAATAGATATCCTTAACAAATTTGTAAGCCTATCATGTTCATATTACCTCTGATAGTATTTAGTATACAAATTTAGTTGGATTATATTCTTTCAGGTTCATGTTAACTCTGAATAGATTTATATTCAGCAAAACCTTAACGAAAGAATGTTATGTTAATGATACCTCTGATATCACTTTTACCCTAGCCTATCACATTCTAAAATGATGGGTCCACAAAGTCAGAAAATGTGTCTTTATTATCTCCGAGAAACTACAGGAGGAACAAGGAAGTGCATCATTGGGGAGGAGCAGTTAAATCGCGAATCTGTCACACCAAAGCAGCCATTCTATCATTCCTGGAGTTCAAAACATGGTTGCGAGCCTATTCCAGCCTTACATCGTCATCGCTCAAGCGAGATACCTCGGACTGAGCATCAACAAAACTAGCATGGATGACTCATGCACGTACCAGGTTCTGCTGAGCTATCCCCACTTGATCCTTAAATACATCACGAGCTGCCGATGTCTTGAGAAGCTTCTCCCTGGCCTGAGCGAGTTCAGCTTCCAAATCTCGGACCCTCGCTTTATCCCCCGCATATTCGGCCTGGTACTGGGTTAGCTGAGGAACAAAATCCACCAAGACGGCCCGCTCTTTATCCATCTCCTGCTACTGTTCCTGGATGGATCTGTTCAGAGTTTCCATGTGCCCAGCAAGCTCTGTAGTTAAGGAGTCATACTTAGCCTGAATCAGGTCATCAATGCTGCGTTGGGATAGTTGTAAATAATTGTTAATAGGTTGTTCTAAACCATTAACTATTCGCTCCAGCGCATCAGCTCTCCCAGCATCGTCGAAATTCCTGATCGGTGCTATCGAGAGCTGGGAGGACGTCTTCAGAGCTTCAAAGCCTAGATTCTTTTCCAGCACCATTGATATCAGCATTTTCAAAGTGGTATAGAAAATACTAGTATATTGCTCAACTATCATGGCGAGATCCGAATGGACGCTGGGAGTGACTGCAATATCGGTGAATCTCCTTCCAGGAACGACTGCAGAGGGTGTCGTCACAGTCGTCGCTTCAACAGATAGCGCAACAAAAGTAGAGGCACCAACAACAGTCAAAGTGGCTGACATACTCAAAAGAGGCATAGTCGTGATGACAGGCTCATCCTCTTCTGAACATATCGGGACTGTATTGGGCGAGCCAGCACCCAAAAATGTTGCATCTTCAAGGTCGAGCACGGCCGTTTCATCGACAGGAGCCGCAACAAAGCCAAAGGTTGCGTCGACGCTGTCCTCCCCATAGATGTCTTCTCCTGAAAAGAAGACAAGAGAAAGTTAATATCAACCTAATGTTAATTTCTTCTAAAAGAGGCATAAAGACGACATTTACCAATGGCCGATGGTATATATGTTGCGTCTGCAACCAGTACAGCTAAATTATTTCTTAATGATGCTAAGCGAGCTGTCATACCTGGAGATGGGGGCGCACAGAACGATGTTTGAGGGTAGTCATCCAAGTCTTCACCCAGATCCAATCGAGGTTCATCGGGTGGAATCTCGCTGGAGATACTTACAGATGAAGAAGGGACTGGACCCATTATTGGGCTGGATAAAGAGATCCTTATTTTGCTCGGCCTCGAAGGCGATCTCGTAGCACTACCTGAAGTGGTAGCAGCTACAACAGTCTCGAGCAAAGAATCTCTGGCACTGCCAGCCGGAACTGTGGAGGTTTCCTCTCTAATAGGCGAAGGACCTCTAGTCAAAAAATCATCCCCGCCCGGGGAAACAACAGGTTCACTCCTAGGAGCCTCATTGCTGGAAGTCCTGACAGGACCACTAACAGTCTTCTTTTTCTTGTGAGGGGAAGTCTCCTTCAGAATAGGAGTCCTTCGCTTACTGGGGATAACAAGGGGCTCTGCAGGCGGAGGTATCACGCCTCTCGGTACTGTCAACAAAAACTCATCTGTACCGACAGAATCTTCACCTTCGTCAGAGAAAACCGATGGGACTTCCTCTCTTCCAGCGAACTTATGAGGTGGCATCCTAAAACTTCCACACATATCAAAATCGCGATGAAAGGTATTGATAGCCACATAAAATTGGGCGTACGAATGGAGGATGCACAACTCCATGGAGAGAGAAGTCGCGGGCACAGTAAAGGCTGCTCCAGTACAACCTATTATGAAGTACCGCCATCCTCTCGCTCCATCAATAAGTCCACCTCTGGACTTGAAGCTGGTGATGGCATTTCCCACATACAATTGGTTATACCCAAACTGCCTGGCGAACCGACTAGGCAGATACGGCTCCAAGAAGCAGTGGTCTTCACTTCTGTATAACAAATGGGAAGGTCTAATACAGACCAACCAATAAAAAGCTTCAGGAGAAAGAATGGTCTTCCCTTCACCTGAATCCTGAAGTCTCGTCCCCTGTTGATTGATATGTACAGTGGGGACGATACAGAAGAGCTTTTAGCTATGAGCAAAATTTAATGCTCGCCGACAGTCTATGACAGTGGTCACGTTCCAAGTGGAATTCTTGTAATTCAACAAGAAATTATTCCCCGAACTACTGGCAGAGCCGGGAGACATCACTCTGGGGTTATGAAGAA
This sequence comes from Iris macrosiphon, assembly GCA_036927795.1. Taxonomy (NCBI): domain Eukaryota; kingdom Viridiplantae; phylum Streptophyta; class Magnoliopsida; order Asparagales; family Iridaceae; genus Iris; species Iris macrosiphon. Next base: position 61,447,474 of record JAYESA010000016.1, read on the forward strand.
TTAACCATCCCATCAGATACATGAACGGTAATTCTACCCTTGGAAAGCTTTCATGTCGGGTTTTATCTGCAAGCAGCCCAGCAGTAATGGCCCTCAGGCCAGCTTGTATCTGGCATACAATGGCAGGGAGCAGGCCCAGTCTTGCCCCAAACACCAAACGCACTACAGGCTATAAGGTGTTACGGTGAATGTGATCCGAAGATGCAATGCCAGGTACTACCAATCGGCGTAGCCATACAGAGAGAAAGCCAGCCAGTTGAGCTTCCCTTGACAGAGGCCTGCGACAATGCCTCATATAACTGTAGTCTTTAGTGCCTATATGATAATTCCCTATCCCTTCATCGAGAACTTGATATGAAGCCCCAGCGTCTTCAATAAGATCATCGACTATTTGAGCATTAAGCACGCTCAGAAAGTTCAAAGGCTTATCCCTGCTATCCACAACTTTGTCTGGCTTAGCATCTCTGGCCTGATGAAAGAAGAGATAGGACACCCATTTATTGGTATGAGCCAAATCAGAAGACTCATTGTAGAAGGTGGTGCACGCTAGATAATAGCTTATTAGCTCCTGGTACACTGCCACTACCCGAGGGTTTGTATCCCCCATCTCTCTGTTTGTGGGAACATGCTCTTCATAAGGAGTATCCCCCATTGACAGTCTTAAAATCTCTGCCATCTCGTGAAGAGCCAATCCCAACTCCCCTAGCGGAGTGGCAAAAGTCCCAGAGAGCGAGATATACCGCTCCATCAAAGCCAAAAATAGGTTGGGGTTGGGAGGCAGCCCAACACTGGTAGCACTCACAGCCGCGAACAGACCAATGCTCTCCAGCTCCGTCTGAAAATGCTTCAGGGCCCAGACAGCTAAACGAGCCCATCGAAGATTTCCAGGAGTAACCCACCCGTTGGTCCGAGGATTAACCTTGGGGTATACTCCTCCATGCCCCATGAAGTCATTGTAAAAAGTCGATAATTGGACTGGCTAGAGCAGTGAAGTGTCTTCACTCGGGACGCTGCCCGGCAGTAATCCCCTGAAAGGCACGACAGGGCCTGAAGGACGGCTCACAAATAATCCTTGGTCTGATCCTTTCTGATAAAATATCTTCCCCGGTTGGCCGTAAAGATTAGGGGTCAGGGTCCACGACATCTTCCTGGGATGCGTGGCATGGAAGAATATCGAGATAGGGTAATCTCTCGGCATCCTGGGCAGGTACATGACCATGCCCCTAGCAGTAAAAACCCAGTTTTCCTTCTTGGGCTTCATCTGGGATTGTTTATCAATCATATCACCGAATAGGAAAGCTGGTTTTATATATTTGGCCCCATCTAGATACGTCAGGGGCTCTTTGTTGATCATACTCAACAGCATTCGTTCTCCTTGAGACGATATCAGAATTTCCCTTCCTTCAGGATACTGGGTCCCAGAAATAGGAAATGTCACGTGGGACAAATTCTCCAGGTAATTGGAGTTCAATATCCCAGCAGCAGAACCCATCACCTCAACCAACAGAGGTATCTGTAAGTTTACTACAAAATGTAAGAAGAACAAGTCAGTTTCTACACTAGACATTACAGTCTTGCAGCTTACACCCAAGATTAACAGTCTGTGCTTTTACGCCAAGACTGTAAAAATAGAAGCTTTTTACACTGGAATCTATTTCCGAGGCATAAAATTCAAGATTGGCAGTATACACAAAAATCTGACAGTCTGTGTTTTTACGCCAGACTACCAAAATTTGAGTTATTACGCCGAAATTTTCATCCATAGCGTAACACTCAAAGTTTGTAGTATACGCCAAATTTCGACAGTAAAAGCTTTTACGCCAGATTGCGAAAATATGGAGTTTTTACGCTGACACATTAAGAATGTGGGCGTAAATGATAAAACATCTTTGTGCATCATCTTCCTCGAAGAGGCTCTCAGCACAGAAGATGACCTAGCGCGTTCACTTACAACGTGTGCAAAGGGTTTTCTTCATTTTTTTTGTCGTCCCAAAAGCTTTACCTATGATGCCCGGTGCACAGCTTGACGGTGGGGCACTTCGTTCAGAGCGAGGTTCATTCAGCCTAACAGGAGTCGCTCGTGCTTGAGTAGAGGAGCGAGAAAAAGAGGCAGCTTTCTTTCCCTTAGAGGTGGAAGTTGGTTTCGGTGCCATGGCTAAAAACTCAGAGTGCTCAGAGAGGAAACGAAGAAGAGTTCTCAAAGAGACAAAGGTTTTTGCAAAAGACAGATGAAGAGTTTCTTCTATGAAGGCCTTGAGGTATTTATAGAGTTTAGATAAATGCTTTGAATCCCTAACCAAATCCGATATTTAATATTCGGTTATGATTGGGGACCACGTCAACCTATCATTTAGGGAAGACGGACAGTCAGCGAATTCAAAAAGTTTTTTCGTGCAGAGCAGATCTATGATTTTACACTAAGGAGCTTTTACGCTCAAGAGGCTACAAATCTACGGTTTTACGCTCAGAGGCTATAAGTCTACGGTATTGCGTCCGGATGCTTTTACGCTCGGTAGCTTTTACGCTCGAGAGGCTACAAACCTACGACTTCACGCTCAGAAGCTACAAATCTATGATTTCACGCTCAAAAGCTTCTTACGCTCAGAGGCTACAAATCTACGACTTCACGCTCGGAAGTTTTCTTTTCAGAGGCTACAAATCTACGATTTTACGTCCGTATGCTCTTATGCTCAGCAGCTTTTACGCTCGAGAGGATACAAACCTATGATTTTATGCTCATCTACACTACGGATCTATGACTTTCCGCATATATCAAAATACGTAGGCCAGAGTATGCGTATATCTGAACAATTATCAAGACGGCCAATTATAAGAGTTCACGTAGAAGATGCTCCTTCTTGGCCTCAAAATATCCCAAGTACCCAAAACATACAGAGTTCAGCATTAGAAATGACTCTTCTTCTTGGGTCGATTGTAAGTTTATCCAAAATCCAGTCTGAATCTTTTCTCTACAGTTCAAGCATGGTCAGTTTTGACAGCCATTTCTCGCCCTATTTCAAGGTATTTTCGGGAAATCATTCTTGAAGATGATGGTCTGAAGAAGAATTCTTCTTAGCAGAGAAGTAACAGTTCAGAAATTCTACGCAGCTCCTCGTTCAAAACAGCATGACAGTTCGAATATTCGACTTAAATGCTAAGCAGCTTTCTATGCGTCTTCAGTTACGTGTAAAAGACGAAACGAGACCAGATACTCTTTTTATCAGAGGCGGCGTAAAATTATTCAGACGTATCGAAGCTGCACATATTCAGACTTCATCACAGCAAAATATGGCAAATTATCAGATGCGTAAAAGAAGACAATTTTATTAATCATGATTACATATAATGGAAATCCAATCTACAAAGGGTTTTTCATCTTCATGATTACATATGATGGAAATCCTTGTTCTATCAAGGGTTTCTTATTTTCATTTAAAGGTCACATCGAGAATCTATTATGCCAGGTTCTCATATTGGTGGAGATCTTTTTCCGTGTTCTTCAGCAGTTAATCGATTTCGACGGCCGATTAATAAGAAAATGATTAATGGCGGGAGGATACAGAACTGGGCTTGTCTAAATTATTCAAGAGCCCATCCTCCATACATCTTGACAGATTGAGTTGGGATTCAGACCCAACTCAATACTGGAAGACAGGGCCAGTTTGTCTGCCCTTGTCCACCGTCGTAACGGGAGAAAATACAGCTTGCAAGCTGTATGGTCGAATGTGACCCTTCCTCTCTCCTGGACGAATCGTCATATGAAATTGCTGATATCCCGAGCAAAGGAAGCTATGATATCCTTCCATGATCCATCGTTGCAGAGGACATTTGCTCGAAGACGCCTTCTTTTTTGGCTCCTTACATGCTGGAAGAACATGATCTTCTTCTTCCTCAAGTCAGCAAGACAAACCTCGGCAACCATCTCTGTGCGGTGAAGGAAATATGGGAAGAACAGGTTAACTCATCAGCCTTTATATAGGCAAAAGAGAACACACCAAATCACAACAAACTTCCAAAAATCTGCCAAGAAATCAGCCTCGAGGAACGAGTCAGACTTGACCGTTTCATGCTTCATTCAAAATATTTCAAATTACGAGGAATTTAAAAACTTTGAAGGGGGACTTGTAGAAGCATGAAAAATACGCTACAGAATTGTATGCAGTATGCATAAAACCCACGTAAAGCAGAGTTTCAATGCTGTGTGGCGTAAGACATGACTTCAGAGCCATCGGTGTATAGCAGAGCTTTATCGCTAGTACAGCATAAAATATAGCTCCAGAACAACCCGCGTAATGCAGTATTTTCAGACTGCTTCAGCATAAAAAGGTTGTTATATCGCCACTTTGGCGTAAAACCTACTCGCTTTTAATGTAGTAGGAAGTTGTACGGGAAACTCTTCGTATTCCTCGAATGAACCTGTCGGATCATGCAGTGAACCTGACTCCTGACAAAGAGTACTGCACGACTATCCAGACGACGACTGTAATAATGGTTCGGCACAGAGACCCAGATCGTCGTTTAGTGACATTTTCTTGATACAAATTGCTTTTACGCATTCAAGAGAATATGCTGTCTAGTTTTATACAGGCAGACGTGAGCTTTTACGCTCAGCAGAAGACGAAATGAACTGCCACGTCAAAAGCTGCTCTTTGTACAGAGCTCGAGGCACGTCTCTGTAGTTAATGCGCGTGATGGGGGCATATCTCTGTATTTAATGCATGAGATTTGGTTCTATTTTCAAAGACTGGGTGAGCCATAATTATGACTAATACGTCCACATCATCACCTCTGCATATTACGCCATCAGGCTATTTTCAGCTATAGGAGCACGATGTACGCTATCTCCTTGAAATACGCAGACCTGGCTATTTTCAAGTATAGGAGTACGCCGTATGCTACCTCCTCGGAATACGCCAACTCAGGCTATATTTGTATTGGTGCGTGATAAGGCTATTTGGTCCAGAATACGCTCAAGACCTCAGTCAAGGAAGGAGGATCGACTATCTTTTACGCTAGCTACCTATCCATGCAGCATCAGGCTTCTACGCCTACCTGGCTTCTACGCCAACTTGACAACTATTTGGCTTCTACGCCATGGTGACAGTTATTGGCTTCTACGTCAACCTTTTCTACGCGAGGGACAGTTACCTACGTGGCTTGCATGCCGTGATCTTCGCAGCAGTTATACGCGTTACCTCATAATGGGACACGCATCACACGCAGATTCATAAGATCATTTATACGTGGGTGGCAGTTATTATAACCGCCGCGTAAAAAGTGCCACACTCTCCACTGTTCGGCTTCTACGCCGACTGGACGGTTACTGTCACTAAACCCTATAAATAGAGACCTCCGTCCACGGAGGTCCAAGGTCGAAAAATAGGGTCGAAAGGTCGAAGGGTCAGAAAGTTATTTTGGAGAAGAGTACAGACAGAGAGTAGTGATCGACGATTTTGGCATCGAGCATCCACTCCCTCTTACAATATTTGAAGCTATTCCTTCTTCTATAGCACTTCTTCATCATCATGTGGTCCAAGGGACAAAGTGATCTACCGTAGATCAGACTCCTGTAGCAATATTTATCCAGATTAAATTTTGTACTTAATATCCTCGTATAGTTTTAATTGTACTTCTTGTTTGTAAACCAAAAGAAGGGTTTCGTATAAACCTAGTTTCATTTCTTTCGTTTATTATCAAACAGCAAGCACTAGTTTGTACTAGCTATACTAGGTCATTAACTTAGAGTATAACTAATATCTTAACTATTACTAACCATATCTAACATATACTAACTAATACACTAATATACGAACATACCAATGACTGATACTAACTTACACTATATATACTTCTAATCGACATCACTACTACACTAAGTTCTAACTGAACTAACTGTCATCAATATTAAAATTCTAATGATAACTTACTTAACACTGATACACATCAACCTCAACCAAGCCACTGTAGTGTGTTTATATGATACTCTAGTATAACTCCTCCTCCTTCCTCGCTGCTACTGACCTGGTACTTATTCTAGGTATTAGAGTACCCGAACCCCCCTACATTGCTGCTGCTACCTTATGTTATCACTTACTATTGTCCTTTAACTTTACTGCAGTTCTCCACAGCATCATGATATCACACTACCTCCACACAAACCCTTGCTTGTACTAACACTCATTCACTGATACACATACTAGGTTCTTAACCCTACTCCACTGCTCTATACCCTTAGGCTTGCATCCAGATTTCCCTCGTATCAGTACACCAAGTGCTGACCTTGCTGCTGAGCCATACCCCATGTACTGCCAGTTGAAGATCAACTGCACACAAGTGTATTGGTACACAAGTATCAATAGAGAAGCACCACACCAATGCCTAACTTTACATTCAACCAACACCTCTACTGCACTTGATATACTATAGTGGTATAAAAAAGCTGACACATACTTGTGTACCCCTTATCTTCTGTCAACTGAACCCCCACCTGGCTCTGTTTTCCTTAATTCAGTGACCTAACAGCTGCTATGATGCACACTTAAATGTATAACAAGTACTGCTGTGTGCTAAGGCTGCTGTCACTGCTTCTAATTATTGATGTTTGCATTATAGTTCAATGCAAGCCTTCTCATCCCCTCAAACACCCTTATACCCGAGTGTATTAGACACACTCACTAACCTACTGATACTCCTACTGCTTGGTACAAGGTCTGCACACAAGCATTCCAATACATGCACTTTATCTCAGTGCACATTGTGCACTACCAACTGATCACACCCGATCCTCCTCTACCAATCAGTTACTGCTTTTCACAATAGCCCAGGTAATTCTTCCCCTAATTAATACTCCAATTAGTTGGATTATAATGCCAGACTTTCCCATTTCCCTTGATACATGATACACAAGAGTGTATCCTGCAATTGCTGCTCCTTAATGTGAACTTAGCATTGCTGCTGTTACATCCTAAATCCTAGACTCCCTTTCAGTGTAAAGCCCACTACTACCTTCATACCAATGCAACCCGATCCCCCCAGGTGCCAACTACACACTCGAGCAGACTCCTATATCACCTACCTGCATTCACCAACTAACCCAATGTTCCCTTTGATGTCTGATACTATTGCCTGTACCTGACCCAAGGCCTTACCCCAATTGCCTACCACAGTCCTGCATACTTTACCACAATATTAGAATAAGAGAGAATACGAATGAATTAAGAGAGATTGATGGAGGGATGAAGTGAATTGGGGATCTAAAGAATTGGGGATCTAAAATCAATGCAAATGAAGATAAGAGAGAGAGAGAGAGAGAGAGAGAGAGAGAGAGAGAAGCCTCTCTATAGTGGTCGGCCCTTTCCCATTTCTCCAAGTCACAAGCAAAAGTCTTAGTTACCCCTACATGATGAATTATGGAGAATAATTAAGGAAGGCTATTTTGGGAAGTTTGTACACTAATGCAAATTAGTCTAATCCTCCTAATTAATTAGTGAAAATGGGTCTAACGGGCCTAGTTCATGTTGGGCTCACTAGTTCTCATGACAAGTCTTATTGGGTTCACTAGTGTCAAGTCTATTTAATAGACTAGTACACTAACTATAAATAATTAATACAAAACACAAATAAATATATATATAGCACTCTAATTAAATATAATCTCTAGAAATAAAATAACTATGCTAAATTATGCCTATTTGGAAAAGTGAGGGTGACAACATTCCCTTGTCTGAACCCACATCAATACAACACATGCACTAGTATGTATATGCACACAAGTCTCAAACACTCTCATTAGTACACAATGCACAGACACTCAATGTCACACACGAGCATGTTCACACTCCTAATACTGAACAAGGGTATGACATACCTAGCTACTGGATTCCCCTCTCACTCACTCAGTACTGCACACATTGAAATCAGTCCACATTCACTATTTCAGTCACCACTTCTCTCTTCCCACCTACACACACACACACACACACACACACATACACACACACACACACACACACACACACACACACACTCTCCCTTTCTCTCTCTCTCTCCTATACATGACACTAACACATGTATAATCATATGCATATATATATATATATATATATATATATATATATATATATGATACACTAACGCACAACCAATACTATATGGGCAAAATAACAAACACCTAGTGTGTATTCCTAGTATCACACTATGTCACGACCCGCACCCGGATATTCGGGCACGAGTACGTGGTTACGCCCAGCCTACGCCGTAGAATCGGCGGTAGAACGCTGTCTGGGTTATTTCTCACTATCTAACATCTCAACAATATAATATGGTACATGTCAATCATCTCAACTCCAAACGGAGGAGCAATATGGTATCTCATAAGTATGTCTAATCTCAATCACAAAATAAACTAAGAGAGAATAATGCACGAATGGAATAGCAAAGGGAAGAATAAAGATACAATCCATAATCTGAAATAATATACAAGATGTGAATCCACCAAAAGAATAGTCTAATACAATCCAATACAAATAAACTAGACCTCCTCGGGCTCTGCAACTAAGTCCTCCTAGTCAATAGGAGTATCCTCTAAAGGTACGGCGTCCTGCGATCCGTAGAATGTGGGACACTGCTCTATAAGCCAGTTATCTGGAAAAATGTATCCAGTCAGGATTGGAGCGAAGTACATACCTCTGAAAGCAGTTTCAATAACATAATCGAGCATATAAACAGATATAGAAATAAAATACAAGATCACTAAATATATGAATGATGAACAATAGATATATAGGTAATGTACGAGAATATAAAACAACAATATGAATATCACAATATGATAAAATAACTGCAATCTAAACTAAACTAATGTGCCTCAGAATATAAGTTCATTATGTGATCGGGTTGGGTGAACATGATCAGGTAAGATGATTACAAGTGAGGTATGTACAAGAATGTACACGAAGTAATAATGGCAATTCAATTCAGATTGGAATTCAAAGTATTCAAAGTATTCAGAAGGAATCAAAAGTAGCGATTCAATTCAGATTAGAATTCCTAGTTGTGATTGAGTATCCCTCTCTCATCCTAGTATCCTATGACCTATCGCAGGCACGCAGTAGTACAACTAAGTCGTTGCACTACCACGACATCGCATAACTTGCGAAGACTGACCTGCATAGGCCACCACTAAAAATGTGTCACGACCCGCACCTGGTGTAGGATGCAAGTCGGGAATAATGCCCAGCCTACGCTACAACATCGGTGGTAGAACGCTGTCTTGGTCAACTATATTATATAATTATCTCATTATAAAGCATAAACCTCCAATAATATCTCAACTCCAAGATGAGAGTATAATCAACTTAGTTCAACACAATACTCAATCACATTACTATGGCACGAGAAGATATCACAGAAGTCTAATATAACTAAGTAGTTAAAAATTTAACAACAAATAAAAATAATATCCAAACACAATAATATGCCAAAAAAAAATTCGGTACCAAAATGATAAAGAGAACTAACTATGCTAACTAGTGAACCCAGCTAAATCTCTCGACAGTCACTCCAGAACTAGTGGGTCCAAGTCTGCACCATCTATAGGCTGAGGTCCGTAGTATGTCGGACACCAATCTTTCGGATCCTCTGTAAAATATTTTTCAGTCAGGAATGGAGCGAAGTACAACCTAATAACAGTTCCAATTAATTGACAAAAACTATAAAGCAGTAGAATAAAAGATGCTATCTACGATGAGGATATAACTGATAATCAAGAACAATGAGAGAATAGGCAATACTAACAACCGAATATAATTAATGCATACAAGAATAAAGGAATGAACTATAATATCAGAATAGAACAAGGTAATCAATGAACTGAATAATGGAATCTACAATAACTATGTGATTTGAGATACTAACTAAATATGTGACCGGCCTTGGAGATTCAATGATTACACTAAGGAGCTAACTCAACCATACGTGAATTGCATGGTTAGTTAGTAGCCAATGATTACACTACTAGTCGATAGTTTCTTGATCACATATTTAATTGGTATTTCTCCCGCCCCGACTGATATGATGGATCGAATCATGATACGTCACTAGCCAATGTATCCAATGTTTAATCTACAATATTCAATGTTATCCAATACCAACAAGGATAGTATTCGATACCATCTCCATAATCAAGATAACATCCCATGACTGACGATCTAATAACAATACCAATCCGTGTACCATCGTATCAAGAATCACAAGTAACATTTCTAAATACTTGAATTATAGTGGTAATCAAATAATGGAAACTATCAGAGAATGTACTCGCCTGTGGTCCAGAGCAAATGATAAAAAAATGATGTTCGAACTGGTATCACAGACCTATATATAAAATATTGCATTAATACAAGTTTTTGGGAAGAGAAATAAATTAAACTAGTCAACTTTCTAGGTCATAAAGTCATTTCTAAGTCAAAAGTCAAACTAGGTCAACTCTAAGTCAACTATGGTCAACTATAGTCAAATTATGGTCAACTACCTATTTCTAGGTTACATGAGTCTAACTCAAAGATATTGGGCTCACACACTATGAATCTAGGCCATACAAGCTACATCTTAGGATACTAAGATACCGTATCTCAGGATACGCAAACAAGGGATAAATATAACACATATGTACATAACAAACAATATTATATATATAAAATCCTAATTACAATTTCTAAATGGATACCTTGGTTTCGAACCAACTTGGTATCGCAATACTAAACCTCTATCTTGATATCCAAACCCAATACCTTGATTATCCTCCAATACCTTGATACTTACCTTGGCATCACAAGGTAAATTCAAAACCTTATTTATACTAACTACCCAACAATAATTATACACTACTATGCATTTAATATTTATATAATACTATATACCTTATTTTAGTCACCTTAATACCAACCCATAATTAGTTTACAACTATCCTATTACTTATGCCAATACCTACTACTCATACCTTGGTATATCTTGATACTTACCTTGGTATCTCAAGATATTGTCAAAATCTCATATATATACTAACTACCCATCAATAATTACATATATCAATCCAATATAACTCTAGTATGTACTAATAGAATAATACTAACTACCAACTACACACTAACTATTAATACATAAATACGTACATATATACCTACAAAGATATAATATATAAAAGATACTCATAACAATTGATAACTAAAATATACTAATTATTCTAATAAATTTATATGCTACAACTAAATATATACATATATAGTATACTATAATACAAATAGCAATTAGGAACATATTTATATATATATTAATTACCATATATATATACATATATATATATATATATATATATATATATATATATATATATATATATATATATATATATATATATATATATATATATATTAATATCTAATATATTAAAAACTGCCAAACTGTCGCTAAATACCCTGTCCACTATCGCAGAAAGCTGCTGTGTATATAGATATACTACAGTTTTTGTGACAGTTTCCTGCACTGTTACTAAAAACTGTCGCTGAAGCTTCTGATACTCTGCTGATACACTGTTGTTTCAGCGACAGTTTCCTGCAACTGTCGCTGACTGTTGTCCCTGAAAAGCTGCTGCCGCTGCTGCTATTTGCATTTGTTACTGCTGTTGCGACGCTTCTGGCTCGCTGCTGTCACTGAAAATATATGTATATATATATATATATATATATATATATATATATATATACACACACACACACACACACACACATATATATAACCCACCATATATATTTATACAATATATATTTAAATACATATATATAACCCACAATATATATTTATACAATATATATTTAAATACATATATATAACCCATAATTTATATTTATACAATATACATATAAAACTATATATAACTATACATACACTTATACATAGTAAATTGTATAAAATACCACATAGTAACACACACACACACACACACACACACATATATATATATATATATATATATATATATATATATATATATATATATATATATATATATATATACACACACACACACACACACGTACATACAATTATTCACCATACACATTATACAATTATAATTATAACAACTCATAATATCTATTTACATGCTACCATATATAATTATACATACATATACAAGAATAGCTACTTACAATATACATAATAATTATATAGATCTAAGACACAAGAAGCATAATTATATATACCATAATACATCTATATCAATATATATATATATATATATATATATATATATATATATATATATATATACAATTACATCCTCCATGAATCTAGAACACAAAAAATAGATCTACATATAATTTGCACCAACATATGGAGAGTATCACACCGTATCCCACTAGATCTAGGATACGTATGTGACACGAGTCCACCACACATCCAAACGTACCTCGAAGGACACGAACAAGTCACATATATTATTTATGAATAATACGAAGAGTCAAAAATAAATTTACGTGTCCGTGTCAAAATGTGACATGCTCAAAGTCCCGTGTCGGAGGAAAAACTCCCAAATCAACACGTATCACCAAATTAATGGGATACAACCTACATGTACTCAATTATGGACACGACACTAGCCCCAAACGTACAAGCATATGCCAAATTGATCTACAGAACCAAATGACACACACAAGAAATGTCAATCTCGGAATTCCCCCAAAATTAACACAAAAAGTACCATAACTTTCTCAATAGGCCTCCTATGAACACAAAATCAAATTCTATGGGTAGCCTATGCATATAGGTTGATTTATCATGGTTAAATCTCAGATTTAGAACCTAATTTAAGGGCAAAACTAAATTATACTTATTGGGAGATGGATTCCCAATAAAACCTCCAAAATTGGTAAAATTGGCCTCCAACTTGTAGATCCTTGCTCCTCTTTGTAGATCCTTGCTTTCTCCTTCTAGATCCTTGATCTTCTAGTCTCCAATAGTAATTTGGGAAGGAATTGGATAAAAATTTGGTAGAGATTGGTGAAATTTGGTTGAGGGAAATTCTAGATCTAGATTTGGAATAAAAAATAAAGAGAGAGAAAGTTTTCATCCCCTTTATGTAGGCCTCACTTTCCCCCTCCCTCAAGCTACTATGTAAAGTCTAAAATATCCCTTGGGCCTCTCATGAAGAAATTAATTAAGGAGAGAAGCTTCTAGTCTAATGGTTTAATTAATTTAATCCTCCTCCTAATTATTGGGCTTTCTAGTTGGGCTCAATTCTAACAATTAATACATGTTGGTCCATGAGTCTAAACTAAACTTGTTACGTCCACTAACACAAGTTCAAAAATAAATATAACATGCTAATAATAAATAAATAGTACAATAAATAAATATTTAACATGCACAATATTTAATTAATTATGAAATAACCAAAATACCCTTTTTCTAGAAAATACGGTAGTGACAAGTCTATCCCCCTTAAAATAATTTTGTCCTCAAAATTTAAGGGTGATCGTACTCCTTCTAGGTCAAACCCCCAGCAATCATAGTCTAATAAGGTCTTATCTCACTAAGAACAGTCCTATGCAAAGAATAACATACATGGTCATGGTCTCCACCTGTCTTATTACTGTTGTCTCTGTCAGGGTATTCTATAGCTACACTAACTATATAATACAAGCATCCAAAAGGTACTAAAGAAGCAATCAGTCAAAATAGATGAAAGGAACAGAAAGAAAGAACATACTCTCTAACCCATCACCTGTTGTATTGGTCTCCTCGACCGTCATCGCAAATGCTCTGCCCTGCCGAGGTAGCTCCCTCTGCGGGTGATGAGCAATCTGTGGTTCTATAGGTCGTCTAACTCTACCTCTTTGCCCTCGATTTGCATCCTGGCCTGGACGTTGAAGTGTCCAGAAATAATCCTTCACCATATGCTCCGTTGATCCACAATGTAAGCATGCTGTGAGTCTCTTCCGGCACATCTCCCAAGTGTGCCCAGTCTTCTTACAATAGGTGCATTGAGGATCCTGTTGCACCCGTCTCTGAGGCTGCTATGGTATCTGTTGTACTGGAGCTTGTACTGGAGCAACAATTGGTTCTTGAATCTGATATTGCTGCTGATAAGCTCCAAACTATTGTAGAAGCATGAAAAATACGCCGGATGGCTATACGCGGCTTATTGGTGCTGGGCAGCATAAAGAGATAACCTCAGAGCCATTAAGCATACAAAACAAGGGTTATATTAAAAGCTTAAAAGACCATCCGCGTAAGTACAGTATGTCCAGGCTGCCTCAGCGTAAAATATGGTGCTTCGTCGCCTATATGGCGTAAAATATATCCGCTTTCAATATAGCATTAAAGCGTACGAGGGATGCTTCTTTCTCCGAAGTGAACCTGTCAGATCCTGCAATGAACCTGACGTCTGGACTTCTGACAAAAGGATACTGCTCGACTACCCAGACGACGGCTATAATGATGGCACGACACTGCAACCCAGGCTGTCATTTACCGCCATCTCCTTTGCGTAAACTGCTTTTACGTGCACAAAGGGATACGCTGCCTTATTTTACACAGGTAGACATGAGCTATTTACGCTCCGCAGTAGACAAACCGCCTGCCACGTCAAAAGCTGTACTTCGTACGGGGCTCGAGGCACGTCTCTATAACTGATGCGCAGAGCGGTGACAGTTTTTCGAGGCACATCTCTACGACTGATGCGCAGAGCGGTGACAGTTTCTTGAGTCACGTCTCTACGAATGATGCGCAGAGCGGTGACAGTTTCTCGAGGCACGTCTCTATGACTGATGCGCAGAACGGTGACAGTTTCTTGAGGCACGTCTCTGCGACGGATGCACAGAAGGGCTGCAGACCTTCAAAATACGCCTCCGCATTTAATACACAGGATGGTGGCAAATCTCTGCATTTAATGCGAGAGATTTGATTATATCTTCAAAAGCCGTAATTCCGGCTAAGGCGTCCACATCAGCACTATGGCACGTTACGCAGCGGCTTCTACGCCCATTCAGCTTCGAGGCTCACTCGGCTTCTACGCCCGCTCGGCCTCTATGACCATTCGGCTTCTACGCCCACTCGGCCTCTATGACCACTCGGCTTCTACGCCTATTCGGCTTCTATGCCTACTTGGCTTCTACGCCATGGTGACAGACATTGGCTTCTACGCCCACCTCTTCTACACGAGGGATACCTACCTACGTGGCTTCTACGCCGTGATCTTTGTAGTGATTATACGCGTTTTGTCCCTTAGTTGGACCCGCGTCACACGCTCATTCAAAGGATCATCTATACGTAGGCATTGGTTATTTTAACCGTTGTGTAAAAGGATGCTGTACTTTCTACTACTCGGTTTCTACATCGACGGAGTGGTCACTGTCACCAAAACTCTATAAATAGAGACCTCTATCAACAGAGGAAAAGGGGGAAGAAAAATTAAAGATCAAACGGTCGAAAAATTGGTCAAGAAGTCCAATATCAGGTCCAAGGTCGACAAAGGGGAGAGAGAGAGAGAGAGAGAGAGAGAGAGAGAGAGAGAAGAATTTGGAGCTCAGGAAAGAGTAGGGATCGACGACTTTGGCATCGTGCATCCACCCTCTTTTGCAACCTTCGAAGCTTCTTCCTGTCTTCTACGGCACTTCTTCATCATCGTGTGGTCCAAGGGCTAAAGTGATCGACTGCAGATCAGACACCTATAGCAATTTTTACCCAGATTAAATAAATTATACTCCCACATCCTCGTATAGGATTAAATTGTACAAGTTTGTTTGTAAACCAAAGAAGGCAGGTTTCGTGTAAACCTCGTATTATATACATTTCGTTCTTTCGTTTAATACCACAAACAAGATGGCGACTTTGCTGGGGACATCTTTCTCTTCTGATGAGGAAGCGATTGCTCAACACGATGCAGTATCTGTAAGGACCGTGAAGAAGACACTGGTCGTCCAATTCGACCAGTCTGCCTACGAAAACATGCTCCAAACCGGGGGTAGCTCTCACCCTCTCTCCGTCCAAGACAACAGGAAGCTGTGCAAAGTCTGGATGCCCAAGACATCCTCTACCATTCCTGTGGACTCTCCGATCTCTCAGACCTCTCCGACCAATGAGGTTGTAGTGTTGCTCCCTCCGTGCCCTGTACGTAAAATTCAGTCTCCCGCTACGCGCGGTACAGACGAAACTTCGGGCAAAGCCTCAGCGCTAACCCAGAAGTATCCACTGCGCTCTACGCGTAGAAACTAGTCTCCCGCTACGCGCAGTACAGACAAAACTTTGGGCAAAGCCTCAGCGCTAACCCAGAGGTATCCACTGCGCTCTACGCGTAGAAACCAATCTCCCGCTACGCGCGGTACAGACAAAACTTCTGATGATGCCTCAGCGCCAAATCGGAAGTACAAAACGCGTTTAGCGCATAAACATTCATCTGCCTTCCACGGAAAAGTAGATGACCCCTGTGATCTCCGCAAGGGAAAGCAAGCGGCGAGCTACTTAACTTTTCGGCATTTATGCTAGCAAGAGAATAATCTACCCGCCCTCCAAATTACGCGAGAAGCTGATGGCCGCCTGAGGACATCCTCAGCCTTACGCCAACCAGAGCGAAGCTCGAAGTTACGCCAGGCGAAGTCCCTAAGCGTACAGAAGGCTCGATTGACGGAAAGACACGCTCCTCGGAGATTATCCGCCACCCAGATGGCCAACCTGTTGTACACAGGTGGCACAGGGAAAACCATGGTGCCCAACGTCCGCATACCTACCACGGCAAACCGAAGGAACGAGCAGTCTTCTTCTGCAACTTCTCCTGACCTGTGCGAATATCTAATCCAGAAACGCAAGGAGAGAGAATCTTACAACATGGCTATTGTGCCTCCCAGCGGGCACTGTTGTGATGGTCACATGATTGTAATTAATTGCTGCTGTTCTAAAGCAAAACGGCTAGTTTTCGACCGACTGAGCTACTCTCTATCTTTCCTAGAAGAAGAGCCCACGTATGCATTTGTGAACATGGCTTCACATATACCTGGAGGAAGCTCAGGCTCAAGACGTCTGTCCTCTCAAACTCTGAGCCGGAGGAGATTCAACATGCTCCTCAGAGGCACTGAAGATGGGGTGTTCCAGAACACACGTTCGAGGTCACAACAACTGACTTCGTACTCCTCTGATTCCGACGCTGGGGGTCGCCATTCTCCTAAATCAAATACTGAGAGTATAGAGTCGACTTCTGCAGCGACCACAACATCGTTCCTTCAACTCTACATCTATGCCTTAAATATATAGACCCCCAAGGAACAGTACAAACGGAGGTTGCTGACCTAAACCCATTCAAAGGAATAGAATCCTACTATTCCGATGCCGTATTGTACTCTCAAGACTATGCGGAGGAGGTGTCAGTCTAAGTAGAGAAGGAATCCCGCTGGGAGCCTGAAGGACCCTCTGTCGAACAACCACTGCCAATCAGAGTGAAAGGGCGAACTACTCGTCCAAAGCCATGGAGCCTGTGGCTATCCACCTAAGCAAAACTGGGTCAGGAAAAGGGGGTGATCCTCTAGTGATCACTTTGAACTGGAAGCCTCCACCCTTGGTCATCAACCTTTGGCGCAACAAGCAGCCAACTGATGTAAATACAACCAGGAGCGGAGTTCCAGATGATAATAAACATCCTCTTTTCCAGTATATCGACGCTCGGATTCCAAATCAGGAATCCTCTCCCCATGACGATATAGAACCTATGGCGCAAAAATTCTTGGAAGCTAGAGATTCCTATCATCCGTACATATGGGAGGTAGCATCATCATCCAATGTCGTCACAACATATGGACCACATGAGGACTCTATCTTCATTGTTCCGCCCGCCCGCAGCAATCAGCATTCAATAGTCTTCGGCCGTATGCGCAACGAATAGACTATCCAAGAAGATTCCTTCGATGACGATGCTGGTGAAATACAAGTTCATAGGTACAGCCCGCAAGCCCTAAAGATCATGCAAAATATGGGTTACAACTTGAAGCTGAAGCCAGGTCTCAACTATGGGAAAGGCAGACGAATACCGCCGTACGGCAATCCCCACTATCAACAAACCCGCTTCGGGTTAGGGTATGCCACCTCCCTTACGACTTCCAAGTCAGCTGAGGACACTCTCTCCCCTTTTCAAGATGGCTCGTCGCCCTCCAACTCATCTCGTGCTCTCGAGAAAACATTACCAGTAAATATGGTAGTGACGGATCCCTTCGAATCAGACAAACAAGAATCTGAACTATTCAAGAATGACGCTTGGGCTCAGCAAATGGATACTCAGTGGGAATTCCGCTTCGAGCAGAGAGAACCTCCCACCAAAGATGAAGTTATCCAGGTTGATGTTGGGGATGAACTTTCACCAAAGCCGATATTTATCAGTAACAATCTTTCCCCAGCTGAAAGGGAAGAAGTCATTCAACTGATAAGAGAATACATCGATGTCTTTGCATGGAATTATGAGGATATGCCAGGACTTGATCCAAAGGTGGCTACTCATAAGCTCAATATATTGCCCGATTCAAAGCCTGTAAAGCAGCACCAACGCCGATTACGCCCGGATATGATGGATGCCATCGAAGCTGAAGTCAAGAAGTTGATAGCCTGTGGTTACATCCGGAAAGAACAACATCCTGACTGGGTCGCCAAGGTTGTCCCAGTCATGAAGAAAAATGGGAAAATATGTATCTGTATCGATTATCGAGATCTGAATGCAGCCTGCCCCAAGGATGAGTTCCCTCTTCCCATCATGGACATCATGATCGACAACACCTGCGGTTTTGAACGCATGTCTTTCATGGACGGATTCTTAGGATACAATCAAATCAAGATGCATCCTGAAGACGAGAAGCATACTGCCTTCCGGACACCACTGGGGGTATACTGCTATACGGTCATGCCCTTCGGGTTGAAGAACGTCGGAGCTACTTCTCCAAACGGGCTATGAGTAACATATTCCACAAGCATTTACGCAAGATAGTGGAATGTTACGTAGACGATATAGCCATCAAGAGCCGCCTCAAAGATGATCACATTCAAAACTTGAGGACGGTATTCGAGTTAATGCGCCAACATCAACTCAAGATGAACCCTACGAAGTCCTTTTTGGGTGTATCCAGTGGCAAATTCCTAGAATTTGTTATTACCGCCAAAGGCATCTAAGTGGACCCTGACAAAGTCCAGGCCATCGTGGAAATACGACCACCCCATAATCTGAGGGAACTCAGGGGATTTCAAGGCCATCTGGCCTATATCCGGAGATTCATATCCAACCTCTCTGGAAGATGCCAGCCTTTTTCTCGCCTCATGAAGAAAGGTGTATCCTTCGTATAGGACGAAGCCTATCAGCAAGCGTTCGGGGATATCAAGCGCTACCTCACTAGTCCGCCAGTTCTGGTGCCTCCCGTCGTAGAAAGACTATTCTTTCTATACGTTCGAGCAATAGACCATTCTCTGGGAGCTTTTCTCATGCAGAAGAACGATGCGGGACATGAACATGCTATCTACTACCTCAACAGGATGATGGTCGGAGCCGAACACCGGTACAACCCAGTGGAGAAAGAATGCTTGGCTCTGATGTTCGCTATCCAGAAGATGCGACACTATGTCACCGGCCAGACTATTCATATCATCTCCAGGATCAACCCTCTTCGAGTACTGATGAGCAAACCAAGTGCTCTTAATTCCCGACTCGTGACCTGAGCGATGCTGTTAACACCATATGACATGGTATACGTCCCACAGAAGTCCATCAAAGGCCAAGCATTGGCCGACTTCCTAGCTGCTCATCCGATCCCGGAGACCTCCAAACTATATGAGGACATCCCTGATGAAGTTGCAGAATGTAATTCCGGAATGAAAAGTGACACATGGCAACTATTCTTCTATGGTGCCTCCAAAACTGGTCCTAAGGGAAACGTGGTTTTAGGAGTAGGAATCGTCCTGGTCACTCCCGATAAACTCGTTATCTATCGAGCATACTCTCTAAACGAGCCCTATTCCAACAATGTGGCAGAGTACAACGCTCTACTAATCGGGCTCCAAGTAGCTAAAGAGCTGGGGGTCTAGTCCCTGGAAGCTTTCGGTGATTCTCTGCTTATCGTCAATCAGGTCAGAGGAATATATGAAGTCCGGAATCCAGACCTCATCCCCTATCACCAAGCAACGGTCGAGATAGCCGTGACGTTCAAAGGATTCTTCCTTGAGCATGTACCTCAATCTCAGAATCTGGAAGCTGATGCCCTAGCCAGTCTAGCTGCGGATTTAGCCACTCCTATAAGAAGGCAGAATTCGATAATCCTTCTTAACAGAGATTTATTCTGTGTGAAGAACAGCTTTCACATAGAACGCAGCTACGCTGTAAGCACAGATCCCCCTAGAAGAGACTGGAGAAGTCCCTTCGTAGATTTTATAGCATACGGAATCTTGTCGGAGGACCCCAAAGAAGCAGTATCCGTCAAAAGACGATCATTACGCTTCTACTTCGATGCATCTTCACAATGCCTATATCGCCGGACCTACGACGGACTGCTATTGAGATATCTCTCTAACGACGAAGCACAGCAGATTATCCGGGAAGCTCACGACGGTGTATGCGGAGCGCATCAACCCGGTCCTAAGCTACAGGATCGTATCAGGAGAATGGGCTATTACTGGCCCACTATGATCGCAGACGCGATCAACTATGCAAGACAATACGGAGCCTGTCAGGTTCATATAGACTTCATACATCAACCGTCTGAATATCTACATCCTACGGTTGCATTCTGGCCTTTCGAAGCATGGGGTATGGATATCATTGGTCCTATTCACCCGTCTTCCTCCAGAGGTCATCGGTTCATACTGGCCGTCACGGATTACTTCTCCAAATGGGCAGAGGCAATCCCTCTTACTGAGGTAAAAGCATCTAATGTAATCAGCTTCATCAAGTATCACGTCATTTATCGCTTCGGGGTACCCCGGAGGATAATTTACGACAATAGGCCTCAGTTTATCAGCCAAGCATTTCACCAATTTTGCGATAAAAATTGTATACACAATATTGCCTCTACGGCATATTATCCAGCTGCTAATGGTTTGGTGGAAGCTTTCAACAAAACCGTTATCAAACTCTTAAAGAAGTTCGTCTCTTCAAACAAGAGAGATTGGAATGAGAAGCTGGGCGAATGTCTCTGGACATACCGCACTACGGTACGAACACCGACAGGTTGTACCCTATTTTTACTGGTCTACGGGAGTGAAGCAGTTCTCCCCATTGAAATCCAGATCCCGTCACTCAGGATAGCCGTGACTAATGAGCTGACTCAAGAAAAGAATGACCTGTTAAGGCTTCAAGAGCTAGAGAGATTAGACGAGAAACGCCTCCAAGCTTAACAGTGCATCGCGCTCTACCAAGCACGCATTTTCAGACCTTTCAATCATAAAGTAAAGGAAAGAGTGTTTAAAGTCGGCGAGATAGTTTTAGCCGTAAGAAGGCCGATGATTCTTACTCACAGGAGTAAAGGCAAATCTCAGCCCAAGTGGGAAGGCCCTTATGTGATCGAGACAACGTTCTCAAACGGCGCCTACAGGTTAGCCCAGCCTAATGGAGACCTGTTAATGGCTCCTATCAACGGCAAATTCCTAAAAAGGTACTACGCTTAATCTCCTCTGCTCAAGTAGAATATAGCGAGAATCTCAATTCTGACAAAACTACTTCCAAAACGAAACTAGTTGGAGCATATTCTATTATGTCCGTACGACCTATGAATAGATATATCCTACCAAAGCATATTCTATCATGTCCGTATGACCTCTGAATAGATATGTCCTGCTAAAAGTTTATCGAGAGTCTATCACGTCCATACTACCTCTGATATCACTCTCGCCCAAACCTGTCATTTACATTCCGAAATGATGGGTCCACAAAGTCAGAAAAGATTCGCTTTATTTATTCCAAAAGAAGAGCAGAATTATATTTGGGAAGCAAAAAGAAGAAAGGGTACATCATTGTGAGGGAGCGGTCAGATCGTGAATCAGCTGTACCAGTGCAGCTATCCTCTCATTCCTGGAAACCAAGGCATCAGCGCGAGCCCGCTCCAACCGTGCCTCGTGGTTGCTCATAAAGGACAGCTCGGCCCTTGCCCGAAGAGAACCTGCGCGTGCGACTTCTGCACGCTCCAAATCCTATCGCGCTGTGCTCAGTCGACCAGTGGCTACATCTAGACCTGCCAACGACTGAGAAGCCCACTCCTCTGCCAGAGCGAGTTTTTCCTTCAACTTGCGGGCCCTCGCTACGTTCCCTTCATGCTCGGATTGGCACTTCGTCTGAAGAGCAAGAGCCTCCTCCACGACAGCTTTTCTTTCATCCATCTCCAGCTTATGTGTTTTGATAGAGTTATCTAGGCTTTCCAGCTGTTTAGTAAGCCGCACAGTCATGAGGTCGTATCTGGCCTAGACCTCAGCTTCAAGGCTGTCCCGAGCCAGCTGCAAGTATTCGTTAATGGGTTGCTCCAAACCATTAACCATCGCCTCCAGGGCGTCAGCTACCCCAGAATCGCCGAACTCCCTGACCGCACCGATCGAAAACTGAAAAGCCTTCTTCAGATGCTCGAAGTCTAGATTCTTCGCCAACACCATTGATATCAGCGTTTTCAAACTGGTATAAAAGAGGCTGGTATACTGCTCGGTCAGCGCAGCCAGATCTGATTGGACGCCAGGAGTGGCCGTAATATTAACGAGTCCCCCTCCAGGAATGGTTGCAGATGATATGGCCACGGTCGTCGCCTCGACAGGTGGTACGACCAAGATAGATGCGACAACGACAGTCGAAGTCATCGGCATACTCGCGGGAGGCGATGTCACAATGACAGGCTTATCCTCCTCTTGAGATGACGAAACTACTCGGGGCGAGCCGGCACCCGAAGATGCTTCCTCTTCAAACTCAGGCACCTCCGTGTCGCCACCAGAAGCCGAAGCAGAGCCAAAAAGTGCTTCAGCGCTCTTCTCCCCGTAGACATCTGCCCCTGAAAAGAAGACGAGAAAGATAATATCGACACGATGTTAATTTCTCTAAAAAAGGGAAGGGCATAAAGATGACATTTACCCACGGCCTACGGCATATATGTCGTATCTACAGCCAGTGTAACGCCCCACAACCGCTCAGAGCATTACGCTGAGTCGGATTAAATGAATCAAATGCTGGTTACATTTAAAATGTTGGATTTTGGGAAGAAGGATTAATCGAGTTGGTTTCAATGTGCAGATGGTTAGCGGGTTCGATGGAAATCAGGTGTTCATTCAGAATATTTCTGAATAGCTGAATGGAAGCGATAATACCGTCTTCCTTAATCTGATCGGTCGGATGATTTGGAGAGCACGGCCTGCTCGCACGGTCATACCAGTTGAGTAGATCGCACTTGCATCGGACCACGGGTTCAAGGGATTGGCCGTATCGGTAGGACAGGATACCTAACGGGATCAATCATTGTGAGTGGGCTCTTTCCCTTCTCCTCTACTCCTTCATGCCTAATAATATAGAAACACGTAAAAGACTTGAACACTTGGGCTGAAACATTTGGGAAACACTACACTGAGGCGTGCATAAAGTGGACGTCGTTGGCTTAGTAAGATTGTGGCTTGAAACGAATTAGGCGTTGGATAGTTGGATGCGATAGCTGGATTATTACATTTGAGGCAGTCGGATGGATACTTGGGATTTTACTTGGACGGTTGGAATGATACCTTTGAGGCGATGGGAATATCGAGAATTCGGGCGAGCGAACGTGCATCCGTGCGTGAGTATCACTAAGTCGCTTTGTCTTGCAAAGCGAGCAGTTGTGGTTCGAAACCGAACAACTGCATCGGCGAGGGCATTGTGTCGCTTGATGGGGTATCGTGCCACGAATGGGGCATTGTGCCACTGAAACGACATTGTGCCATGGGATTTGCTTCGAGCATGGGTGTTGCACCAATTTGGACTTTGTGTTGAGAAGAGGCATCGTGCCTATGAAATACTTGATATTTTGGTGCCTTGGGCTATATCTTGAGGTCAAGATTTGGATTCCTTGGTTGGATATGTTGGAAGAATGGTTATGGATATATGGTTGGATATCGGTTGAACGAGTCTAGGATCGCTTGGTGGGGCGAGAATGTTCGATCCTCTCGTCATACCTACGTGTCTGTATAGTCACGGACAACCTGGGTGGCACAGGGTTTGGTTTCCTCGAACGGGTGCTCCGGGGCACCGGAACCGTTCGGCCATGGAGGAGACATTTAGGTAACACGTCTTGGGCGCGGTGCCAGCGGTTGGATGCGATTCAGGTGGGTTAGATACTTAGCGCCGTTTCAAATAGAATCGTATTGATCTGTCCGATCAACGTCCTTTATGGCCTTTGACCAGTGACTTCATATAGAATAAATATTGGCTTGCTTTACTTTGGTTGGTTTGTGCATCGTGTACGCGCGGCCACCTTGCCTCGGCAAGAGTGTGCACTCGAGATTGGGATATAAACTTTGGTTGAGGATGGATATTGAGGCAAGACTGATGGTTCGTTATGTTATCGTGCAAGCGATGTCATTGAGTTAGACGGGTCGGTTATATATAAATGCTTGTCGTTTGGTTTGAGATTGAATGCTTGCATGCGTAAACTGCTTTACTGCTTTCCTTAACATGTCATTCATATGCCATGAAACGAATCTAGGATTCAACTAGAAAGATCACCATTTAACTGTGTGCATTCACTATTTTTTACTTAGTGTCGGCTTAGACGAGTGGGTTACCCCGCTCACCAGTATGGTTGTGTACTGACCCACGTTTATGGGCAATATTTTAGGTACACAGGCGTAGTGGCGCTGCTTGGATATACGGGATAAGATGTATAAACTGTAAGTACCATTATGGGCTAGAGAAAGAGCAAGAGCATTTCATCATCTCCGTGGCATGGCCTTTGTGGCGTTGCCCCGAGGCAATTCATTTGGACACTATCGTGAGCTTCGCTGCGTATAGTTTGATGTGTGCTTGGTACACAAAATGGCTTCTGCTGTAACTTGGTTGTTTCGATGATAACTTTGGTGTTTAACAATATCGCCTTGTACGAGCGCAACTCCAGGCTCGTACGATATCACGTCTCGATGGGAACGATTGTCCTGTGGGAGAGCTGCAATGTGGTAATTCTCGTTCAGCAGGGACTATCGAGCTTGCGGGAGATTGGTGTCATGCCCCAGTCCCAAAAATACATAGGACTAGAACACGTAAGCATGCCAGCCGCATGGATATGGCAACTCTAATATATGGAAACCAATTCCACACGTACGCTGTAATATGAATATCAATCCACGAGTGGTATAAACATATGTCACAAGTCACAGGGTATAATCTAGATCTCATCCATAAAAATCATATAGAAATAAATAACCAGTATCTATGAAACTAGATCTCAATAAGAAGTATCTAAGGATGATAGTTAGATGGAAACAAATCCACTACCAACTCAAATGGGAAAAGTAAATACAATATAAGTACCACTCACTCAAACAATATAAGTACCAGCTATCAATCACGGCTCGAAGAGAAGACATCCACAAAGCATCTACAACCATCCAAATCTGCGCTCCTACAAATACTCAAGAACAGATACACCTGGCAGCGGACCAGGTCCTCAGAGGGACATAACAAGATACTTAAACACATGCCAATAAAGTACTGAAATAAATATCCAATGGGTCGCCTAACCGTCTAAAGTGAATGCAGTTTAAGAACAACTTTCCCAACGCGTGGGATATCTGGCTAAAATGGGATTGGCATAGTTCTCTTGGAGATCCAGGGGCCTACAAAGGCACGGCATCTTTCGAACACCGGAGGCCCGCCAAGTAGTATATATAGGGGTCATCATGATCGCGCATCTCCGGCGGAGCGTACGGGTTACACAAGGAAAGTGCAACGGAGCCCACACGCCTTACTTGTTGTTCTCCCCACCCCATGCTCTAAGCATGTCACATCCATGACACGATAATACCTCTAATAACTGCCAAGTCTACTAGCATGCAAAGTTTCTAACAGCAGTTATTCCTAACGCACGTCCCACACGTACCGATGATCAGTCAATACGTGCGTCCGTGATCTATATGAGACTCACAACTCGTGTAAAAATATGTGTCACAGTCAAATAAAACCTAATGGTGCTACATGATAATGGGGGTAGTCTCATGAACAAGGTCAATACAATACATAAATAAAAACTTATCGCGACGTCACCGTCACGAGCATTTTATATAACAATTAAAATATATGAAAAGACAGAAAATAAAGATGCATGCAACATATGGAATAAAAATAATAATACAATGACAAGGTATACTTGCCTGGCCAGAAGACTGCGATGTACCAATAACCTGCTCCAAAAGTCGCGCAGAATAAATCCAACATCCTATGTACATATAATATAATGTAAATAAATCATTAGTCATTACACACACAACAATATTTACACTGGATTCAGGGGGTACCCTAGGGGTAGCACTAGTCATCTAACACGGTCAATTACGCATTGAATTACGCGGGGTCATATCTTCAAGTGTTGTACACAATCAGACAGTCAACTGACAGGTGTCTACGCCAGTACGTTAATTTACGCAAGGCGGACAATTCATAAGTTCTTAGGGTCAGCATGGTCAGGGCAAGTTCGGGACGGTTCACGATGTCCTAGGGTCGTATAGTCCAATTATGTATAGTCAGCATAGTATTTAATTACTTATAATTTAGGTACATATCATGTATATATATATTTTTATATAACACCCAATTATTCCTACCACTTGAATACATGTACTAAGTATCTATATAAATATATACCAATGGTAATATATGTGTACGCATACCTATATGTACACATATCTGGGTTCACCGACTTAGTACCTGGTGTCAACTAACAACCAATAAGCAATACTAATATCTTACTGGCATACACACAAGCACATATAAAAGAGGAAGATGGACAAGTCTGTACCTAGAGGTACGCGCACGGGATTGGCTGGACGACGACGAAGAGAGGTTGACGATGATGGTGAGGACGACAATGCTGATGGTGATAATGCCTGGTGGGGTTACGATGAGGTGATGGTGATGAATTGAGGCGAGGATGATGATGACGAGGATGATGGTGAGATGATGATGAAGCGAGTTGATGACGAGAATGATGGTGATGAGATGACGACGATACGATGATGATGAACCGAGATGATGATGATGATGATTGTGGGCTGGTGATGGTGATAATGACGACTGTCTACGACGATGGTGAGGGGATGATGATGATACAAATGGTGGTGACGAGGTGGACTGTCGGAGTCCGGCCAGGGGACTTCTCCGACAATACATGGTGATAGTGGAGATGATAATGGGGAGTGTGGTGATGGTGTTTAGGGATGATGGTGGTGTGGATGGCACTCCGACCAGGGAAGTTGCCCCGGCGAGTCCTGGTGGTGGTGAAGATGATACGATGAGGATGATGAAGATGGGTGGTGATGTGGAGATGCAGCTTCGGCTAGAGGGTCCGGCGAGGGAGGTCAGTGCAGGGAAAGGAGGACAGGGAGGATGGCTTGATGGTGGTGTGGATGGTGATCGACGGCAGGATCCCGTCGTCGGAGACGAGGGTGATGGCGGTGAGTCGAGGGAAGGAGTGGAGGTGTTAATGGGCATTGGCCGGGAAGAAATCAGAGGGAGGAGAACAGCTGTGCTGGTCGGTTCAGTGCTCGACGGTTTGCTCGTGGTCGAGCTCGTCGGTCAAGCGAAGGTGCTGGTGGAGTCGTGGTGTTCGAGGCTCCAGCCGAGAAGGAGAAGAGAAGGGTGGACAGCGGGTGGTTCTGTACAGACGAGGTACAGCGAGCTCCGGCGTGGACGAACGGGGAGGTAGAGACTCGGGTTGTCGGAGACGGGGATGGCAATGGTGGTGTGGTGTGCTCCGGCGAGGTTGGCGAGTGGCAGAGGAAGAGGAAGAAGAGGGGGAGGAGGTCTGGTGCTGGTGGCCGTGGCTCCATTCTCCGGCGAGGGGAAGAGGCAGCTCGGGAAGACGTCGTGGTGGTCGAGGTACCGTGGCCGTGTGAAACTGCCTGGAGGTGCAGTCAGTCCGGTGAGGGAGATGAGGTTCCGCCGTCCAGGCGAAGAGGAGGAGGAGATGGAGGAGAGAGGTGAAGGTGGAGACTCGGGTAATGTCCGACGAGGCTCCGGCGGAGTTCTGCGGGATGTGGGCTCCGACAGACTGCTCCGGGTTCGATGAGAAGAAGAACAGGGAGAGGAGGTGGAGATGATGCCGGTGGTGTCGGCCTGGGTGGCGTAGGGTGGTGTTGATGGTAGGGATGAGCAGTAGGGCTCGAGGAGGATCCGCTCCGGCGATGTTCATGGCGGATCTCCGGCCAAGGGGATGTGGAAGATGATGAATAGGGAGGAAGAGGTCGGCTGGGTATATTTGTATTATGTTTTGGTTTTAGGGTGATTTAGAAAAGGGAAAAGGAAAGAAAAATTATATTTATACACATGTGGATTTTAGGGTTTGACCTAGGTGAGTTTGACTTTGGTCAATATCTCATTGTGATGGGCCTTGGGCTTGCATGAGGATGTTTGAGAATGCTAGAATTTGTATTAATTAAATGCAAGGATAGAATTAATATACAGGGCGATGTGCGCGCGTTGCACATCTCAAAAAATTATGGAAAAAATTATATGAAGGGAAAAATTGAGTTTCTTCATGAATTATCCAATGATGGGGATACCTTAATGCATTTTTGCATAATAGCCCCCCAATAATTGGAAAATTGCACAAAGGCAAAAATTGAATTTAATTAATTAATTCGAAATGCGCACGATGTTCTAGGATTAATTAAGAGTACATGGATTAAATTTAGGCTAGCCACAAGTGTCAGGGGCGTAGATGGTGCAGTGTAGGATATTAATAAAATCTGGGTTGTACAAAACGGTCAAGATGGTGTCTCCAATTTTGATTGGGACGCACAAGGGTACAAAATTGGATTTTATTTGTAATTAATAAATAACGTCTGCGACGCTTATTGTGCGACTAAAATGTAGCACAAGAAAGCAATATTATAAGTTGCACAAGGGTCAGAATAGTAGGCGGGCATGTCTAGGATGAGATTATGAAGTTTCTAGATAAGCAATGGCTAGTGAGGTACTCCAATTATCGAAGCACGGTAAGGTGCGCTACACATTATTTAACTATTGCATAATTAAATAAAAGCCGTGTTCTAATTCTAATTGGGTTCAAACTAACCCTAATTTCACCATCTAAGCCAGGTAGCCCTAATTTCAGGTGAGGGGGTTTACAATCTACCCAACTTAAAATAATTTTGTTCTCAAAATTAAACTAGGGTAGGGTATCTCTACCTAACCTTACTTGATCACAGTATAAAGAATTCTTCTTGAGTTAACATGGTAGTTTCTACCCAACTTAGAATTTACCCATCTATCATCTAAGGCTATACATCTAAGAAGGCTATGTCCCAATTCATGCTATTGAATCCTCAAGGTCCTTTAACACCAAACATATCCTCTATGATATGCCCTTAATCATTTATAAAAGATAGACACCAAACAATGTGATTGGCCTATGGGGAATATCTAGTACTATCTATATATCAAACTTATACCAAGCAAGATGTTTTGTCTTTTCGAAATAAGGAAAGACGTAGATCAATAAATAAAGGGTTCAAGGGAGAGGTAATAGAATGCAAGTATGGGGATCAAGGCGCTTTAAAGAATTCAATTGGGAATTGTCAAAGTAGTTGTGGATTGAAGATCCTGTTTGGTAAATCCGTATTCGCATGCTCGTATCAGTACAGTTATGTAGCTGATACGATACGCTTAGACATGTCTAGGGCAAGTATATTCGTCTACTAATCACTATATATCTTAATCCATGAAAAATAGTATTGCGGAGGGCGAACCAAGCGCACTAAGGTTAGCTAGGCCTTAATACACTGATCCTGAAATGTATTATTGTGCGCGCCCAATAATACATATATCATGAACAAGCTCGATAAGGAATAAGCTTGCAAAAACTAGGCTATAATAGCAGCATAAGTCAAGGTAGTACAGCAAATATGAATACGCTAGATTATGATGATAGAAGGTTCATAACAATTCAAGTTCACAAAAAGCAAAATAAGCAATAATAATGAAAGACTACACAATCTCTACGATTGTCATACTAATTCTTTGTCTGAGTCGCTAGTCGACCAAATAGGGACATGGACCTCTAAATTCTATTGTCTGAATAAACACTGTCATCTTATGCTAGCATATAATTAATGTCATTCCGTTATACTTCATCAATGGATCACAAGGGCTACGTGATACTAGGTGGTGAGGTATACTATCCAACTTAAAATAATTTAACTACTATTGTATTGTCTTAAGGATACCTACAAAAATAACCTTGCACGTGTACGTAGATCAGAAACTCTTATTAGGGTCTCCTATTTCATTATATAGGTAGGGTCAAGTGCTCGTAGTACATGTGTCAATCGTAGGGATAGAAGAGTTACTAGCCGTTAAGGGAAAAGGGATTTAACTCGTATCGAGCTATGGGTACAGATTTCGTGATTTAAAGCTAAGGGGTAATCACTAGGTCACAACCTAAGGGAACTACGCAAACTATCAAATCCTAACTATCACGCACAAAATTCAAAGTTCAAATTACCAAGCTATACCCTAGCAAACTACATGTCCTAACATAGAATAAGATCACTTGGCCTTCAATCATACGAGTTATGTGGCACGAGTTAAATGATGAAGAAAGAAGAATAATAATTTAGTCGTCAAATAATTAGCGAACGCTAAGGTTGTAGGGGAACAAGTTATGAAATAAAAAATAGAGGGCTCTAGATAGCATCATGGTTCTCTAAGGGGGTGGCATGCTAGTTGCCATGTTCGGGGTATGATCAAGGGAAAATGGTTGATTACATTCCTCTAGGCTTCCTAGGGTGCTGTCTACTAATAACAAGACAATGACATAAGTTTATAGTTCTAATATTATCTAACTATGAAGGTTAGGTTCAGTCCTAATTTTTAAATTTTTAGTTTTCTATTGGTTCCTCAATACTAGGGTCAAACGTCATGGTAAGACTTCTAACTATCTCTAGTAGTGTCTATACTACTCTCAAGTCTTCTTAATACATCATGGGGTAATGGTATACCAATCTAAAGATAAGGAATTCTAGGGTTCACTAGATATTCTAAACTTAGTGGTGTATCTATATTCTCGTTATATTCTTAATAGGTGTGCTACTCTATTTATCATCCTAATAATAGGGGTTCCTATATTCTAGCAGAAGGCTATACTCTAAGGACTATTAGGGAAGTACAGGAATCAAGCAGGATACAATTGTTCAAATAGAACAGATAGAAAGAAGATGAATCATAGTTAATTGTGGATGAGATCCTATACTCTAGTCCTAGGTGCAGGCTTGTTCGGTACAGTTATGTAACCGAGACAATATGCTCTCGACCTGCATGGGCCACCACAAAAATATGTCACGTCCCAGTCCCAAAAATACATAGGACTAGAACACGTAAGCATGCCAGCCGCATGGATATGGCAACTCCAATATATGGAAACCAATTCCACACGTACGCTGTAATATGAATATCAATCCACAAGTGGTATAAATATATGTCACAAGTCACAGGGTATAATCTAGATCTCATCCATAAAAATCATATAGAAATAAATAACCAGTATCTATGAAACTAGATCTCAATAAGAAGTATCTAAGGATGATAGTTGGATGGAAACAAATCTACTACCAACTCAAATGGGAAAAGTAAATACAATATAAGTACCACTCACTCAAACAATATAAGTACCAGCTATCAATCACGGCTCGAAGAGAAGACATCCACAAAGCATCTACAACCATCCAAATCTGCGCTCCTGCAAATACTCAAGAACAGATACACCTGGCAGCGGACCAGGTCCTCAGAGGGACATAACAAGATACTTAAACACATGCTAATAAAGTACTGAAATAAATATCCAATGGGTCGCCTAACCGTCTAAAGTGAATACAGTTTAAAAACAACTTTCCCAACGCGTGGGCTATCTGGCTAAAATGGGATTGGCATAGTTCTCTTGGAGATCCAGGGGCCTACAAAGGCACGGCATCTTTCGAACACCGGAGGCCCGCCAAGTAGTATATATAGGGGTCATCATGACCGCGCATCTCCGGCGGAGCGTACGGGTTACACAAGGAAAGTGCAACGGAGCCCACACGCCTTACTTGTTGTTCTCTCCACCCCATGCTCTAAGCATGTCACATCCATGACACGATAATACCTCTAATAACTGCCAAGTCTACTAGCATGCAAAGTTTTTAACAGCAGTTATTCCTAACGCACGTCCCACACGTACCGATGATCAGTCAATACGTGCATCCGTGATCTATATGAGACTCACAACTCGTGTAAAAATATATGTCACAGTCAAATGAAACCTAATGGTGCTATATGATAATGGGGTAGTCTCATGAACAAGGTCAATGCAATACATAAATAAAAACTTATCGCGACGTCACTGTCACGAGCATTTTATATAACAATTAAAATATATGAAAAGACAGAAAATAAAGATGCATGCAACATATGGAATACAAATAACAGTACAATGGTAAGGTATACTTGCCTGGCCAGAAGACTGCGATGTACCAATAACCTGCTCCAAAAGTCGCACAGAATAAATCCAACATCCTATGTACATATAATATAATGTAAATAAATCATTAGTCATTACACACACAATAATATTTACACTGGACTCAGGGGGTACCCTAGGGGTAGCACTAGTCATCTAACACGGTCAATTACGCGTTGAATTACGCGGGGTCATATCTTCAAGTGTTGTACACAATCAGACAGTCAACTGACAGGTGTCTACGCCAGTACGTTAATGTACGCAAGGCGGACAATTCATAAGTTCTTAGGGTCAACATGGTCAGGGCAAGTTCGGGACGGTTCACGGTGTCCTAGGGTCGTATAGTCCAATTATGTATAGTCAGCATAGTATTTAATTACTTACAATTTAGGTACATATCATGTATATATATATTTCTATATAACACCCAATTATTCCTACCACTTGAATACATGTACTAAGTATCTATATAAATGTATACCAATGGTAATATATGTGTACGCGTACCTATACGTACACACATCTGGGTTCACCGACTTAGGACCTGGTGTTAACTAACAACCAATAAGCAATACTAATATCCTACTGGCATACACACAAGCACATATAAAAGAGGAAGATGGACAAGTCCGTACCTCGAGGTACGCGCACGGGATTGGCTGGATGACGACGAAGAGAGGTTAACGATGATGGTGAGGACGACAATGCTGATGGTGATAATGCCTGGTGGGGTTACGATGAGGTGATGGTGATGAATTGAGGCGAGGATGATGATGACGAGGATGATGGTGAGATGATGATGAAGCAAGATGATGACGAGAATGATGGTGATGAGATGACGATGATATGATGATGATAAACCGAGATGATGATGATGATGATTGTGGGCTGGTGATGGTGATGATGACGACTGTCTACGACGATGGTGAGGGGATGATGATGATACAAATGGTGGTGACGAGGTGGACTGTCGGAGTCCGGCCATGGGACTTCTTCGGCAATACATGGTGATAGTGGAGATGATAATGGGGAGTGTGGTGATGGTGTTTAGGGATGATGGTGGTATGGATGACACTCCGACCAGGGGAGTTGCCCCGGCGAGTCCTGGTGGTGGTGAAGATGATATGATGATGATACGATGAGGATGATGAAGATGGGTGGTGATGTGGAGATGCAGCTTCGGCTAGAGGGTCTGGCGAGGGAGGTCAGTGCAGGGAAAGGAGGACAGAGAGGATGGCTTGATGGTGGTGTGGATGGTGATCGATGGCAGGATCCCGTCGTCGGAGACGAGGGTGATGGCGGTGAGTCGAGGGAAGGAGTAGAGGTGTTAATGGGCATTGGCCGGGAAGAAATCAGAGGGAGGAGAACAGCTGTGCTGGTCGGTTCAGTGCTCGACGGTTTGCTCGTGGTCGAGCTCGTCGGTCAAGCGAAGGTGCTGGTGGAGTCGTGGTGTTCGAGGCTCCAGCCGGGAAGGAGAAGAGAAGGGTGGACAGCGGGTGGTTCTGTACAGACGAGGTGCTGCGAGCTCCGGCGTGGACAAACGGGGAGGTGGAGACTCGGGTTATCGGAGACGGGGATGGCAATGGTGGTGTGGTGTGCTCCGGCGAGGTTGGCGAGTGGCAGAGGAAGAGGAAGAAGAGGGGGAGGAGGTATGGTGCTGGTGGCCTTGGCTCCATTCTCCGGCGAGGGGAAGAGGCAGCTCGGGAAGACGTCGTGGTGGTCGAGGTACCGTGGCCGTGTGAAACTGCCTGGAGGTACAGTCAGTCCGACGAGGGAGATGAGGTTCCGCCGTCCAGGCAAGAAGGAGGAGGAGATGGAGGAGAGAGGTGAAGGTGGAGACTCGGGTGATATCCGGCGAGGCTCCGGCAGAGTTATGCGGGATGTGGGCTCTGGCAGACTGCTCCGGGCTCGATGAAAAGAAGAACAGGGAGAGGAGGTGGAGATGATGCCGGTGGTGTCGGCCTGGGTGGCGTAGGGTGGTGTTGATGGTAGGGGTGAGCAGTAGGGCTCGAGGAGGATCCGCTCCGGCGATGTTCATGGCGGATCTCCGGCCAAGGGGATGTGGAAGATGATGAATAGGGAGGAAGAGGTCGGCTGGGTATATTTGTATTGTGTTTTGGTTTTAGGGTGATTTAGAAAAGGGAAAAGGGAAGAAAAATTATATTTATACACATGTGGATTTTAGGGTTTGACCTAGGTGAGTTTGACTTTGGTTAATATCTCATTGTGATGGGCCTTGGGCTTGCATGAGGATGTTTGAGAAGGCTAGAATTTGCATTAATTAAATACAAGGATAGAATTAATATATAGGGCGATGTGCGCGCGTTGCACATCTCAAAAAATTATGGGAAAAATTATAGAAGGAAAAAATTGAGTTTCTTCATGAATTATCCAATGATGGGGGCACCTCAATGCATTGTTGCATAATAGCCCCCCAATAATTGGAAAATTGCACAAAGGTAAAAATTAAATTTAATTAATTAATTCGAAATGCGCACGATGTTCTAGGATTAATTAAGAGTACATGGATTAAATTTAGGCTGGCCACAAGTGTCAGGGGCGTAGAGGGTACAGTATAGAATATTAATAAAATTCGGATTGTACAAAACGGTCAAGATGGTGTCTCCAATTTCGATTGGGATGCGCAAGGGTACAAAATTGGATTTTATTTGTAATTAATAAATAACGTCTGCGACGCTTATTGTGCGACTAAAATGTAGCACAAGAAAGCAATATTATAAGTTGCACAAGGGTCAGAATAGTAGGCGGGCATGTCTAGGATGAGATTGTGAAGTTTTTAGATAGGCAATGGCTAGTAAGGTACTCCAATTATCGAAGCACGGTAAGGTGCGCTACACATTATTTAACTATTGCATAATTAAATAAAAGCCGTGTTCTAATTCTAATTGGGTTCAAACTAACCCTAATTTCACTATCTAAGCCAGGTAGCCCTAATTTCAGGTGAGGGGGTTTATAATTGGGGCGTGACAGATTGGTATCAGAGCGCCCGGTTCATTTTTTCGGACTTGGTCCTTTTTATCACAAACTCTAAATAGCTTTCGCGTGTCGTTTAGCTCTTGACTCTACTCGGTGCCGCATCGGATGTTTCATGCAATAAGTCTATTTATTGCTAGTTGTGGCTGCATGTTATTCTTGGTTGAGTTGCCTTGGTTGGTTTTCGTAGGATCGCTTAGCCTCGTTAGGCGTTGTTGCATTCGTGCAGCAAGTTGGTTGGCATTATTGCATTTGTGCAGCAAGTGTGGGCTTTCGTTGGGTTGGCTTGGCTTATCGTTCGGAGGGTTTCTGATTGCCTCAATGGATCAGTTGGTTGGCTAACGAGATTTGGTTATGCGGCATGTTTTGAGTAAAAATATTCGATGAGAATGGATCCTTGCACGAGTTGCTCGTCAAGCGATTATTTTGGATATAATTTAGAATTTCGGCTGTGGCGCATCGGTTGGGCATGTTTGGGTTTGGCTTAGAAATATTAGAATAGTTGGAACGAGTTGCTCGTACAACAAATATGTAAAACTACTGGGTATTGGGTTGGACTATTTGGAAGACAATCATTGCACGATCGCTCGTGTTGAGAAAGTATAAGATGATAGAAATAGTTGGATAATTCAAGTGTTGCCTGAGTTTTGTGTCAAACTCGAATTGGGAAAGGCATGATCACGCATGAAGGATGGTTCGAACGGATCTTGGATTCGTGCAGGAAAACGTAATGTGAGTAGCGACTTGATTTGAAGTTGTATATGGGATCAAACGTGTTAAGCAAGGCATTGGAAATAATTTTGGTTGGGCATCTATGGGAATTGCCTGAACGAACTCGTGAAACGGGAATACAAGTTGGTTGTTGCACGTCGGCTGAGTTAGAAAGAATGAAACTGAAGCAAGCAAATATTGAGTTGAGCATATCGTGAACGGACTGATGCAAATGAAAGCGTCGTTAGGCTTAAGAGATGGACGAGATCGGAATGAACAACTGGGTTACGCTTGAACGAGCGATGGGTGAATCAAATGATAGCGAGCACGGACTACGATTTTGGGCAACACATTTGAGCTGTTGGTTGAGTAATGAAATACGAACTTGGTTTGGAGGGGCAACATGATGGATTCACACAAACTTGTAAGATTTTGGATATTGCTGCTCGAGGAGTCGACTCAGGTTAAGCTAAAATGAAATTTTGGGCAAGATATTGCAACGATGGAAGATGGATTCTCCGAAAGACGTGGACGGATTATGGCAACAATGGAGGGCAAGATTGTGGCAGACGGACGTTTGAAGATAGCTAAATGTGAGAGCAACGTCGGAACAAATCACTGTACTGCTGGAGTAAGTTGGAAATACAATGTGAAATATGCAATTCGGAACTTTGATGGATTCAGGACAGTACGGCGGATTGATGGAAGACGGTTTCAACGAGCGCGGTTCTCGGACTCGGAAACTTTGCTCGGATGAATGGTTGGATTTGGATTCAGATTTGGAGATGAGATATAGCATGGTTTATAGTAACTGTCCATCGTGATGATTATAATTATCGAGCGTAGCTTCGGGATATCTGACCCTAAGCGACTTGTCCGCTGAATCATATATGAATATGGTAAACCCATAGAACGACCCTTGAGGCGGCGTATTTGGGAATGCGTCGAGGGAGATATGAGCAATGAGATTTGGCCTATCGACTGAGTGTTGGATTTTGAGATCCTTGGGATAGTCTTCAGCTGAAGATGCAGCCGGAAGATCGAAGCAATGGTGGAAGTAGCCTAGTCAACTGATAAGATTCAGAGTCACAGATTTATATCGATGGCATCGCCTCTGACTCATCGTGCCTTGGAAGGAAATAGCATTCATATGAATTGACGATTGTGAAACTAGCTCGTAAAGTTAAAGCAGCGGCTCGTTCGAATCAAATCCTTGCGAATACTAGAAGGGACAGACGTGCCTCAGATTTATAAGATGTCTCGGAACTTAGTCTGGGAAGCGTGCTCGTTCGGAAGGCAAAGGTGATATTCTATGCTTCGAGGCAGTGGAAGCAGTGCGAAGAACTATTCCATGCGCAACCTAAGAATTTTGGCGAGTGTGTCCACGTTGAAATCGTGGCGACACAATCACTTTGGCGTGGCGGCGAGATCTTCGTGGATCACACGAACCTCAATATAGATGTTCACCCTGTGAGATTTTGAGATGGCAAGAAATGTGTTGGACTGAGCTGATCTAAGCAAAGTTGATATTTGGGTAAGTCGTATGGCTGGGGTAGATCAGTTGAGTTGATCGTTCGGTGCATGAGATATATTTGGAGATGTTGCTAGTGCGAATTCAGAAATAGTTGGATGGATTGAGTTGGAACACGAACGGATTGAGTCGGTGGAAAATTTGCATAATTGAGAATAGTTCTCGAGCGAATATGTTGGATGGAAATTGTAATTTGGCTCAATTGGGAGTAAAGTGAATGGACGCCTCTAACATAAAGATACCCTTGTAATTTGTTCAAATTTACTATCGCAAAGCTCGGCTGAAATGCATGTATTTTAGGGACGCCTTAAATATATGTACGATCCAATACTAAGCGATACGAAGAATTCGTATTGAGCTGCAAGGAGGATGTGGGAATTCGTGAAAATTGTACGAGCGTTCAGCAGAACGAGATGCGGAGTCAGAATAGTGAATATATGAGTTGCATAGAGCATATCCATGGAATTAGATTGTGGCATGTGATAGGAATGAGTATCAGCACGGTTCGTGGACGAACCTGATTCTAAGTGGTATATTATGTAACGCCCCACAACCGCTCGGAGCGTTACGCTGAGTCGGATTAAATGAATCAAATGCTGGTTACATTTAAAATGTTGGATTTTGGGAAGAAGGATTAATCGAGTTGGTTTCAATGTGCAGATGGCTAGCGGGTTCGATGGAAATCAGGTGTTCGTTCAGAACATTTCTGAATAGCTGAATGGAAGCGATAATGCCGTCTTCCTTAATCCAATCGGTCGGATGATTTGGAGAGCACGGCCTGCTCGCACGGTCATACCAGTTGAGTAGATCGCGCTTGCATCGGACCACGGGTTCAAGGGATTGGCCGTATCGACAGGACAGGATACCTAACGGGATCAATCATTGTGAGTGGGCTCTTTCCCTTCTCCTCTACTCCTTTATGCCTAATAATATGGAAATACGTAAAAGACTTAAACACTTGGGCTGAAATATTTAGGAAACACTACACTGAGGCGTGCATAAAGTGGACGTCGTTGGCTTGGTAAGATTGTGGCTTGAAACGAATTAGGCGTTGGATAGTTGGATGCGATAGCTGGATTATTACATTTGAGGCAGTCGGATGGATACTTGGGATTTTACTTGGACGGTTGGAATGATACCTTTGAGGCGATAGGAATATCGGGAATTCGGGCGAGCGAACGTGCATCCGTACGCGAGTATCACTGAGTCGCTTTGTCTTGCAAAGCGAGCAGTTGTGGTTCGAAACCGAACAACTGCATCGGCGAGGGCATTGTGTCACTTGATGGGGCATCGTGCCACGAATGGGGCATTGTGCCA
Source organism: Iris macrosiphon (assembly GCA_036927795.1). NCBI lineage: Eukaryota > Viridiplantae > Streptophyta > Magnoliopsida > Asparagales > Iridaceae > Iris > Iris macrosiphon. The sequence continues at coordinate 61,486,744 of JAYESA010000016.1, forward strand.
CTGAAACGGCATTGTGCCATGGGATTTGCTTCGAGCATGGGTGTTGCACCAATTTGGACTTTGTGTTGAGAAGAGGCATCGTGCCAATGAAACACTTGATATTTTGGTGCCTTGGGCTATATCTTGAGGTCGAGATTTGGATTCCTTGGTTGGATATGTTGGAAGAATGGTTATGGATATTTGGTTGGATATTGGTTGAACGAGTCTAGGATCGCTTGGTGGGGCAAGAATGTTCGATCCTTTCGTCATACCTACGTGTCTGCATAGTCACGGACAACCTGGGTGGCACAGGGTTTGGTTTCCTCGAATGGGTGCTCCGGGGCACCGGGACCATTCGGCCATGGAGGAGACATTTGGGTAACGCGTCTTGGGTGCGGTGCCAGTGGTTGGATGCGATTCAGGTGGGTTAGCTACTTAGCGCTGTTTCGAATAGAACCGCATTGATCTATCCGATCAACGTCCTTTATGGCCTTTGGCCAGTGACTTCATATAGAATAAATGTTGGCTTGCTTTACTTTGGTTGGTTTATGAATCGTGTAGGCGCGGCCACCTTACCTCGGCAAGAGTGTGCACTCGAGATTAGAATATAAACTTTGGTTGAGGATGGATATTGAGGCGAGACTGATGGTTCGTTATGTTATCGTGGAAGCGATGGCATTGAGTTAGACGGGTCGGTTATATATAAATGCTTATCGTTTAGTTTGAGATTGAATGCTTGCATGCGTAAACTGCTTTATTGCTTTCCTTAACATGTCATTCATATGCCATGAAACGAATATAGGATTCAACTAGAAAGATCACCATTTAACTGTGTGCATTCACTATTTTTTACTTAGTATCGGCTTAGACGAGTGGGTTATCCCGCTCACCAGTACGGTTGTGTACTGACCCACGTTTGTGGGCAATATTTTAGGTACATAGGCGTAGTGGTGCTGCTTGGATATACGAGATAAGATGTATAAACTGTAAGTACCATTGTGGGCTAGAGAAAGAGCAAGAGCATTTCATCGTCTCTGTGGCATGGCCTTTGTGGCGTTGCCTCGAGGCAATTCATTTGGACCCTATCGTGAGCTTCGCTGCGTATACTCTGATGTGTGCTTGGTACACAAAATGGCTTCCGTTGTAACTTGGTTGTTTCGATGGTAACTTTGGTGTTTAACAACATCGCCTTGTACGAGCGCAACTCCAGGCTCGTACGGCATCACGTCCCGATGGGAACGATTATCCTGCGGGAGAGCTACAACGTGGTAATTCTCGTTCAGCAGGGACTATCGAGCTTGCGGAAGATTGGGGCGTGACAACCAGTACAGCTAAATCACTTCTTAATGATGCTAAGCAGGCTATCATACCTGGAGAAGGGGGTCCGATAGTGGACACTGGCAAGTAGTCTTCCAAGTCCTCCTCAAATTCCAACCGAGGCTCATCGACTAGAATCTCGCCAGGTGCTCTCGCAGGCACGAAATGGGTCTCTCCCGACGCTGATCCGGATAAAGATATATGGAACCTTATACTCAGCCCCGGAGGCGACTTCGTTCCACTACCGGAGGCAGTGGCAGCAACGGCAGCTTCAAGCGGGAGTTCTCCGGCACCGCCAACCAAAACTGAGGGTCCCTCTCCGAAAGGCGAGGAACCTCCAATCAAAGAGGCATCCCCAACGTGAGAGATAGCAGGTTCCTCCCTAGGAGCCTCAGTACCAAGAATCCGGAAGGACGATTAACCGTCTTCTTCTTCCTCTTGCGAGGGGAAGTCTGCTTCAGAACAAGAGCCCTTCGCTTCCCAGAGACTACCAAAGCCCTCGCAGGCGGAGGCACTTCACACCTCGGTACCGACACCAGAGGCTCATCCGGAGTAACGGACTCCTCTCCCTCGTCAGAAGAAACCGAGGGGACTTCGACTCTTCCCCCAGGCTGGGGAGAAGGCACCCTAAAGCTTCCACGCATATCAAAATTGTGATGGAAGGTGTTGATTGCCACGTAGAACTGGGCATACGAGTGGAGGATGCGCAGCTCCGTGGAGAGTGTGACGACCGGCACGGTAAAGATTGCTCCCGTGCAACCCACGATAAAATACCGCCATCCTCTGGCTCCATCAATGAGTCCGCCCCTGGACCTGAAGCTGGTGACGGCATTGCCCACGTGCAACTGATCGTACCCAAACTGCCTGGCAAATCGACTGGGCAAGTAGGGCTCGAAGAAGCAATGATCTTCGCTTCTGTACAGCAAATGGGAGGGTCTGATGCAGACCAACCAATTAAAAGCTTCCGGAGAAAGATTGGTCTTCTCTCCACCTGAATCCTCAAGCCTAATCCCCGATTGATTGCGATGAACAGAGGGGACAATGCAGAGAAGCTTCCAGCAGTGACTGAGGTTCAGCACCAGCCGACAGTCTAAAACTGTGTTCACGTTCCAGGGAGAGTCCTTGTAGTTCAACAAGAAACTACCCCCCGAGCTACTACCAGGGCCGGGAGACCTCACCTGGGGGTTGTGGAGAATTAACCATCCCATCAAGTACAGGTATGGTAATTCTACCTAGGAAAGCTATCACGCCGAGCTTCATCGACGAGCAGCCCATCAGTCATGGCCCTCAGGCCAGCCTGTATATGGCACACCATGGCAGGGAGCAAGCCCAGTCTTGCCCCGAACACCAGACGCACGGCAGGCCACAGGATATTCCGGTGAATGCGGTCCGCGGACGCAATGCCAGGCACCACTACTCGACGCAGCCATATGGAGAGGAAACCAGCCAGCCGAGCTTCCTTAGACAGGGGCCTGCGGCAGCGCCTCAAGTAACTATAGGCCTTAGTGCCTTCAGGATACTTTCCTACCCCGTCATCAAGAATCTGATCTGGAGCCTTAGCATCCTCCATAAGATCCTCGACGACCTGGGTACTAAGCACGCCCAAACAGTTCACGGGCTCATTCTTGCCCCCCGAGACTTTCTCTGACTTGGTGGCCCTGGCCCAGTAGAAGAAGAGATAGGACATCCACTTAGTGGTGTGAGCCAAATCAGAAGGCTCATAATAAAAAGTAGTGCACGCGAAGTAGTGGCACATCAGCTCCTGATATACTTCCACCGCCCGAGGGTCCGAGTCCTCCAACTCCCGATTGGTGGGAACATACTCTTCATATGGGGTATCCCCCATCGGCAGTCTCGAGATCACTGCCATCTCATGGAGGGCCAACCCCAACTCCCCCAGTGGAGTGGCGAAGGTCCCGGTGAGCAAAATGTATAGCTCCATCAGTGCCAGAAACAGGTTAGGGTTGGGAGGCAACCCAACACTCGTCGCACTCACAGCAGCATACAGTCCAATGCCCTCCAGCTCTCTCCGAAAATGCTTCAAGGCCCAGTCAACTAGGCAAGCCCATCGGAGGTTTGTTGGGGTGATCCACCCATTGCACCAAGGATTCTCCGTGGGATATACCCCCCTCGCCCCATGAAGTCATTGCAGAAAGTCGGCAATTGGACCGGCTGGATCACTGAACTGTTTTTATTCGGGACGCTGCCCGGGCACAGTCTCCTGAACACCGTCACCACGCCGGAAGGGCGGCTGACAAACGACCCCTGGTCAGCTCCTTTCAGATGAAAGATCTACCCCGACTTGCCGTAAAGATCGGGAGTCAGCGTCCACGACATCCTCCTGGGATGTGTAGAATGGGAGAAAGCCGAGATAGGATAATCTCTCGGCATCGTTGGCAGATACAAGACCAAACTCTCGACGGGGAAAACCCAGGGTTCTCTCTTGGGCTTCGTCTGGGACTGTTTATCAATCATGTCCCCGAAGAGAAAAGCCGGCTTTATGTACTGGTCCCCGTCTATGTACGTAAGGGGCTCTCCGTTAATCATGTTCAGCAACGTCCGCTCGTCCTGAGCCGATATCAAGATCTCCCTTCCTTTAGGATACTGGGGTCCAGAGATAGGAAATGTCACGTGGGAGACAAATCCTCCAGATAGTTTGAGTGCAGCATCCCGGCAGCGAAACCTATCACCTCGGCCAGTGGAGACTCATGCAAGTTAACTGCAGAAGTGCAAGGAAAATACGTCATTATAAATCTTGCAAACATAAAGACCAAGAAACGACAGTCTGTACTTTATGCCAAGACTGTACAAATTTGGTCATTTTACGCCGAAAGTTACATCCAGAAGCGTAATTGGCGGTATACAGTCCGTGCTTTACGCCAGACTGCCAAAATTCTAGTTATTACGCCGGAGGTCCCATCCAAGTTTTCGGTGGTCAGAGCTTTTACGCTCAAAACTGCGAAAATATGGAGTTTTTACGCCGGCACATTAGAAATGTGGGCGTAAAAGATAAAAATGTCTCCGTGCGTCATCTTCCTCAAAGAGGCTATCAGCACAGAAGACGACCTAGCACGATCACGTTCAACGTGTGCGAAGGATTTTTCGTCGTTCTTTGTCATCCCGAAGGCTCTACCTCTAAGGCCGGGTGCGCTGCTCGTCGGCGGGATGCTTCGCTCAGAAGAAAGTTCACCTTGCCCGACCGAAGACTCGCCAGCTGGGGCAGAAGAACGAGTAGAAGAACCTATACCCTTTCCCTTAGTGGAGGTAATTTGTTTCGGCGCCATTTCTGAAAACTCGGAGTGCTCGGAGAAAGAACGAGGAGAAAAACTCAAACAGTCGAAGGCTCTCTTTCGCAGAAGACGGATGAAAAGTTTTTCTCTCAAAAGCTTGGGATATATATAGAGTTCGGGTCGACTCCTCGAATCCTCGGACGGACTCCTCGAAACCCCAACCAAATCTCACAATTAATATTTGGTTATGGTTGGGTACTACGTCAGCCCACTACTCTCGAAAGACGGACAGTCAGCGAATTCGAAAAGTTTTTCGCGCAAAGCAGGTCAGCGGTTCCTACGCTAAGGAGCTTTCTACGCTCGACAGCTACAGATCTACAATTTTACGCTCGCAAGCTATCAGTCTATGATTTTATGCCCGGATGCCTTTGTGCTCAGTAGCTTTTACGCTCGAGAGGCTACAAACCTACGACTTTACGCTCAGCAGATACCAAATTGATGATCTCACGCTCGGCAGTATTTAGTTTACGCTCGGAGGCAACAAATCCACAACCTTACGCTCGGAAGATTTCTTTTTCACAGGCTACAAATCTATAGTTCTTTGCTAAGGATCTTTCTATGCTCGACAGCTATGAATCTATGATTTTACGCTCGCAAGCTATCAGTCTATGGTTTTATGCCCGGATGCCTTTGTGCTCGGTAGCTTTTACGCTCGAGAGGCTACAAACCTACGACTTCACGCTCAGCAGCTACGAATCTATGATTTCACGCTCGATGGCTTTCTACGCTCAATAGGCTACGAACTCAGGATTTTCAGCTCATCTACACTACGGATCTTTGACTTTCCGTATATCCGAACAGTTCTCAAGGCGGTCGATTACAGGAGTTCAAACAGAAGATACTCCTTCTTGACCTCAAAATATCCCAAGCACCCGAAGCATACAGAGTTCAAACATTAAGAAATTACTCTTCTCGAGTCAATTGGAGGTTCATCCAGAAATCCAGTCTGCATATTTCATCTATAGCTCAAAGATGGCGACTCAGTTCGACAACTATTTCTCGCCCTATTTCAAGGGATTTTCGAGAAATCATTCTTGAAGATGAAGTCTGAAACAAGAATTCTGTTTACACAGAAGTGAAAATAACAGTTCAGAGTTCTATGCGGTTCCTCATTCCTAACAGCAGGACAATTCGAACACTCGACTGCTAAAAGCGACTTTTTGCGCATCACTAGTTATGCATAAAAGACAGGACAGGGCCTAATACTCTTTCTATCAGAGTCCGCGTAAAGAATCAGACGTGTCAAAGCTACACATATTCAGACTTCACAGCAACGTATGGCAAGATGATCATATGAAGAAGAAAGACGATCTTTATTAAAAATTAAAGTCATGATTACATATGAGGGAAATCCAATCTACAAGGGTTTTTCTTCATTTTCATGACTACATATAAGGGAAACCCCGTCGACAAAGGGCTTCCTCATCGTCGTCTGAAGATCGCACCCAGAATCTGTTTTTCCAGGTTCCCGCATGGGCACAATTCTTCGTCCATCTTCTCCAGCAGTCAGTCGGTTGCCGCAAACCGACTGACATGGCAATGATCAACGGCAGGAGGATACAAAACTGGGCATAGACCCATCCTCCAACAGAAAAGTAGGGTACTGCTTTCCTACGCCTAACGTCATGGTAGATTGAGTTGAGGTATATCACCCAACTCAATACCCGAGGTCAGAGCTAGTTGCTGCTCTCATCCCCAAAGGTAACGGGAGAAGGCGCCACTTGTAAGCAGCGTGGTGAAATACGATTCTTCGTCTCTCCCGAAGAACCACCATACAAAGTTGCTGATTATCCCGAGCAAGGGAGGCTAAGATATCCTTCCATGATCCATCGTTGCAGTGGACACTTGCTCGAAGACGCCGTCTTTTTTGGCTCCTTATATGCTGGAAGAACATGATCTCCTTCTTCCTCAGATCGACCCGACGAACTCCGGCGATCATCCTTGTGTGGTGAAAGAAATGCGGGAAGAAAAGGTTAAACTCCTCGGCCTTTTATAGGCGAGAGAGGTCACATCGGTCCCCAATAAATCTGCCATAAAGTCAGCATCGACCATTTCAACGCTCCATTCAGAAATGTTTCGAGTTACGAGGAGCGGTTCATGCTTCATTCAAAGTGTTCCAAATTCCGAGGAATTTGAAAGCTTTGAAGGGGGTCTTGTAGAAGCATAAAAAATACACCGGATGGCTATACGCGGCTTATTGGTGCTGGGCAGCGTAAAGAGATGACCTCAGAGCCATCAAGCATGCAAAACAAGGGTTATATTAAAAGCTCAAAAGACCATCCGCGTAAGTGCAGTATGTCCAGGCTGCCTCAGCGTAAAACAGGTTGCTTCATCGCCTATATGGCGTAAAACATATCCGCTTTCAATATAGCATTAAAGCGTACGAGGGACGCTTCGTATTCTCCGAAGTGAACCTATCAGATCCTACAATGAACCTGACGTCTGGACTTCTGACAAAAGGATACTGCTCGACTACCCAGACGACGGCTATAATGATGGCACGGCACTGCAACCCAGGCTTTCATTTACCGCTATCTCTTTGCGTAAACTGTTTTTACGTGCACAAAGGGATACGCTGCCTTATTTTACACAGGTAGACATGAGCTGTTTATGCTCCGCAGTAGACAAACCGCTTGCCACGTCAAAAGCTGTACTTCGTACGGGGCTCGAGGCACGTCTCTACAACTGATGCGCAGAGCGGTAACAGTTTCTCGAGGCACGTCTCTATGACTGATGCGCAGAGCGGTGACAGTTTCTCGAGGCATGTCTCTACGACTGATGCACAGAGCGGTGATAGTTTCTTGAGGCACGTCTCTACGACGGATGCACAGAAGGGCTGCAGACCTTCAAAACACGCCTCCGTATTTAATGCACAGGATGGTGGCAAATCTCTGCATTTAATGCGAGGGATTTGATTATATCTTCAAAATTCATAATTCCGGCTAAGGCGTCCACATCAGCACTCTGGCACGTTACGCAGCGGCTTCTACGCCCGTTCAGCTTTGGGGCTCACTCGGCTTCTATGCCCGCTCGGCCTCTATGACCATTCGGCTTCTACGCCCACTCAGCCTCTATGACCACTCGGCTTCTACACCTATTCGGCTTCTATGCCTACTTGGCTTCTACGCCCACCTTTTCTACACGAGGGATACCTACCTACGTGGCTTCTACGCCGTGATCTTTGTAGCGATTATACGCATTTTGTCCCTTAGTTGGACCCGCGTCACACGCTCATTCAAAGGATTATCTATACGCAGGCATTGGTTATTTTAACCATTGTGTAAAAGGATGCTGTACTTTCCACTACTCGGTTTCTACACCGACGGAGTGGTCACTGTCACCGAAACTCTATAAATAGAGACCTCTATCAACAGAGGAAAAAGGAGAAGAAAAATTGAAGATCAAATGGTCAAAAAATTGGTCAAGAAGTCCAATATCAGGTCCAAGGTCGACAAAGGAGAGAGAGAGAGAGAGAGAGAGAGAGAGAGAGAGAGAGAGAGAAGAATCCGAAGCTCAGGCAAAGAGTAGGGATCGACGACTTTGGCATCGTGTATCCACCCTCTTTTGCAACCTTCGAAGCTGCTTCCTGTCTTCTACGACACTTCTTCATCATCGTGTGGTCCAAGGGCTAAAGTGATCGACTGCAGATCAGACACCTATAGCAATTTTTACCCAGATTAAATAAATTTGACTCCCACATCCTCGTATAGGATTAAATTGTACAAGTTTGTTTGTAAACCAAAGAAGGCAGGTTTCGTGTAAACCTCGTATTATATATATTTCGTTCTTTCATTTAATACCATAAACAACTGTACTGGAAACTGCTGTTGCTGGAACCGCAACCTCTTTGCCGGTCCCGCACTGCTACTGGCACCCCCAAACATATCACGGTCCCTCTTCGGTTTCAAGTTCCATTCTCGCTCTACCTTGCGTGCCTCCGAAAGTATCTCAGAATACGTCTCATAGAAAGACGGAATAAGAATCTTTACTTCCCAATTCAGAACTTTGCGAAAACGGATAGCCCGAACTTCTGGTTCTCTCACCAAGTACTCCGCAAATTGGCTCAACCTCCCGAACTCTGCGGCATACTCCTCTATAGACATGCTCCCTTGTGTAAGGCTCTCAAATTGCCTTTCTAATTCCAATCTGTCCGTCCGAGCAAAGAACTTCTTCTTAAAGATATTCTTGAACACCTCCCAAGACTGCCCTACATCAGTAAGAATTGGCTCATTCCTGAACCAAGTGCGGGCAACGTCGAACAGTTGAAGCCCTACCGCCTCAACCTTCAGATCCTCCGCAAGACGGGACACCTTCATGAGTCGCTCGATATCTTCAAGCCAATTGTCAACGTAGACTATACCTTCTGTACCCTTGAAAACTCGAGGCTCAAACTTCTTAAAATTTTGAATGTTACCTGGCTTGATCTGAATATCCTATGGCTGTGGAGGAGCCTCTTTCTGAACTGCTGCTATAGCTATCTGATGGGCATTTTCCATACTCTGTCGTATCATATCTGACTGCCTGTGCTGGGCTTCTATCTGTACCCTTTGTAATTCTATTATCTCTCTAAACAGTGCAACCATCGGTACGGTATCTCCTGAAAATGGAGGTGGTGGAAGTCCCTCCGAAGCAACTGGAGTAGTCCTCAGAACAGGTGGAGGAGAACCCCCGAAGGCAGCCGAGACTCCTACGTGAACTGATGTCATAGGAGGTACAAACCCTACTGTCTGAGTGGAAGATTGTGAGGTGGCAGACCTCGCAGAAACTGCTCCCGATCGATGGGATCTAGTCTTCGACGGTATCCTGAAGACAGATCGAAACAAAAGAGATCAATTCGACACAAGATAAGATATCATCAAGGAAGGACAACAATATTCAAAGTATTCAGAAGGAATCAAAAGTAGCGATTCAATTCAGATTAGAATTCCTAGTTGTGATTGAGTATTCCTCTCTCATCCTAGTATTCTATGACCTATCGCAGGCACATAGTAGTACAACTAAGTCGTCGCACTACCACGATATCACATAACTTGCGAAGCCTGACCTGCATGGGCCACCACTAAAAATGTGTCACGACCCACACCCGGTGTAGGGATGCAAGTCGGGAACAACGCCCAGCCTACGCCGCAGCATCGGTGGTAGAACGCTGTCTTGGTCAACTATACTATCTAATTATCTCACTATAAAGCATAAACCTCCAATAATATCTCAACTCCAAGATGAGAGTATAATCAACTTAGTTCAACACAATACTCAATCACATTACTATGGCACGAGAAGATATCACAGAAGTCTAATATAACTAAGCAGTTAAAAATATAACAACAATAAATAGAAATAATATCCAAACATAATAATATGCCAGAAACAAATCCGGTACCAAAATGCTAAAGAGAACTAACTATGCTAACTAGTGAACCCGGCTAAATCTCTCGACAGTCACTCCAGAACTAGTGGGTCCAAGTCTACACCATCTATAGGCTGAGGTCCGTAGATGTCGGACACCAATCTCCCGGATCCTCTGAAAAATATTTTTCCAGTCAGGAATGGAGTAAAGTATAACCCAATAGCAGTTCCAATTAATTGACAAAAACTATAAAGCAGTAGAATAGAAGATGCTATCTACGATGAAGATATAACTGATAATCAAGAACAATGAGAGAATAAGCAATACTAACAACCGAATATAATTAATGCATACAAGAATAAAGGAATGAACTATAATGTCAGAATAGAATAAGGTAATCAATGAACTGAATAATAGAATCTATAATAACTATGTGATTTGAGATACTAGCTAAATATGTGATCGACCTGGGTGATTCAATGATTACACTAAGCAGCTAACTCAACCATACGTGAATTGTATGGTTAGTTAGTAGCCAATGATTACACTACTAGCCGATAGTTTCTTGATCACATATTTAATTAGTATTTCCCCCGCCCCGACTGATATGATGGATCGAATCATGACACGTCACTAGCCAATGTATCCAATATTTAATCTACAATATTCAATGTTATCCAATACCAACAAGGACAGTATCCGATACCATCTCCATAATCAAGGTAACATCCCATGACTGACGATCCAATAACAATACCAATCCGTGTACCATCGTGTCAAGAATCATAAGTAACATTTCTAAATACTTGAATTATAGTGGTAATCAAATAATGGAAACTATCAGAGAACGTACTCGCCTGTGGTCCAGAGCAAATGATGAAAAAATAATGTCCAAACTGGTGTCACAGACCTATATATGAAATATTGCATTAATACAAGTTTTTGGGAAGAGAAATAAATTAAACTAGTCAACTTTCTAGGTCATAAAGTCATTTCTAAGTCAAAAGTAAAACTAGGTCAACTCTAAGTCAACTATGGTCAACTATAGTCAAATTATGGTCAACTACCTATTTCTAGGTTGCATGAGTCTAACTCAAAGATATTGGGCTCACACACTATGAATCTAGGCCATACAAGTTACATCTTAGGATACTAAGATACCGTATCTCAGGAAACACAAACAAGGGATAAATATAACACATATGTACATATCAAACAATATTATATATATAAAATCCTAATTACAATTGCTAAATGGATACCTTGGTTTCGAACCAACTTGGTATCGCAATACTAAACCTCTATCTTGATATCAAAACCCAATACCTTGATTATCCTCCAATACCTTGATACTTACCTTGGCATCTCAAGGTAAATTCAAAACCTTATTTATACTAACTACCCAACAATAAATATAAACTACTATGCATTTAATATTTATATAATACTATATACCTTATTTTAGTTACCTTAATACCAACCCATAATTAGTTTACAACTATCCTATTACTTATGCCAATACCTACTACTCATACCTTGGTATATCTTGATACTTACCTTGGTATCTTAAGGTATTGCCAAAATCTCATATATATACTAACTACCCATCAATAATTACATATATCAATCCAATATAACTCTAGTATGTACTAATAGAATAATACTAACTACCAATTACACACTAACTATTAATACATATATACGTACATACATACCTACAAATATATAATATATAAAAGATACTCATAACAATTGATAACTAAAATATACTAACTATTCTAATAAATTTATATGCTACAACTAAATATATACATATATAGTATACTATAATACAAATAACAATTAGGAACATACTTATATATATATTAATTACCATATATATATATATATACATATATATTAATATCTAATATATTAAAAACTGCCAAACTGTTACTAAATACCCTGTCCATTGTCGCAGAAAGCTGCTGTGTATATAGATACACTGTAGTTTTTGTGATAGTTTCCTGCACTGTCACTAAAAACTGTCGCGGAAGCTTCTGATACTCTGCTGATACACTGTTGTTTCAGCGACATTTTCCTGCAACTGTCGCTGACTGCTGTCACTGAAAAGCTGCTGCCGCTGCTGCTATTTGCATTTATTGCTGTTGTTGTGACGCTTCTGGCTCGCTGCTGTCGCTGAAAATATATATATATATATATATATATATATATATATATATATATATATATATATATATATATATATATATATATATAACCCACCATATATATTTATACAATATATATTTAAATACATATATATAACCCATAATATATATTTATACAATATATATTTAAATACATATATATAACCCACAATATATATTTATACAATATACATATAAAACTATATATAAATATACATACACTTATACATAGTAAATTATTTAAAATATCACATAGTAACATACACACACATACATATTAATATATATATATATATATATATATATATATATACAATTATTCACCATACACATTATACAATTATAATTATAACAACTCATAATATCTATTTACTTGCTACCATATATAATTATACATACATATACAAGAATAGCTACTTACAATATACATAATAAATATATAGATCTAAGACACAAGAAGCATAATTATATATACCATAATACATACATATATATATATATATATATATATATATATATATATATATATATATATATATATATATATATATATATATATATATATATATATATATATATATATATATACATACAATTACATCCTCCATGAATCTAGAACAAAAGAAATAGATCTACATATAATTTGCACCAACATATGGAGAGTATCATACCGTATCCCACTAGATCTAGGATACGTATGTGACACGAGTCCACCACACATCTAAACGTACCCCGAAGGACACGAACAAGTCACATATATTATTTATAAATAATACGAAGAGTCAAAAATAAATCTACGTGTCCGTGTCAAAATGTGACATTCTCAAAGTTCCGTGTCGGAGAGAAAACCCCCAAATCAACACGTATCACCAAATTGATGGGATACGACCTACACGTACCCAATTATGGATACGACACTAGCCCCAAACACACAAGCATATGCCAAATTGATCTACAGGACCAAATGACACACACAACAAATGTCAATATCAGAATTCCTCCAAAATTGACACAAAAAGTACCATAACTTTCTCAATAGGCCTCCTATGAGCACAAAACCAAATTCTATGGGTAGCCTATGCATATGGGTTAATTTCTCATGGTTAAATCTCAGATTTAGAACCTAATTTAAGAGCAAAAACTAAATTGTACCTATTGGGAGATGGACTCCCAATGAAACCTCCAAAATTGGTGAATTTGGCCTCCAACTTGTAGATCCTTGCTCTTTTTTGTAGATCCTTGCTTCCTCCTTCTAGATCCTTACTCTTCTAGTCTCCAATGGTGATTTGGGAAGGAATTGGATAGAAATTTGGTAGAAATTTGATGGAATTTGGTTGAGCAAAATTCTAGATCTAGATTTGGAATAAAAAATGAAGAGAGAGAAAGTTTTCATCCCCTTTATATAGGCCTAACTTGCCCCCTCCCTCAAGCTACTATGTAAAGTCTAAAATACCCCTTAGGGCCTCTCATGAAGAAATTAATTAAGGAGGGAAGCTTCTAGTCTAATGGTTTAATTAATTTAATCATCCTCCTAATTATTGGGCTTTCTAGTTGGGCTCAATTCTAACAATTAATACATGTTGGTCCATGAGTCTAAACTAAACTAGTTAGGTCCACTAACACAAGTTCAAAAATAAATCTAACATACTAATAATAAATAAATAATACAATAAATAAATATTTAACATGCACAATATTTAATTAATTATAAAATGACCAAAATACCCTTTTTCTAGAAAATACGGTAGTGACAATATATATAATATTATGAATTAAAAACAATCAGAGAAATGTACTCGCCTGACGTCCTGAGCAAGGTGTGTCTCTAGATGCCCAAGCCGGTGTCTCAAAACCTAAATATGGTATGTTACATCAATACAAGGTTCTAAAATAAAAATAAGTGAAGTTGATGCAATTCTAGGTCAAAATGCCATTTCTAGGTCAAACCAAAAAGATATAGGTTGCAAGAGTCTAATGCTAAGTCATTAAGTCGATACATTATGAAACTATGCTATGCTAGCTAAGCTAAGACACAAGAATGCATTCAAAGAGCCGTATCCTAATATACGGAAGTTTTAAATATGAAAATAATATTTTAAATATATATTCAAGTCAAATATTATAATATTATATCAAAAAATTGAAATAGGATACCTTGGTCTTGCACCAATGCGTATCGCACCTATCTCGATACCTAACTCAAAACCTTGGGTATCGACCCAATACCTTGGTGATACCTTGGTATCCCAAGGTAACCCAAAACTAACATGGCTAATACCTATATAACCAAGCAATTACTAACTATATAACTATAATATCTAACTATTATAGGATAACAACTAATACAATATATATACACATGTAGCTAACTAGCTACAAGCTAACAACCCAACTAACATATATACATAATACACATACACATATAGTTAACTATATATAAAACAAAGTATATTATTACAACCACAATACTTAACTAACTAAGGTAAAAACTACACATTAACAACTACTAATCTAATACTGAAACCTTACTGATACCAGGATACTGAACCTAAACTATAACTCAACTCTTAACTAAACAACTAACAACTAACAATACTGAAACCCAACAACACCCAACTAAACACTAACTAGATACACTGATTTCCAACTAAAAGTGATACTGAAAGTGTCATGCCCCAGTCCCAAAATACGTAGGACTAGGACACGTAAGCATGCCAGCCGCATATATATGGCAACTCCAATATATGGAAACCATAACACATGCGTACGTTGTATTATGAATATCAAATCCATAAGTGGTATAAACTATCACAAGTCAAAGGCATAATCTAAATCTCGTCCACAAAAAATTAAATAGAAATAAATAACCAATATCTATATAACTAGATCTCAATATAAAGTATCTAAGGATGGCAGTCGGATGGAAATAAATCCACTGCCGAACTAGAATATAAAATCAAACACAATATAAGTACAACACTAAGAAGCACTGAGACTCGAAGAGAAGACCTCCTCAAAATTATAAGTAACCAGTCCGAATCTGCGCTCCTGCGAATATTCATGAACATCTATACCTGGAAAGGGACCAGATCCTCAGAGGGACATAACAAGATACATAGAAGCATGCCAATAAAATACATAAATAAACATCCAATGGGGTTGCCTAACCGTCTAAGTGAATGCAGTTTAAGAACAACTTTCCCAACGCGTGGGCTATCTGGCTAAAATGGAATTGACATGGTTCTCTTGGAGATCCAGGGGCCTAAAAAGCATGTCGTCTTTTGAACGGCAGAGGCCGCCTGATAATAATATAATATATAGTGGTCATCACCGCCCGTATCTCCAGTGGAGCGTCCGGGTTACAAAAGAAAAGTGCAACGGAGCCCACACACCTTACTTGTTGTTCTCCCCACCCCATGCTCTAAGTATGTCATATCCATGACACGATAATACCTCTAATAACTACCAAGTCTACTAGCATACAAAGTTACTAACAACAGTTATCCCTAACGTACGACCCATACGTACAGGAGGCCAAACCTGTCACGCAGTCCGTGATCTATATGAGACTCACACTCGTGTAAAAAATGTGTCACGGCCAATGAAACCTAATGATGCTTCATGATAATTGGGCGGTCTTATAAACAAGGTCAATGCATATACATAATAAAAACAAATCATGATAACACCGTCGTTGCACCCAAGTTTCCTTGGACGCGTATTTTATATAGCAGTTAAAATATATGAACTAAATGAAAGAAATAAAGATGCATGCAACATATGAAATATGAATAACAGTACAATGGCAATGTATACTTGCCTAGCAAGAAGCTGCATAATATCAATAACCTGCTCCAGAAGTCACGCAGAACAATCTAATATCCTATGTACATATAATATAATAGAATACAATCATTAGTCATTATACTAGCACATACACAACCATATTTACACTGGACTCAGGGGGTACACTAGGGGTGACACTGGTCAACTAACACGATCAATTGCGCGTCTAATTATGTGGGTTTCACGTCTTCAAATACTGTGCACAATCAGATAGTCAAACTAACACATCTATTGTCAGAACGTCAGTATACACAAGGCAGTCAATTCCCAAGTTCTTAGGGTCAACATGGTCAAGGTAAATATGGGATAGTCCATAGTTTCCTAGGGTCGTACAGTCTAAATATATATAGTCCTAATTATTATTTAGCATTTACTTAATTATACAATATATCTATATATATGTATATATATTTATAAGTTTAATTATAATACGTGTACGTATACGCATACGAGTTTGGGTTCACCGACTCAGGGTCTGGACTCATAAACACTAACCGAACCAATCAGCTAAAACTCTACTCACACGCACACAAACACAATATAAAAGGAGGGGGACAGCTTCGAACCTCGGTGTACGTGCACGGGGACGACAATGAGGTTGACGACGATAACGACGATAACGACGATGATGAGATAACGATGATGACGATGATGATGGTGATGACGACAATGACGACGATGAGGGTTATGACGATTGAGGTTACGATGAGACGATGAGATAATGATAGATTGATGATAATGATGATAGGGTGATGATGATGATGATGATGATGGGTTGATGGTGATAATGATGGGGTGATGATGGGGTGATGATGATGATGATGATGGATTGATGATGATGGTGATGGGGGTGATGATGGGGTGATGATGATGATGATGGGTTGATGATGATGATGATGGGGTGGTGATGCTGCTCCGGCCAGGGGGAGGTCCGGCCAAGGAGGAGCAGGGAGGAGTTCGTGGTGGTGTGGTGTAGTGGTGGTGCTAGTGGTGTGGGGTTGCTCGGCTCTGCGGGTGAAGGACTGGCCGGGGAAGAGTCGAGCAGGGAGGACAGGGAAGAGGAGGAGGAGAAGGAGGCCAGGGTGGTAGACGTTCAGATGGAGAGAATGGTGGTGGTCGGGTGCTGTACAGCGACGGAGTTGGCCGGGGGTCGACCGGGGAAGAGGGAAGATGAAGGTGGTGTTGCTGATGGTACGGTGGTGGAAGGGGAAGAGGTGAACGCCGGGGGAGAAAATGGTGGGGGGATGCTGCTCATCGTTGACTCCGGTGGAGGAAGGAGAAGGAGATGATGGAGGAAGAGGTGGCTGTGGTCGAGGCAGTCGGAGAAGACGGTGGTGGTGGTGAGTCGTGGATGAGGCGTGGTGGAGACGAGGTGCAGATCCGGCGGGTTCAGCGAGGTCGGGTTCTCTCAGGCGAGGTGGGGTGCTTGGTTCAGGCGGATTAGCAACGGGGAGGCGTCGACGGGCGAGGCGGGTCATCCGGCGAGGTCGGGGTGGCCAGACTCGGCAGCGGGGAGAAGGAGATGAACAGTAGTTTGTAAAGGGGTAGGCTGGGGAATAGGGTTGGGTGATTTAGAAAAAAATAAAGAAAAGGGAAGGAAAAGTTGTTTATATACATGTAGACTTTGGGTTTGGGTTTGACCTAGGTAGGTGGGCTTGGTCAACATCCTCTTGGGGTTGGGCCTTGGCCTTACATGGGGATGTTTGGAGGGCTATATTTGTATTGTTTAAAATGCAAGGATAGGGTTAACGAGAGGGCGATGTTGCGCGTTGCACATTCCAAAAATTATTAGAAAAATTCATGTGAAGGAAAAAATAGGTTCTTTATGTATTGTGTCCAATGGTGTTGACACCTCAATGCACTTTTGCATAAAAGTGCCCAACAATTAGAAAATTGCACAAAGATGGAAATTGGGTAAAATTAATTAAAATTAATGAATAAGGTATTCTATAATTAATTAGGAGTACATGGGAATAAAATTAGGTGGGACACAAGTGTCATGGACATAGGAGACTCAGAATAGAATATTATCATAAATTGGGTTGCACCAAATGGGTCAAGATTGTGTCTCCAATTTTGATTGGAACGCACAAGGATACAAAGTTAGAATTATTTAGAATTAAATAATAACGTCTGCGACGAATATTGTGCGACTAAAATGTAGCACAAGAGAGCATAATTATAAGTTATACCGAGGTCAGGATCGAAGGCGGGCACGTCTAGGACAAGGGTATAAAATTTATAGGAAGGCAATGGCTAGTGTAGTGCTCCAATTATCGAAGCAACGGTAGGGTGCACTAAGTGATATAAATCTTGTATAATTAAATAAAATACCGTATCCTACTTCCAATTGGATACAAACTAGCCCTAGTTTCTCTATCTATGCCAAGTAGGCCTAATTTTGGGTGAGGGAGTTTACAATCTACCCAACTTTAAATAATTTCGTCCTCGAAATTAAAATAAGGCATAATTTGTTAATCCTTCACGTTCGCATATAAGGCAAGTCAATCGTAAACTCTTCCAAAAATAACATAATCTTTTCAATTTCATCGCAATCACTTTAAATTTGAAATAACCATTGTTTGAATCAAGATTCAATTCTATCGTAGTCTCTTCTCGATTTTTAAATCATCAACATCCAAATTTAAGTCAATACATACAACATCTTCAAGATTTAAATAACCCATACTACTATCTCCAACTATCATAATCTTCTCTAGAAAATAATTCTAATCCCATATTATTCCTATTTCCACTTATGAATTTTGTACTCTTTAAAATTTTAAATT
Source organism: Iris macrosiphon (assembly GCA_036927795.1). NCBI lineage: Eukaryota > Viridiplantae > Streptophyta > Magnoliopsida > Asparagales > Iridaceae > Iris > Iris macrosiphon. The sequence goes on from JAYESA010000016.1 coordinate 61,505,501, forward strand.
CAATTCACATCCTCAATATCTCAAATAGGTAATCCAATAATCAAAATTTAACCTTAAATTCAGATCATCAAATTTGGAATTCAATCCTCCATGTTCATGTTTAGAGTTCTATTTATTTTCCTCAAGGTTTAAATCGATGATTCTACCTTCAATATTCAAAATTTAAATCATGTGCTCAAAGTATAAACATTTGGTCCGTAATATCAAGGTTTTTAAAATTTATTAAATCATCATCATCTTAATCCTTCTTTTAAAAAATTTCAAAATTAAAATAACTTGAATCTCCCAATCTAATCTTACTTGTTCACAATCTAAAAGAAATTCCTCTCAAGTTGACAATGCAACTTCTATCCAACTTAAAATTTATCCATCTATCACATAAGGCTATACGTTTAAGAAAGATATCATGTTATTCAATCCTCAAAAGTTTAACACCAAACATATCATTTATGATATGCCCTTAATTACGAAAAATAATCATTAAGTAATGTGATTGGCCTATGGGGTATATCTAGTACTATCTGTATATCAAACTTATACCAAGCACGAGGTTTCGTCTTTCCGAAATAAGGAAAGATGGAAAAAAATAATAAAGAGTTCAAAGTAGGGGTGATAGAATACAAGTATGGGGATCAAGGCGATTAGAGAACTCAAAAGGAATTGTCAAGGCAGTTGTGGATTAAAATTCTATTTTAGTAATTTCTATTCACATGCTCGTATCAGTACAGTTATGTAACTGATACGATATGCTCAGACATATCTAGAGGGCAAATACATTCGTCTACTAGTCAAATATATATCTCAATCCACGTAAAGTAGTCATGCGAAGAGCAAACCAAGCGCACTAAGGTTGATCAGACCGTAATACACTAATTCTGAAATATATTAGTGTATGCATCCAATAATACATATATCGTGAACAAGCTCGAGAAAAGAATAATCTCGCAAAACTAGGCTGTAATAGCGGTATAAGTCAAGGTAGTACATAAAATATAAATATGCTGGATTATGATGAAAGCAGGCACACAATAACTCAAGTTTACCAAGAAAATAAGACTTTACAATCTCTACAGTTGTCATACAAAGCTCCTTGTCTAAGTCGCTAGTCGACCAAATAGGGGTATGAACCTCTAAGTGTTACAGTCGGGATAAACACTATCGTCTTATGCATGCATATAGTTAATATCATTTAGTTATACTTCGTTAATCATTCAAAAGGACTTTGTAACACTAGGTTATGAGGTATACTACCCAACTTAAAAGAATTAAACTAATACTATAGCTGTCTTGAGGGGATCCTATAAAATAATATTGTTCTTGTAAATAAAGTATAAACTCTTATTGGGGTACATGCGAAAAAGATCTTGGTACTTATTAGGGTCTCCTATTGCATTATATAGGTAGTGGTCATCTTAAGTCTTAATCATTATGCTTATAGAACAAAAGGATTGATGGTAAGAATAGAGAAGTGACTAGCCCTCAAGTGAGAGAGGATATAACTTGTATTGAGGTGGGGGTACAATTTACGTGATCTACAACTAAAGGATAATCATCACAATCTAAATAAACAACTCAATTATCAGGTTCTAACTATAAGGCACATAATTTTAAAATTTAACATTCCAACTGTAATCCTAGCAACTATGTATCCTAACATAAGGCATTCACTTGGCCTACAATCAGAAAGGTCATGCGGCATGAATTGAAAGATAAGAGAAAAAATTCAGTCGTCGCACTAATAGCGAGTGCTAAGGTTGCAGAGGAACAAGAGAGGAGATTATAATAGGGAGACTCTTGATAAGATCAGGGTTTCCTAAGGAAGGGTGGTATGCTAATCTCTGTGTTCGAGGTATGATCAAGAAAAATATTCTATTCATTCCTCTTGGTTTCCTAATGTACTGTCTGCTAATATCAGGACAAGAATCTAAATTTATAGTTCTCTAATACTATCTTACTATGAAAGTTAGATTTAGTCCAAATGTTAAATCTTGAATTTCTTATTGGTTCCCCAATACTAGGGTAAAACAGTATGGTCAATTTCTAACTAATCCTAGTAGTGTCTATACTACCCTCAAGTCATTCATAATTATATCAAGGGATAATGGTAAAAGATCTATAGATAAGGGATACTAGGGTTCACTAGATATTCTGAACTTAGTGATGTGTCTATACTCTAGTTGTATTCTTAGTAGGTGGTATTACCCTAATTATCATCCTAACAACATGGATTCCTATATTCTAGCAGAGGCTATACTCAAGAAACTATTAGGGAAGCATATGAATCAAGCAGGATGCAATTATTCAAATAGAATATATTGGAAGGAAGGTGAATCATAGTCATTGTGGATGAGATCCTATAGTCTAATCCTATTTGCAGGCTTGTTCGGCACAGTGACGTAACCGAGACAATATGCTCTTGACCTGCATGGGCCACCACTAAAAATATGTCATGTCCCAGTCCCCAAATACGTAGGACTAGGACACGTAAGCATGCCAGCCGCATGTATATAGCAACTCCAATATATAGAAACCATAACACATACGTACGCTGTATTATGAATATCAAATCCATAAGTGGTATAAACTATCACAAGTCAAAGGCATAATCTAAATCTCATCCACAGAAAATCAAATAGAAATAAATAACCAATATTTATATAACTAGATCTCAATATAAAGTATCTAAGGATGGCAGTCGGATGGAAATAAATCCACTGCCGAACTAGAATATAAAAGCAAACACAATATAAGTACAACACTAACAAGCACTGAGACTCGAAGAGAAGACCTCCTCAAAATTATAAGTAACCAGTTCGGATCAGCGCTCCTGCGAATACTCATGAACATCTATACCTGAAAAGGGACCAGATTCTCAGAGGGACATAACAAGATACATAGAAGCATGCCAATAAAATATAGAAATAAACATCCAATGGGGTTGCCTAACCGTCTGAGTGAATGCAGTTTAAGAACAGCTTTCCCAACGCGTGGGCTATCTGGCTAAAATGGGATTGATTGACATGGTTCTCTTGGAGATCCAAGGGCCTAAAAAACATGTCATCTTTTGAATGGCAGAGGCCGCCTGATAATAATATAATATATAGTGGTCATCACCGCCCGTATCTCTAGTGGAGCATCCGGGTTACAAAAGAAAAGTGCAATGGAGCCCACACACCTTACTTGTTGTTCTTCCCACCCCATGCTCTAAGTATGTCATATCTACATGTCCGTGTCAAAATGTGACATGCTCAAAGTCCCATGTCGGAGAAAAACCCCCCAAATCAACACGTATCACCAAATTGATGGGATACGACCTACACGTACCCAATTATGGATACGACACTAGCCCCAAATACATAAGCATATGCAAAATTGATCTACAGGACCAAATGACACACACAACAAATGTCAATATCAGAATTCTCCTAAAATTGACACAAAAAGTACCATAACTTTCTCAATAGGCCTCCTATGAACACAAAACCAAATTCTATGGGTAGCCTATGCATATGGGTTGATTTCTCATAGTTAAATCTCAGATTTAGAACCTAATTTAAGGGCAAAAACTAAATTGTACCTATTGGGAGATGGACTCCCAATGAAACCTCTAAAATTGGTAAAATTGGCCTCCAACTTGTAGATCCTTGCTCCTCTTTGTAGATCCTTGCTTCCTCCTTCTAGATCCTTGCTCTTCTAGTCTCTAATGGTGATTCGGGAAGGAATTGGATAGAAATTTGGTAGAGATTTGGTGGAATTTGGTTGAGCAAAATTCTAGATCTAGATTTGGAATAAAAAATGAAGAGAGAAAAAGTTTTCATCCCCTTTATATAGGCCTAACTTGCCCCCTCCCTCAAGCAACTATGTAAAGTCAAAAATACCCCTTGGGGCCTCTCATGAAGAAATTAATTAAGGAGGTTAGCTTCTAGTCTAATAGTTTAATTAATTTAATCATCCTCCTAATTATTGGGCTTTCTAGTTGGGCTCAATTCTAACAATTAATACATGTTGGTCCATGAGTCTAAACTAAACTAGTTAGGTCCACTAACACAAGTTCAAAAATAAATCTAATATGCTAATAATAAATAAATAATACAATAAATAAATATTTAACATGCACAATATTTAATTAATTATGAAATGACCAAAATATCCTTTTTTAGAAAATACGGTAGTGACAATATATATAATATTATGAATTAAAAACAATCAGAGAAATGTACTCGCCTGACGTCCTGAGCAAGGTGTGTCTCTAGATGCCCAAGCCGATATCTCAATACCTAAATATGGTATGTTACATCAATACAAGGTTCTAAAATAAAAATAAGGGAAGTTGATGCAATTCTAGGTCAAAATGCCATTTCTAGGTCAAACCAATGAGATATAGGTTGCAAGAGTCTAATGCTAAGTCATTAAGTCGATACACTATGAAACTATGCTATGCTAGCTAAGCTAAGACACAAGAATGCATTCAAAGAGCCGTATCCTAAGATACGCAAGTTTTAAATATGAAAATAATATTTTAAATATATATTCAAGTCAAATATTATAATATTATATCAAAAAATTGAAATAGGATACCTTGGTCTTGCACCAATGCGTATCGCACCTATCTCGATACCCAACTCAAAACCTTGGGTATCGACCCAATACCTTGGTGATACCTTGGTATCCCAAGGTAACCCAAAACTAACATGGCTAATACCTATATAACCAAGCTATTACTAACTATATAACTATAATATCTAACTATTATAGGATAACAACTAATACAATATATATACACATATAGCTAACTAGCTACAAGCTAACAACCCAACTAACATATATACATAATACACATATATATATAGTTAACTATATATAAAACAAAGTATATTATTACAACCACAATACTTAACTAACTAAGGTAAAAACTACACATTAACAACTACTAATCTAATACTGAAACCTTACTGATACCAGGATACTGAACCTAAACTATAACTCAACTCTTAACTAAACAACTAACAACTAACAATACTGAAACCTAACAACACCCAACTAAACACTAAAAAGATACACTGATTTCTAACTGAAAGTGATACTAAAAGTGTCATGCCCCAGTCCCAAAATACGTAGGACTAGGACACGTAAGCATGCCAGCCGCATGTATATGGCAACTCCAATATATGGAAACTATAACACATGCGTACGCTGTATTATGAATATCAAATCCATAAGTGGTATAAACTATCACAAGTCAAAGGCATAATCTAAATCTTATCCACAGAAAATCAAATAGAAATAAATAACCAATATCTATATAACTAGATCTTAATATAAAGTATCAAAGGATGGCAGTCGGATGGAAATAAATCTACTGCCAAACTAGAATATAAAAGCAAACACAATATAAGTACAACACTAACAAGCACTGAGACTCGAAGAAAAGACCTCCTCAAAATTATTAGTAACCAGTCCGGATCTGCGCTTCTGCGAATATTCATGAACATCTATACCTGGAAAGGGACCAGATCCTCAGAGGGGCATAACAAGATACGTAGAAGCATGCTAATAAAATACATAAATAGATATCCAATGGGGTTGCCTAACCGTCTAAGTGAATGCAGTTTAAGAACAACTTTCCCAATGCGTGGGCTATCTTGCTAAAATGAAATTGGCATGGTTCTCTTGGAGATCCAGGGGCCTAAAAAGTATATCGTCTTTTGAACGGCATAGGCCGCTTGATAATAATATAATATATAGTGGTCATCACCGCCCGTATCTCCGGTGGAGCGTTCGGGTTACAAAAGAAAAGTGCAACGGAGCCCACACGCCTTACTTGTTGTTCTTTCCACCCCATGCTCTAAGCATGTCATATCTATGATATGATAATACCTCTAGTAACTGCCAAGTCTACTAGATTACAAAGTTTCTAACAGCAGTTATCCCAAACGCATGACCCATACGTACAGGAGGCCAAACCTGTCAAGCAGTCCGTGATCTATATGAGACTCACACTCGTGTAAGAAATATGTCATGGCCAATGAAACCTAATAATGTTTCATGATAATGGGGCAGTCTCATAAACAAGGTTAATGCATATACATGATAAAAATAAATTACGACGACACCGTTGTTGCACCCAAGTTTCCTTGGACGCGTATTTTATATAGCAGTTAAAATATATGAACTAAATGACAGAAATAAAGATGTATGCAATATATGGAATATGAATAACAGTACAATGACAAGGTATACTTACCTGGCAAGAAGCTGTGTAGTATCAATAACCTGCTCCAGAAGTCACGCAGAACAATCCAATATCCTATGTACATATAATATAATACAATACAATCATTAGTCATTACACTAGCACATATACAACCATATTTACAATGGACTCAGGGGGTACACTAGGGGTGACACTGGTCAACTAACACGGTCAATTGTGTGCCTAATTACGCGGGTGTCACGTCTTCAAATGCTGTGCACAATCAGACAGTCAAACTAACACATCTATTGCCAGTACGTCAGTATACACAAGGCAGTCAATTTCTAAGTTCTTAGGGTCAACATGGTCAAGGTAAATACGGGATAGTCCACAGTGTCCTAGGGTCGTACAGTCTAAATATATATAGTCCTAATTATTATTTAGTATTTACTTAATTATACAATACATCCATATATATATATATTTATATATTTATAAGTTTAATTATAATACGCGTACGTATACGTATACTAGTTTGGGTTCACCGACTCAGGGTCTGGACTCATAAATACTAACCGAACCAATCAGCTAAAACTCTACTCACAAGCACACAAACACAATATGAAAGAAGAAGGACAGGTTCGAACCTCGGTGTACGTGTATGGAGATGACGATGAGGTTGATGACGATGATGACGATGACGACGATGATGAGATAAAGATGATGACGACGACGACGACGACGACGATGACGATGACGATAATGAGGGTTATGACGATTGAGGTTATGATGAGATGATGATGGGTTGATGATAATAATGATAGGGTGATGATCGGGTAATAATGATAATGATGATGATGATGATGATGGAGTGATGATGGGGTGATAATGATGATAATAATGATGATGGGTTGATGATGATGATAATGGGGTGATGATAATGATGATGATGGGTTGATGATGATGATAATGGAGTGGTGATGGGGTGATAATGATGATGATGATGATGATGGGTTGATGATGATAATGATGGGGTGATGATAATAATGATGATGGGGTGATAATAATGATGGGTTGATGATAATAATGATGGGGTGATGATGGGGTGATGATGATGATGATGATGATGGGTTGATGATGATGATGATGGGGTGGTGATGCTGTTTTGGCCTGGGGGAGGTCCGGCCAAGGAGGAACAGGAAGGAGTTTGTGGTGGTACTGGTGGGGTGGTGTGGTGCAGTGGTGGTGCTGGTGGTATGGGGTTGCTCGGTGCTGCGGGTGAAGAAATGGCCATGGAAGAGTCGAACAGGGAGGACAGGGAAAAGGAGGAGGAGAATGAGGCCAGGGTGGTGGATGTTCAAGCGGAGAGAATAGTGGTGGTCGGGTGCTGTGTAGCGACGGAGTTGGCCGAGGGTCGATCGGGGAAGAGGGGAGATGAAGGTGGTATTGTTGATGGTGCGGTGGTCGAGGGGGAAGAGGTGAACGCCGGGGGAGAAAATGGCGGGGGTGCTGCTCGTCGTTGACTTCGGTGGAGGAAGGAGAAGGAGATGATGGAGGAAGAGGTAGTTGTGGTCGAGGCAGTCGAAGAAGATGTTGGTGGCGGTGAGTCGTGGATGAGGCATGGTGGAGACGAGGTACAAATCCGGCGGGTTCAGCGGGGTCGGGTTCTCTCAGGCGAGGTGGGGTGCTTGGTTCAGGCGGATTAGCAGCGGGGAGGTGTCGACGACCGATGCGGGTGGTCCGGCGAGGTCGGGGTGGCAGGACTCGGCAGCGGGGAGAGGGAGATGAACAGTAGTTTGTAAAGGGGTCGACTAGGGAATAGGGTTGGGTGATTTAGAAAAAAAATAAAGAAAAGGAAAAGTTGTTTATATACATGTGGACTTTGGGTTTGGGTTTGACCTAGGTAGGTGGGCTTGGTCAACATCCTCTTGGGGTTGGGCCTTGGCCTCACATGGGGATGTTTGGAGGGTTATATTTGCATTGTTTAAAATGCAAGGATAGGGTTAACGAGGGGGCAATGTTGCGCGTTGCACATTCCGAAAATTATGGAAAAAATTCATGTGAAGGAAAAAATAGGTTCTTCATGTATTGTGTCCAATGGTGTTGACACCTCAATGCACTTTTGCATAAAGTGCCTAACAATTAGAAAATTGCACAAAGATGGAAATTGGGTTAATTTAATTAAAATTAATGCACAAGGTGTTCTATAATTAATTAGGAGTACATGGAGATAAAATTAGGTGGGACACAAGTATCATGGACATAGGGGACTCAGAATAGAATATTATCATAAATTGGGTTACACGAAATGGGTCAAGATTGTGTCTCCAATTTTGATTGGAATGCACAAGAATACAAAGTTAGAATTATTTAGAATTAAATAATAATATTTGTGACAAATATTGAGCGACTAAAATATAGCACAAGAGAGCATAATTATAAGTTACACCGAGGTCAGAATAGAAGGCGGGCACATTTAGGACAAGGGTGTAAAATTTATAGGAAGACAATGGCTAGTGTAGTGCTCCAATTATCGAAGCAACGGTAGAGTACACTAAGTGATATAAATCTTGTATAATAAAATAAAATGCCGTGTCCTACTTCCAATTGGATACAAACTAGCCCTAGTTTCTCTATCTATGCCAAGTAGGCCTAATTTTAGGTGAGGAGGTTTACAGAAAGTTACTGAACCTCACTGATTCTTCTACAGATACACTATGGTCTGCTGATACTGATAACTGGGGTTGTTGTTACTATGCACTAATACTGCACATGCTGTGCTCGGTTGCACAAGGCTGCTGTGCCCGACCCTCCCCTTGTTTGTTGTACCTTCCTGTTACAATTGAACTGTAGTGTTCCTGTAGTGGCAGTCACTTGCTGAGCTCCTTCTGTACCTAAACAGTTGCTGAACTTGCTTGTGCACACAGAAAGAGGCCGTGCCTTGCCAGCAGTCAATGCACTGATGAGCTCGAGCAGCTCATCTCTGCTACCGTGCTGAGATCCTCTCTTGCCACTGCCCAACTGCTCACTCCATAACTCGCTGTACTTTCTCGAGTCCCCTCTCACACGCTCACACAACCAAACGCACATACACTTATACACAAACATATATACCTATACATTCCTCTATGGATATAAATATATATATACCAATCTATCTATATATACATACAATCATATATAGATGTATATATATATATATATATATATATATATATATATAAATGAGTAATTATGATATCTTGACATATATATATATATATATATATATATATATATATATATATATATATATATATATATATATATATATATATATATATATATATATATATATATATATATATATACTCTAATATTGTAAACTCCCTCACCCAAAATTAGGTCTACTTGGCATAGATAGAGAAACTAGGGCTAGTTTGTATCCAATTAAAAATAGAACACGATATTTATTTAATTATATAATATTTATATCACATAGTGCACCTTACTGTTACTTCAATAATTGGAGCACCTCACTAGCTTTTGCCTTCTTACAAATCTCACAACCTTGTCCTAGGCGTGCCAGCCAACTATTCTGACCATTATATAACTTATAATTATGCTCTCTTGTGCTACATTTTAGTCGTACAATATTCATCGCGGACGTTTATATTTAATTCTAAATAATTCCAACCTTGTATCCTTGTGCGTTCCAATCAAAATTGGAGACACAATCTTGACCCGTTTCGTGCAACCTAATTTATGATAATATTTTACTCTGAATCCTCTACATCCATGACACTTGTGTCCCACATAATTTTATCCCCATGTACTTCTAATTAATTCCAGAATACCTTGTGCATTTATTTTAATTAATTTAAACCCAATTATCATCTTTGTGTAATTTCCTAATTGTTGGGCACTTTTATTCAAAAATGCATTAAGGTGTCCACACCATTGGATAATAAATGAAGAAACCCATCTTTCCCCTTCATAGGAACGCGTACATCGCCCCCTCAATTAAACCTATCCTTGCATTTTAAACAATGTAATTTATAGCCCTCTCAAACATCCCCATGTGAGCCCAAGGCCCAACCTAAGAGGATGTTGACATTACATGTGTATAAATACAACTCTTCCTCTCATTTTCTTTATTTTGTCAAAAACCAAAACCTAAACCTAACTAGTACTTAGCCGACATCCCCCTTACGATCTACTGTTCACCCATCCCCTACTTCTCTGCCAACGGCGGAGACACACCGAAGTAGCACCCGCATCCGCCAGAACCACCAGCCTCCCTCTCCTCAACCTCCTCTTTAACCTCCTCTTCCCTCCTCCGCTTGAGGACACCGCCAGACCGCTGAACCCGACCGCCTGCATCACCTACTCCGCACAGTCCCCCGCTGCCAGACGTCACCGGAGCCTCCCCTCGACCCGCTTCTTCCTCCGCCTAGCTTGGCCGACCACCTCGACCTCCCTCTCCAGCATCATCACCACCTCTTATCCTATTCCCAACCGACCCTCCTCCCGTTCTCCTCCAGTCCCGCTCGCCTGGAGCACGACCACCACTATTACCACCCTCGACCACCACACATCCCCGACTTCGACCATCCCCGCTGAACTCCCCCTCGACCGCTATCTTCCCTCGTTCACCTCGCCACCAGCAACACCACCGGACCTCGTCGAACTCCTCCCTGACCTCCACCTGCTCCCTGTCCTCCTCCTCTTTGCCGGATCTCCCCTTTCTGAGCCGGACCTCCTCGCCGAACTCCGGTCAGCAGCCCATCACCCATCATCATCATCATCATCAACATCATACTCTTCACCATCATCACCACAACATCACCATCTCATCATCATTATCACCAACACCTTAACCCTAATCATTATCACCAACACCTTAACCCTAATTATCCCAGTCACCATCCTCGTCATCACCATCGTCCACATCGTCATCATCATTATCACCATCATCCACATCATCATCATGATCATCACCATCATCTTCACCATGAGCATCACCATCTCATCATTATTATCACCAACACCTTAACCCTAATCGTCCCAGTCACCATCCTCATCATCACCATCGTTCACATTGTCATCCTTGTCATCACCATCATCCACATCATCATCATGATCATCACCATCATCTTCACAGCATCACCATCATCGTCGTCAACCTCATCGTCGTCACCGTTATTTCCGTACGCGTACCCCGAGGTTCGAACCTGTCCCTCTCCTCCTTTTTATGTGTGTGCTTGTGTATATGCTATTCGGACATGAGTATTACTTTATGACTGTTAGTTGATATCGGACCCTGAGTCGGTGAACTCAGTGACTTGTACGCATACACATACGCGTATTAGAATTTAAGTGATATATATATATATACATATAAATGGATGTATTATATAAGTAATTATATGCATATAAATATACATGTATTTATATTATACGACCTTAGGATACTGTGGATTATCCCGTGTTTACCTTGACCATGTTGACCCTAAGAACTTGTGAATTGATTCCTTGCGTACATTAACGTACTTGCATAGACACATGTTAATTGACTGTCTGATTGTGTACAACACTTGAAGATGTGACACCCACGTAATTAAACACGCAATTTACCTTATTAGTTGACCAGTGCCACCCCTAGTGTACCCTCTAAGCCTAGTGTATTTATGTTTATGTGTGTGCTAGTGTAAGGACCGATGTTGTATTATATTGTATTATATGTATATAGGACCATTGGATCGTTTAGCGCGACTCCAGGAGCAAGTTATTGGTACTTCACAGCTTTTTTGCCAGGCAAGTATACCTTGCCTTGTTGTACTATTTAAATTTAGTTATTATTTTAGTTGCATGTTTATTGTTTTAGATTATATAAACTGTGCGCGTCCGAGAGAGACTCAGGTGTAGTCAACGAAGGCGTTAATGTTAGGATTTGTGTCTGACCTAGTGTCTAGTGGACCCACCTAAAGTTGTAGAGTTATCGGTATGACTTCCCAGGCCTTGACACGTATCATTGCACATCATAGAGTGAGTACATGTAGGGACGCGTGCCTCATTCTCGATTGGCCATCGGTGTGAGCAGCACGTGTGATGGTATTTCACTTAGTTGTTTATTCTATAGAGACTTGCATTATATGTGATATCCATATCGTGTTCGCGACTTGTACATATGCATTGGGTGGGGAGGATGACTAGTAGGCTTATGGGATACCCATCTCCTTTATACAGATATTGCGTTCTTCGGAGCAATACAGACGTATATATTTTACAGATACCACGTTCCTTAGAGTGTTGGACGTTACTTGGTGATTTTACAGATACCTTATTCTTCGGAATGATGGACGTTACAGATACCACACTCTAGAGAACGTTGGACGTTATGCCTACGCCTACGCCTACCCATACGTACCAAAGTTGTCCTCAAATTGCATTCACTTAGATGGTTAGCGCACTCCTTTTTTTATTCAGTATTTACTTTATGGCATGCTTCTATGTATCTTGTTATGTCCCTCTGAGGACCTGGTCCCTTTTCAGGTGTAGATGTTCATGAGTATTCGCAGGAGCGCAGATCAGGACTAGTTACTTATGTTTCGAGGAGTCCTCTCTTCGAGTCTCAGTGATTGTTGGTTGTTGTACTTATATTGTTGTATTTGATTTTATATTCTAGTTCGGTAGTGGATTTGTTTCCATCGACTATCATCTTGATATACTTTATATTGAGATCTAGTTCATCGATATTGGTTATTTACTTATATATGATTTCCGTGTATGAGATTTAGTTATGCCCTATGACTTGTGATAGTTTTACCACTTATGAATTATTGTTCATGATACATCGTACGTATGTGTTATGGTTCTATACATTAGAGTTGCCATATACATGTGGCTGACATGCTTACGTGTCCTAGTTTTACGTATTTTGGGACTGGGGTATGACATATTTTTAGTGGTGGCCCATGCAGGTCAGAGCATATTGTATCAGTTACGTTACTGTACCGAGCAAGCCTGCACCTAGGATAGAGTATAGGATCTCATCCACAATTGACTATGATTCACCTTCCTACCAATCTGTTCTATTTGAATAGCTGCATCCTGCTCGATTCATGTGCTTCCCTAATAGTTCCTCGAGTATAGCCTTCTCCTAGAATATATAAGTCCCTGTTGTTAGATAATAAGTAGGGTAACCTTTCTATTAAGAGTACAACTAGGATAATGACACATCACTGAGTTAGAATACTTAATGAACCCTAGCATCCCTTACTTGTAGATTGAGTGACCATTATCCCTTGATAATTGGGGATGACTTAAGAGTAGTATAGGCAATACTAGGGCTAGCTATAAATTTAACCATATTGTTTGACCCTAGCATTGAGGGACCAATAGAAATCCAAGGTTGAATATTAGGACCAAAACTTAACTTTTATAGGGAGATAGTATTATAGAACTATAAATTTAGGTTCTTATCTTGATACTAGCAGACAATACCTTAGGAAGCTAAGAGGAACGAATATAACATTTTCCTCGATCAAACCTCGAACACAGATATTAGCATACCACCTTCCCCTTAGGAAACTATGATATTATCTAGAGTCCTCTATTGTAATTTCATATCTTGTTCCTCTGAAAACTTAGCGCTCGCTATACTGTACGACGACTAATTCTGTTTTCTTTTCGTTATCTACCACTCTTGCCCACTAATCCTTCTGATTATAGGTCAAGTAATTTTATTCTATGTTAGGATATATAGTATGGTAGGATTATAGTTGCTAAACTTAAATTATAAAATTTTTGTGCTTGGTAGTTAGAGCATGATAGTTTTGAGTTATTCTTTTATATTGTGATTTAATTATTCTTAGTTTTAAATCACGTAACATGTACTCCACCTCAATATAGTTTATATCCTCTTTCCCCTTGAAGGCCAGTAACTTTTCTATTCTTACTATTGACACATGTTCTATAAGCACTATGATTAAGACTTAAGGTGACCATTACCCATATAATGCAATATGAGACCCTAATAAGTACCAAGATCTTTTCCGTATATACCCCAATAAGAGTTTATACTTTATTTATAAGAATAAGGTTATTTTGTAGATTTTCCTTAAGACTGTCACAGTATTAGTTTATTATTTTAAGTTGGATAGTATGCCTCACCACCTAGTAACACATAGTCCTCTTGACTCATTATTGAAGTGTAACTGAATGACATTAACTGTATACTAGCATAAGACGATAGTGTTTATTAAGACTGTAGAACTTAGAGGCCCATACTCCTATTTGGTCGACTAACGACTTAGACAAGGAGTTTGTACGACAACTGTAGAGATTGTAGAGTCTTATCTTTTTGTGAACTAGAATTATTTTATAATTTCTCTCATCATAATCTAGCGTGCTTATATTTGCTGTACTACCTTGACTTATGCTGCTATTATAGCCTAGTTTTGCAAGCTTATTCTTTATCTAGCTTGTTCATTTCATATATATTATTGGAGTGCTACACTAATACATTTCAGAATCAGTGTATTACGGTCTGATCAACCATAGTGCGCTTGGTTCGCCCTTCGCATAACTACTTTACGTAGATTAAGATATATAGTGATTAGTAGACGAATGTACTTGCCCTCTAGATATATCTGAGCATATCACATCAGTTACATAACTGTACTAATATGAGCATGTGAATAGGAATTACCAAAATATGATTTTAATCCACAACTGCCTTGACAATTCCCACTTGAATTCTTTAAACGCCTTGATCCCCACCCTTCTATTCTATTACCTCCCCCTTGAACTCTTTATTATTGTTTTCCGTATTCCCTTATTTCGGAAAGACGAAACCTCATAATTAGTATAAGTTTGATATACAAAGAGTACTAGATATATCCCATAGGCTAATCACATCACTAGATAACTATCTTTTATAACTGGTTAAAGGTATATCATATAAGATATATTTGGTATTAAAATTTTTGAGGATCGAGTAACATGATTAAGTAAATTTGAGGAATAAGTTTTCTTAAATGTAAGAGCCTTATGTGATAGATGGGTAAATTCTAAAGTTGGGTAGAAGTTGCATTGTCAACTTGAGAGGAATTTCTTTTAGATTGTGATCGAGTAAAATTAGATTGAGAGGTTCAAGTCATGTTAATTTTGAGAATTTTAGAAGAATGATTAAGATGATGATGATTTAATGAATTTTAGAAACCTTGATATGGCGAACCAAATATTTATACTTTGAGCACATGATTTAAATTTTGAGAATTGGAGGTTGAATCATCGATTTAAATCTTGAGGAAAATAAATAGAACTCTAAATATGAACATGGTCGGATTGAATTCCAAATTTGATGATTGAATTAAAAGAAATTTTGATTGTTGGATTACCTATTTGAAATATTGAGGATGTAAATTGAAAGTAAGATTTGAAGAGTACGGAATTCACAAGTTAAAAATAGAAATAATATTTGATTGGAATTATTTTCCAAAGGAGATTATGATAGTTGGAGATCGTGATATAAAAATTGATATGGGTTAATTAAATATTGAAGATATTATATGGATTTAATTTAAATTTGGATGTTGACAATTAGAAAAAGTGAGAAGAGAATACGATAGGTTGAATTTTTATTTGAACAGTGATTATCTTAATTTTGAAGTGATTACGAAGGATTTGATTAGAATTTTAATTATCGCAAGGAGATTGCGATTGACTTGCCTTATGTACGTGAAGGATTAACAAATTATGCCTTATTTTAATTTCGAGGACAAAATTATTTTAAGTTGGGTAGATTGTAAACCCCCTCATCCAAATTTAGGTCTACTTGGCATAGATAGACAAACTAGGGCTAGTTTGTATCCAATTAGAAATAGAACATGGTATTTATTTAATTATACAATATTTATATCACATAGTGCACCTTACCGTTGCTTCGATAATTGGAGCATCTCACTAGCTTTTGCCTTCTTACAAATCTCATAACCTTGTCCTAGGCGTGCTAGCCATCTAGTCTGACCATTGCATAATTATAATTATGCTCTCTTGTGCTACATTTTAGTCGCACAATATTCGTCACAGACGTTTATATTTAATTCTAAATAATTATAACCTTATATTCTTGTACGTTTCAATCAAAATTGGAGACACAATCTTGACCCATTTCGTGTAACCCAATTTATGATAATATTCTACTCTGAATACTCTACGTCCATGAGACTTGTGTCCCACATAATTTTATCCATATGTACTTCTAATTAATTCCAGAACACCTTGCACATTTATTTTAATTAATTTAAACCCAATTTTTATCTTTGTGCAATTTCCCATTTATTGGGCACTTTTATGCAAAAATGCATAAAGGTGTCCACACCATTAGACAATAAATGAAGAAACCCATCTTTCCCCTTCATAGGAATTTTCCCATAATTTTCGGAATGTGCAACGCGCATATCGTCCCCTCAATTAAACATATCCTTGTATTTTAAACAATGTAATTTATAGCCCTCCCAAACATCCCCATGTGAGCCCAAGGCCCAACCCAAGAGAATGTTGACCAAAGACAAATTTTCCTAGGTTAAACCAACCCCCTTACATGTGTATAAATACAACTCTTCCGCTCTTTTTCTTTATTTTCTCAAAAACCAAAACCTAAACCTAACTAGTACTTAGCCGACACCCCCCTTACCATCTACTGTTCACCCATCCCCTACTTCTCTGCCAATGCCAGAGACACGCCGGAATAGCACCCGCATCCGCCAGAACCACCAACCTCCCTCTCCTCAACCTCCTCTTCCCTCCTCCGCCTGAGGATACTGCCGAACCGCTGAACCCGACCGCCTGCATCACCTCTACCACACAGTCCCCCACTGCCAGACGTCACCGGAGCCTCCCCTCGACCCGCCTCGTCCTTCGCCTAGCCTGGCCGACCACCTCGACCTCCCTCTCTAGCATCATCACCACCTCTTCTCCTATTCCCAAACGACCCTCCTCCCATTCTCCTCCAGTCCCGCTCGCCTGAAGCACGACCACCACCATTACCACCCTCGACCACCACACATCCCCGACTCCGACCATCCCCCGCTGAACTCCCCCTCGACCTCCAACTCCCCTCGTTCACCTCGCCACCAGCAATACCACCGGACCTCGTCGAACTCCTCCCTGACCTCCACCTGCTCCCTGTCATCCTCCTCCTTGTCGGATCTCCCCTCCCCTGGCCGGACCTCCCCGCCGGACTCCGATCAGCAGCCCATCACCCATCATCATCATTAATATCATACTCTTCACCATCATCACCACAACATCACCATCTCATCATTATCATCACCAACACCTTAACCCTAATTATCCCAGTCACCATCCTCGTCATCACCATCGTCCATATCGTCATCCTCGTCATCACCATCATCCACATCATCATCATGATCATCACCATTATCTTTACCATGAGCATCACCATCATTGTCGTCAACCTCATCGTCGTCACCATTATTTTCGTGCACATACCCCGAGGTTCGAACCTGTCCCTCTCCTCCTTTTTATGTGTATGCTTGTGTATATGCTATTCGGACATGAGTATTGCTTTATGACTGTTAGTTGATATCGGACCCTGAGTCGGTGAACTCAGTGACTTGTACGCATACACATACGCGTATTAGAATTTAAGTGATATATATATATATATATATATATATATATATATATATATATACACATAAATGGATATATTATATAAGTAATTATATGCTTATGAATATACATGTATATATATTGTACGACCTTAGGACACTATGGATTATCCCGTGTTTACCTTGACCATGTTGACCCTAAGAACTTGTGAATTGACTGCCTTGCGTACATTAACGTACTGGCTTAGACATATGTTAGTTGACTGTCTTATTGTGTACATCACTCGAAGATGTGACACCCGCATAATTAAACACGTAATTTATCTTGTTAGTTGACCAGTGCCAGCCCTAGTGTACCCTCTGAGCCTAGTATATTTATGGTTATGTGTGTGCTAGTGTAAGGACTGATGTTGTATTGCATTATATTATATGTATATAGGACCATTGGATCGTTCAGCGCAACTCTAAGAGCAAGTTATTGGTACTACGCAGCTTTCTTGCCAGGCAAATATACCTTGCCTTATTGTACTGTTTAAATTCAGTTATTATTTTAGTTGCATGTATATTGTTTTAGATTATATAAACTGTGCGCGTCCGAGAGAGACTCGGGTGCAGTCAACGAAGGCGTTGATGTTAGAATTTGTGCCTAACCTAGTGTCTAGTGGACCCACCTAAAGTTGTGGAGTTATCGGTATGACTCCCCCGGCCTTGACACGTATCATTGCACGTCATAGAGTGAGTACATGTAGGGACGCATGCCTCATTCTCGACTGGCCATCGGTGTGAGCAGCACGTGTGACGGTATTTCACTTAGTTCTTTATTCTATAGAGACTTGCATTATAGTACGTGATGTCCACGTCGTGTTCGTGACTTGTACATTTGCATTAGGCGGGGAGGACGACTAGTAGGCGTATGGGACACCCACCTCCTTTATACAGATACCGCATTCTTTGGAGCGATACGGACGTATATATTTTACAGATACCACATTCCTTAGAGTGTTGGATGTTACTTGGTGATTTTACAGATACCTCATTCTTAGGAATGATGGACGTTATAGATACCACACTCTAGAGAACGTTGGACGTTATGCCTACGCCTACCTATACGTACCAAAGTTGTCCTCAAATTGTATTCACTTAGATGGTTAGCGCACCCCTTTTTTATTCAGTATTTACTTTATGGCATGCTTTTATGTATCTTGTTATGTCCCTCTGAGGACCTGGTACCTTTCCAGGTGTAGATGTTCATGAGTATTCACATGAGCGCAGATCAGGACTGGTTACTTATGTTCTGAGGAGTCCTCTCTTCGAGTCTCAGTGATTGTTGGTTGTTGTACTTATATTGTTGTGTTTGCTTTTATATTCTAGTTTGGTAGTGGATTTGTTTCCATCCGACTGTCATCTTGAGATACTTTATATTGAGATCTAGTTCATCGATATTGGTTATTTACTTATATATGATTTTCGTGGATGAGATTTAGTTATGCCCTGTACTTGTGATAGTTTTACCACTTATGAATTATTGTTCATGATACAGCGTACACATGTGTTATGGTTCCATACATTGGAGTTGCCATATACATGAGGCTGGCATGCTTACGTGTCCTAGTCCTACGTATTTTGGGATTGGGGCGTGACATGTTTTTAGTGGTAGCCCATGCAGGTCAAAACATACTGGCTGCTATGGATAGCTGAGAGTAGGGCCCACCTCTATCTCCGAGTGATCCAATATATGACTGGGATCTGTCATGTACCATCTCAACTGCGACACGTGAAACACGTTGTGCACTTCCTCCAGTGCAGGTGGTAAGTCTAGTCTATAAGCGACTGCACTGACTCTCTCAAGAATACTGAAAGGTCCGATGAATCGCGGACTAAGCTTGCCGCCTCCACCGAAACGAATTGTGCCACGTGTCGGAGAAATTCTCAAGAAAATACGCCCGCCAACCTAGCACGAAACACAACCTTAGCATTCTAACAAACAACAATCAAACACAAGCAAGACAAAACTAAAGCTATACCTAAAACTCCAAATGTCTCCGATGGCTATCGGCCCAATGCCGCTGCCTGTCCTGCGCCACTTGAAGTCTATTCCTGATAAGCTTCACCTTCTCTGCTATATCTGCAAGCTTCTCCGTAGATGTACCCACTTTAAATGGCAGAAAGTGGGCTGATTTGGTCAACCTATCCACGATGACCCAAATCGCATCCTTGCCTCCTGGAGAACATGGAAGCCCCGATACAAAATCTATAGTCACATGTTCCTATTTCCACTCCGGAATAGGTAAAGGCTGAAGCAATCCTCCTGTCCTTTGTCTCTCCGCCTTGACCTACTAGCAAACTAAGAATCTGGACAAGAAGCTAGCTACCTCCCGCTTCATGACATACCACCATACATGCTCCCTCATGTCTCTATACATCTTATTGGCACCAGGATGCATAGAGTATTAGAAATGATGCACCTCATGCAGAATCTTCTCGCGCAATGCTCCTCCCGGTACACATAATCTGGTACTGTATCGTAATGATCCATCATCTGCGATGATAAAGTCCTCTGCCAGCCCGACCTGAACCTGTGCTCTGATGATCCTCAGAGACTCATCCTCATATTGTCCGGCTCTGACCCGGTCTATCAGCTCTGACTGAATCTGAAGTCCCCACAGCTGTGCTGCGACTCCAGGAATTAATACCTCAATGCCCAAACTGTTAAGATCTGCCAATAAATATCTGTCTCTAGTCAAGCACATAGCCACGGGATACCTGCTCAAAGCATCCGCGACTATGTTGGCCTTCCCTGGATGGTACTACAAAGATATGTCAAAGTCTTTCATCAGCTCCAACCATCGTCGCTGCCTCATGTTGAGCTCTTTCTGTGTAAACACATGCTTTAAGCTCTTATGGTCAGTGAAGATCTCTACTCTCTCTCCATATAGATAGTGTTTCAACAATTTGAGAGCAAAGATAGCCGCTGCCAACTCCAAATCATGGGTAGGGTAGTTCTTCTCATACGGGCATAATTGCCTGGAAGTATAGGCAATTACCTTCCCATGCTGCTATAACACATAACCCAAACCCTTCCCTGATGCATCACTATATATGGAAAATCCTCCTTCTCCTGATGATAGTGTCAAGATGGGAGCTGTAGTCAATCTTCTTTTCAACTCCTCAAATACTGACTAACAATCCTCAGTCCAGACGAATTCTACGTCCTTTCTGGTCAGCCTAGTCATCGGCTCTGTAAGTCTGGAAAAGTCCTGAACAAACCTTCGGTAGTAGCCTGCTAATCTAAGGAAGCTCCTGATCTCTGCTACTGAAGTTGGGGTAGACCATATTTCAACTGCTGAGATCTTCTTTGGGTCCACCGAGATTTCATTTCCTGTAATAACATGCCCAAGGAATTCAACCTTATTAAGGAAGAATTCGCACTTCGATAACTTGTCATACAGCTTCTCCTTCCTGAGGGTCTCCAGAATAATCCTCAAGTGCTGCTCATACTCCTCTGGGATCTTCAAATATATCAGAATATCATCAATGAAGACTACAACAACCTGGACCAGGTACTGAAGGGGTATTAGTCAACCCAAACATCATCACCAAGAACTCAAACTGCCTATAACGAGTCTTGAAAGTTGTCTTCGGGATGTCTTCCCTCTTCACTTTCACCTGGTGGTACCCTGACCTCAAGTTTATATTAGAGAATACCTTGTTCATCAGGTTTATGAACACTGCTGGGGTATTAGTCAACCCAAATGGCATCACCAAGAACTCAAACTGCCCATAACGAGTCCTAAAAGTTGTCTTCGGGATGTCTTCCCTCTTCACTTTTATCTGGTGGTACCCTGACCTCAAGTCTATCTTGGAGAATACCTTTGCTCCGCTCAACTGGTCAAATAAGTCATTTATCCGCGACAACGGGTATTTGTTCTTGATAGTGAGGTTATTAAGTGCCCTGTAGTCGATAAACATACGTACCGACCCATCCTTCTTCGGTACAAAAAGTACTGGAGCACCCTATGGTGATGAACTGGAAAGGATAAAGCCCTTGTCTTGCAACTCATCCACCTGCTTCTTTAACTCCACCAGTTCGCTGTTGTTTACTCTATAGACGTACGGAGAGATCGGCTCTGCGCCTGGCACTAAATCTATAGAGAATTCCATATCTCTGTCCGGCGGCAACCCCGGCAACTCCTCTAGTAAGACATCAAGAACTCTGCAATCAACGGATGTGGCGGCTCCTGCTCCTCGACCAAAGCTCCACAGAAATTGCCTTGGCTCTGCTCTGCTCCTCGGACGAACTCGAACTTTGGCTCTCCTGGCGACTGAAATAAAACTCTGCCTCCACGACAATCGATACTAGCGTGATGTCTACTCAACCAATCCATCCTGAGTACTATATCATAACTCGGAAGTGGCATTACGAGTAAACATACGCTCAGCTCACGGCTTCACAAATAAACTCTCTGGTTCTTGCAAACATCACTGACCAGGATGATGCCACCCCCGCTCGTGATCTTGCAAGTCCTCGCCAACGGTTCAGACTCAAGGCGATACCTTAAAGCAAAAGATACATATACAAAGCTATGAGAAGCACCAGAATCGAACAAAACATGAGCTGGAAAGGAGTCAAGATAAACTAAACCTGAGATGACATTGCCAACCGGCTCCTCCTCTTTAACAATCAAGGAAAAATCTCACCCCTGTCGCTGTGCTCCTCTCTGTTGCTGATGTTGGGCAAACTGCTGTTGCTGCGGTGGAAGAGGTCCTTTCTGCTGCTGTCCCATGGGTGGTCTAGCGGGTGCCCTCTGTGCCTGTCCTCCACCCTGAACTGGACGAGCTGGGACTTTAGGATAAGCCCACAATTTATGATCTTCTGATCCACAGAATAAGCATTGGCCTAGCCTCATCCTGCATGCGTCCCATCCGTGTCCTTGCTTCTTACAAAAAGTGCAAGGAACTGTTGTCCTCTGGATCTGATGCATCTGCTGAGCCGACGCTCTAGCTGGCCCGTGATACTGCTGCCTCTGGTGCTAGTAAGGCCTCTGGTGCTGCTGTTGGAAGTAAGGCCTCTTCGCTGGACCCGTGTAGTTGCTGGATCCTCCTGTGTCCCTCGACCTCTTAGAGTCAAGCTCTAAGTCATCCTCTCCTCTCTTTGCCTGTTTGTGTATCTCCTCGAAGGTGGCGGTAGGATCTCCGTTGGTGTGGGGTTTGACTTCCCAGTTCAGGCCCTTCTTGAACTTTCTTGCTCTGCCTCTAGGGTTTTGATCCTCCATGAAGCGACCTAGACGGTAATACTCTGCCGCATACTCGTCCACTAACATACCTCCCTGGACGAGGTATTGGAACTGACTCTCCAAAGAAGTAAGAGCCATATTTGGGAAGAACTTCTCCTTGAAAAGCTCTTTGAAGGTTTTCAAGAGAGTCCTAGTACTGCTATCCTCGAGTCTGTCCGGAACTATGTCAATGCAATATCGAACATCATATAACCTGCTGCCTCTATCTATAGTACCTCTGGAATCTATGCCAGCAGTATGTTCTGCTCGATGTCCTCGATCCACTCGTCTGCATAGATAATCCCCTCTATGCCCCTGAAGTCCTTCAGGCCCATCCTCTTGAAGTCGATGATTGTACCCGGCCTCGGCTGATGCGGAATAAACTGAGCTGGTGCCGTCTGTGGCTGGGATGTAGTATCTCTCTCTACTGCAGTGAGTGTAATCTGGTGAGCGTTCTCTACGCTCTATCGCAGGACCTCTGACTATCGCTGCTGCGCCTCTATCATCTACTGGAAGGGTGCGAACATCTGCGTCTGATCAACTACTGGTGGTGGAGGTGGAAGATCCTCGAAAACTGTCTATCCTCTCCTCGGTACTGGAAGTGGAGCACCTCCGAAAGCTTCTGCCGATACACCCACCTGGACCGGTGAAGCTAACCTTCTGAACGTAGGTGCTGGACCATCATCTGAAGGTGCTGCCCTCATGGGTGATGAAGTGACTGATCGTGCTATCGCGACACCTGAGTGCTGGGAATGTGTCTTCGGCGGCATCCTGAAGATAGATTAAAATACGGAATCAATATTAAATATGATACGATATCATCAAAGAAGGATAGAACTTTATTCAAAGTAAAATAATATTCAATAGATAAGGATTTGCAAAAAATAGAGATTGGAATTTTCCTAGGTGTGATTGAGTAAACTCTCAGCCTAAATCCTGTTTCCTAAAGCAGGCTCGTAGCAGTACTCTAGACGAACACCACTACGATATCTATCTAGAGTCGCAAGTAGTGCGATATTATAGGATAGATGCGACCTGTATGGGCCACCACTAAAAATGTCTCATGAACCGCACTCGGATATTCGGGCACGAGTACGTGGTTACGCCTAGCCTACGCCGCAGAATCGACGGTAGAATACTGTCTGGGCCATTTTTAACTTTCTAATATCTCAATAATATAATTTGGTACCTGTCAATCATCTCAACTCTAAACGGAGGAGCAATATGGTATCTCATAAATATGTCTAATCTCAATCATAAAATAAACTAAGGGAGAATAATGCACGAATGGAATAACAAAGGGAAGAATAAAGATACAATCCACAATCTAAAATAATATGCAAGATGTGAATCCACCAAAAGAATAGTCTAATACAATCCAATACAAATAAACTAGACCTCCTCGGGCTCTGCAACTAAGTCCTCCTAGTCAATAGGAGTATCCTCTAAAGGTACGCCGTCCTGCAGCCCGTAGAATGTAGGACACTGCTCTATAAGCCAGTTATCTGGAAAAATATATCTAGTCAGGATTGGAGCGAAGTACATACCTCTGAAAGCAGTTTCAATAACATAATCGAGCATATAAATATATATAAAAATAAAATACAAGATCACTAAATATATGAATGATGAACAATAGATATACAGGTAATGTACGATAATATAGAACAACAATATGAATATTACAATATGATGAAATAACTGCAATCTAAACTAAACTAATGTGCCTCAGAATATAAGTTTATTATGTGATCGGGTTGGGTGAACATGATCAGGTAAGATGATTATAAGTGAGGTATGTAACCAGAATATACATGATATAACAATGGCTTTGATCACATAATCAACTCCTACTCTCCCACCCCCAACTAATATCGATGGATCCAATCATGACACGCTACGAACACGAAATATAATGACTGAACATGAGCAGTGGATGTACACGAATATTATAACCACCGAACACGAGCGGTGGGTGTACACGAATAAGCACAATGAACACGAGTAGTGTGTGAACACAAAATGTAATCAATACCCAATATACACGATGAGATACAATGTATACGAGTACCCACTGAACACGGTAGGGGATAACATCTCCTGACGGGATTCATATAGCACCAGTCCGTGAAATCACTTTGTCGGGATCAATGTATACAATTCTAGAACATGCATATATACAATATTATGAATTAAAAATAATCAGAGAAATATACTCGCCTGACGTCCTGAGCAAGGTGTGTCGCTCGATGCCCAAGCCGATGTCTCACAACCTAAATATGGTATATTGCATCAATACAAGGTTCTAAAATAAAAATAAGTGAAGTTGATACAATTTTAGGTCAAAACATTATTTTTAGGTTAAACCAATAAGATTTAGGTTGTAAGAGTCTAATGCTAAGTCACTAAGTCGATACACTATGAAACTATGCGATGCTAGTGTAAACCCCCTCGATTTATTCTGTAGATAGTTAGAGTGGATCTAAAAAATTTTGATAGCAGATGTCGAGGTTTAGAGTAGAGAAAAATTTATCTGGTATTTAATTTAATTAATTAAAACCCTTGGCGTGCCCTATTTTTTTGTCTAGTTGTTCGGAGCCCAATATCAGCCCATAAATTCCGTACAAATATTGTACTTTCGACTCAACTCGCCAAATTAGGCACTGGACTTTTCTGACTGTTAAAATTTATTTTTTTGTGCTCTAAATTAATTGTGCAACATTTCAAAAATCGTAACCCACATTTAATTTTGTATCGGACACCTGTGTCGTTACCCTAAATTTTGGGATACCAATTTAACCCGTTGAGCCGGACCAACTAAAGGGTCCAAGACTGACTCGAAGCCCCCACCATTTTTGGCCTTTGCGTCATTTTTGGATTTTGATCCAAAGTGCCCCAATTAAATTAAATTTGCGGGACGCTCTGCTTCTATTTAAATCTGGGATACTGACTTTGTTAATCCCATTTCAATCCTTAAATTAATCCAAATGTCTTCCTAATTACACCCGTGCCTAACGCACAACTTCCTCCCACCATGAAAATTTCTAAATATAATTTTCTCCGCAATTTTTGTGTTATTTCATGTGTCCATACAATTTCCCAAATTTACGGGGCTTAGTTGCAATTTTTAAATTGTGTGGCACCACCCTATTGGCCAAGAATTAATGAGAGGGTCCCAAAATAGGGTCCCATTCTCACCCACCCATTCCCCACATGAAGAAACCTCTTTTCCTTCATGTGTAATCCCAACCATCCATTTTGAATGGATGGATCCCAACACTCTATCTCCTCCACACATTCCCCTATAAAGTAACATTTCCCCCACCCTCAACACATAAAACCTACCGGCCCTAATCCCCATAAAATCTCTCTCTCCTCCTCCATTTATTACTACATGCAAATAACTCCTCTTTCCTTTCTTCTTCTTCCTCCATTCTTCTTCTTCTTCTTCTTCTTCTTCCTTGAAGACACTCCAACCCGGCTGTTGTACACCCTCTGGCCGAGCACTGCTACCACCCGGCCGAGGTCCCCGTTCCACCACCGGTGCAGCTACGAACAACTCCTCTCCGACTGCCAAGCCCCTCTACTCCGGCCGACTGAAGCCACATCCGACCGAGGCTTCCGACCGACTGTGCAGCCGACCCGCTGCACAGCTCCGGCTGTGCCCCACAGCGACTGTGCAGCATCCCACTGACCCACGACTCCGGTCGCCTGCTGCCAATGCTGCACTCGACCCCCTTGCGGCCTCCCTCGTCCGGCCGGCTGACCCGCAGCGGCACCGCACCACCACCCTTAGCTCCCCGTCCGACTTCATCACCACCACCACCATTACACCTTCACCACCATCACCTTCGCCACCACCTGGCACCACCTCATCCGGCCTATTCCTCCCTGTCCAGCCACACTCCGCCAGCTCGGCCGGCGCTGCCACGAGCACTCCTCCGGCCAGTATCAACCACCTCGTCGAGGTGAGACACTCTCCCCCCTCTCTCAGAAATGGTATATTGAATATTGTTATTTAATGGTAATTAAGGTTTAATATTGTGATTAAGGTTAATGCTGAGATTAGGTATGATATAGTTAGTTAGGGATTGGAGCTATTGAAGTGAGATTGGGGTTTCAGTATGCTATTGATATATGGTTAGAGTTTATCTTCATAAGTTTTGAAATAAATTTATTGATATACATTAAGTAGGGATGTGAGGAATATTGGATCTTGTTTGGAGTTATATTCGTATTGGGAATTTAGTTGAGAAATTGCAAGGTTAATAAATGCTATGTCAAGATGTTAGGGTTTTTCAATTAATACATGCATTATTGAGTAGGGTTGATATTGTGTATACGTTTAAAACGCTTGAGGAAGAATGGTGATATTAACATATTGATTAATACCAAGGAGCAGGTTTGATTTGTAAGTGGATATCGATTTTTGGGTAAATATTGGGAGTTGATGATAAAGTTGTTTAAAGACGTAAATTATATATATACGCATATTGGTCATTGTTGTTTTAGCTGTTGTAAACTATTGCCAAGTAATAAAGTGATATTAAAATATTGATGGACAATGGGAGCAGGTGCTCGATCATAAAATAGGTATGATATCAAATGATGAGACCGTGATTGAGGACAGAGAATATTAATTATTTATTTGAGCTTGAGACGTCAACGTGCATGTTAACATCTGTGAACACTGAGGTGAGACTGAGGATGGGATCAGGGTTTGATTAACTGGATATCGTGATTGAGGATGGGTTTGTTGATGTCGTACGGGGGATTAGTAGAGTAGATGTAGCGTACTCCGAGTCAACCTTGGTCAACCCTCTAGCGGCGTGTCCCTGTGACTTGTAACTAAGATTGTAGCATATACTAGACGTGTGTAGCATCTTATTTTTAGCCGCGAGATATTTTATTAATTTAGTTGGTATCTCTTCACTAGGTACTGCGGGATCGGAGGACTTGGACGCGGTACCAGATCCCCCACATCAGCAGTCGCACGCAGGCAAGTGTACCTTGCCACCCTGTATTTTTAGTCTATAAATATTCATTGTTTCATTTTGTACATTGTGCACGTATTTATGTTGACGTTCGATACTTCACGTCCGGTTCACAACCGGGTGAAGACGTACGTCGTAACGTCTTAGAAAGATTATTGGATGTTTCGTAGTATCTCGATATGCGTACCTGAGTATATCGATACCCCAGGACACACTCATACACTGTGATCGTGCCAGATTCCTGTATCCTGATACTGACATCATGACCAGAGACTGGGACGACCTTAGGGTCACGTCTGTTGAGTAAATTCTTTGTGTCGAGACTGTAGTTAGAGGTTCAGGTTCAACGCACAATCGTTGACCGCTTGGGAAGGGGAAGACAGTTACTAGACGTTTGGGCTACTATGCATGCGCTTATATATATATAGTATTTTGTAGTGATACCTGTATCTAGTGTAGCTGTTTCATCCATGTGACTCTTTGCCCAGAGCTGCGGTACGTGCCGTGTGTTTCCGTGTCCGGAGCTACGGTTTTATTTTGGATAGCCCACGCGTCGAACATTGTCTTTAAACTGTGTCACACTAGTTGGTTATGATAGAGTACCCTGTCGTGCACTTGTACTTTCTGTTTACTTGGCATGCTATATTCCTGTACCTTGTTACGTCCCTCTGAGGACCTAGTTCCCTGCCAGTTTTGCAGCATAGACGATTATGGAGCACTTGGAGATACTGATGGAGTGGCATATCTTGCGAGCATGGTACCAGGTACTCACATTATATCTACCGGTATTATAGTTATTTTACATTGATTATTCATCTACTGTTGTAGCCTAGTTTTGTAGACTCATACTTTTTCTCGAGTCTATTCGAGTTAGTGTGTTATTGGGCGGCCGACCTTAGCACATATAGCTCTTTCTTGGATACTGATGTACATTGTGGATTGAGACATAGAGGTTTACATTTATGGAATATCTAGATAGTGTCCATTATATTACAGCTTATACGTATTCGAGTCAGACCAGAGTCTGGTCGAATGCGTAGCTGGCGTGTCACGTATTCCTGGTCCTACGTATTTTGGGACTGGGGCGTTACAGCTAGCTAAGCTAAGACACAAAAATGCATTCAAAGAGCCGTATCCTAAGAGACGCAAGTTTTGAATATAAAAATAATATTTTAAATATATATTCAAGTCAAATATTTTAATATTATATCAAACAATTGAAATAGGATACCTTGGCCTTGTACCAATATGTATCGCACCTATCTCGATACCCAACTCAAAACCTTGGGTATCGACCCAATACCTTGGTGATACCTTGGTATCCCAAGGTAACTCAAAACTAACATGGCTAATACCTATATAACCAAGCTATTACTAACTATATAACTATAATATCTAACTATTATAGGATAACAACTAATATAATATATATATACACATGTAGCTAACTAGCTACTAGCTAACAGCCCAACTAACATATATACATAATACACATATACATATAGTTAACTATATATAAAATAAAGTATATCATTACAACCACAATACTTAACTAACTAATGTAAAAACTACACACTAACAACTACTAATCTAATACTAAAACCTTACTGATACCTGGATACTGAACCTAAACTATAACTCAACTCTTAACTAAATAATACAACTAACAATACTGAAACCCAACAATACCCAACTAAACACTAACTGGATATACTGATTTCCAACTGATAGTGATACTGAAAGCTACTGAACCTCACTTTTACTTCTACTGATACACTATGGTCTACTGATACTGATAACTAGGGTTATTATTACTGTGCACTAATACTGCATATGCTGTGCTCGGTTGCACAAGGCTGCTGTGCCCGACCCTCCCCTTGTTTGTTGCACCTTCCTGTTACAGTTGAACTGCAGTGTTCCTATAGTGGCTATCACTTGCTGAATTCCTTATGCACCTAAACAGCTTCTGAACTTGCCTGTGCCTACTGAAATAGGCTGTGCCTTGCCTGCAGTCAATGCACTGATGAGCTCGAGCAGCTCATCTCTGCCACCGTGCTAAGATCCTCTCTTGCCATTGCCCAACTGCTTACTCCATAACTCGCTGCACTTCCCCGAGTCCCCTCTCACACGCTCACACAACCAAACGCACATACACTTATACACAAACATATATACCTATACATTCCTCTATGGATATAAATATATATACCAATCTATCTATATATCTATATATACATACAATCACATATAGATGTATATATATATCAAGGTGTCACATATATACATAACTTAATATACACTATATATTATATAGATAGCATATATATATATATATATATATATATATATATATATATATATATATATATATATATATATATATATATATATATATATATACACATGCACGTATAGGGAAAAGAGTAAAATATCAAACACGTAGAGTGCACCGCACCCGTATCACACTTGTTCTATGATATGCTTGTGATACGGTTCCAACACACAACCAAACGTATTTTGGAGGACACGAGCAAGTCTAAAAAATTAATTATGAGCAATACGTATAGTAATTAGATTATCTTCGTGTCTGTGTCACAATGTGATATGCACAAAGCCCCGTGTCGGAGAAAACCCCCCAAAATCAATATATTTCGTCAAATTGATGAGATACGGCCTACACGTATCCAATTGTGGACACAACACTAGTCATAAGCAAGCAATCAAGTGTCATTTAGATCTATTAGACCCAATGATAAGCACTACATGTGCCAATCTAGGAATTCCCCCAAAATTGGCACCAAATTGGTCATAACTTCCACCATAGGTCTCCGATGAACCTAAAACTAATTTCTATGGGTAGCCTATGCATGTGGATTTGTTTTTCATGGTTAAATCTCAGATCTAGAGTCTATTAGAAGGAGAAAAACTGAAATGTACCTATTGGGAGATGGATTCCTAATGAAAAGTTCCCAATTGCTAAGTAGCTCCTCTCCTTGTAGATCTTGGCCTCCTCCTCCTTGCTCCTTGCTTCTTTCTTGTAGATCCTTGGTATAGAAACCTCTATGATGAATTTGAGAAGATATTGGTGAAGAATTGGTGGAGAATTGATAAGGGAAAGGAGGGAATTTGGAAGAGAAAAAAATTCTAGATATAGAATTTAGGATAAAATAAAATGGGAGCACTCTCTCTCCTCTCTCAATAGGCCGGCCATGTAAACCCCTACCCAAGAAATGTACAATATCATAAATAATCCTTGGGGCCTCTTATGAAGAAATTAATTAGGGAGGGAAGGTTATAGTCCAATGGTTTCTCTAATTAATCAAGCCTCCTAATCCATGGGCCTAATTCAATGGGCTCAATCTAAACTAGTCTAAAAGGTAGTTCACTACACAAGTCTAGACTAAAACTAGCAATAAATAATTCATAAAATAATTAAATATACATGCGTGCACAATTATTAAATACAATCAATCCTAAAATTAAATTTATCCATGTCAATTACTAAACTACCCTTGAGTGAAAAAGTGAGGGTGACACACTAGGATATGCTATGATACACACCAAAACTATCATGATAACCTATCCAATCATCATGATACCAATCCTAATTCCAATTTGATACCAAATATAATAAATGGACACCACACAAACACTTGGTGGTCTAAACTCATATTTTCCCTAATTTTGAGGCACAAATTAATATTCCACAAGAAGAAAATCATAGATCTAGCAAAATTATGGCTCATAACACCTAGATCTAGCAAAGTATAGTTAATTCCACCTATAGGAGGGTTCTTATAGGTCTAGTGGGTGTTTTTAATCATAAATAGAGTAGAAAATAGAGAATTACCTAGATTTTGAGTGACCTCCTTTAAAAACTCTAAATTTAGACACGAGAAAGACGAAGGGAACATGATTCTAAACACTTGGACTCCTCTTCAAGCTTTCTCTAACAATGACAAACTCCTTAGCCTCCTTGGAAAATAAAAATGAGAGAGATGAGATTTGGAATGGATTGATTAGGGATGGGGCTATAATGAATAATGAAGACTTATATAGGCTTTCTCTTAGGGTTAGGGTTAGGGTTAGGTTTAGTTTGATATGACTCAAAAGTCCTGTCTATTCTATCATGAATAGGATCCAACTAAACCATAGGAGGAAATATTTTATTCTTGAGTCAATTGGGTTTAATGGACCTAATCTAGTCATGAACAACTAATGACTCAAATAGACTTAACCCAACTAGTCTAAACTCATTAGCTAACCTAATAGTCACATAAATAATATACATAATATTCTAATATTCAAATAATGGTTCAATGACAAAAATATCCTTGCTATAAAAATGTGGTGTCACTACAACATTTTCTAGGAAAGGATATTTTAGTCATTTGGTAATTAATTAAATATTATGCATGTTAAATATTTATTTATTGTATTATTTATTTATGGTTAGCATGTTAGATTTATTTTTGGACTTGTGTTAGTGGACCTAACTAGTTTAGTTTAGACTCATGGACCAACATTTAATTCTAATTAGAATTAAGCCCAATAATTAGAAGCCCAATCATTAGGAGGATGATTAATTATG